>VXBT01005813.1:0-19661 GCA_013400235.1 Oriolus oriolus | reverse complement strand
TAATTAACTGACGTTTACATATCATTACACTGTGTATTACAAGCAGTAGACATGAAGCTAGGTTTAAAGTTAAGTTTAAGTTTTTGGAGAGGGCTCACAAATGCTGAACAGCAAGCTTCCAAAACCTGAACACATTTGTGAACTGGCCCAGCAAACAAGTTTTGAAACAATGCAATTATACATGCCTGATGGAGAAGAGTAAGCCACATAGATTTATTCTGTGCTTCCTTGCAAACATGTTTGATTAATTTTTCTTTACTTCTATTCCCATTAGTTATGTGTTCCCATAAACTCCAGTTCTCGATCACTTTTACATCTTGTGCTTGTACTGCTGCTTGCATTGTAAGGCAGTCTTGTGTTATTTATTATTCAGATGTAACAGAGATCAGATTCTAGTCATTTTTACGTAGTATGCAATATATCTCCTTAGACTTGAGAGCAATAATATAAAATATGCAAATAGATGAAAATTAAAACCAAAAATATGGAAAACTTGTTGATTTCTTTTCTGAAGCAAATCTAGGGAAAAATAAACACAGAATGACAGTGTTGTTAATAAAATTTACTATGAAAATATTTAGCAGACACCATCTAAGGAGCTTCTTTTTTTTTTCTGTAATTATTTGGAAATCTAAGTACACTTATCTTACCTAACTGCCATATAGATACTTAAGACTGAGGCAAAGCATCCTATGGGCATTGAGCCACTCAAAGCTTCAGATGTGCAATTCCCACCAGTCACTTATGCTAAACAGGCCAATCAGGATCACTGAGAAAAGAGAATATTTTCTCAAATTGTCTCCCATATCTAAGTACTAAATTTGGGACCCCAACTAGGTACTTTGGAGAACTTAGCGCCTAAAATCTCCCCCGGGAGCTAGGCAGTTGTATCTCAAAATAAAAGATATTTTTTTATACATGTACTTGTTAGATATTTCTCCTCGAAAAAACCTTGTGTTTGGTCTTTTTCAGCTAATAACAATTTGTCAGTGAAAAGCATTTTTTAGATAGCTTAGCCATGTATCATCACTGTTAATACAGATTAGGAGTTCAAAACAGGCTTTTGGTATTTTCATAAACATAATTGGGTAAGAAAAATGTCCCTTCAAATTTTAAATTGAAAGTACAGATACACAGCAGAAGTTACTGGCATTTCTTTAGAAGCACAGAGCTTCGTTCAGTAAACATCACAGTTTATTTGATTGATTTCCCTTAAAAGAATTGTGTTCCAAATTTTCATATGGGTCTTTTTTTTTCTCAGTCAGAATGAAGTTTCAATAAAAAAGAAATAGAATGAGGAGCAGAGGTAAGAATGCAATTATGCACCAAATGGCTGATCGATTTTATAGATTTCAGGAATGTAAATTTAAAGGATTTTCCAAAATTTTCAAATTTCTCTTCTAAGCATATATAGAAGATCTCAGTTTATATTCAGAATTAGGTCTCATTTCTGTCTATTATTTCAAGTTGAAAAATCAAAACCACTACTTGCTTTTCATTTATGCAAATAATAATGAGCTTTTACAGTTTTTATAATGATCTGTTTATTTCCAACAAAACCAGAGACCAAAACCTGCAGCTAATTGTAAACTTCATGCAATTGAAAAAGATATTCTTGCACTTTAGACACACAAAATTTTCAAAATAAGATAATAACACTATTTATTTTATTTTATGATCATAAAAATATGTGTGTCATCCTAAGCATTTATGACATAGTAATAAATATCTCTGCATATATTGACAGGACCTATCAGTTCTACACCAAAACTTAAGCTGAAGGTTTTCAAGTAAGGTCCAATTACACTTTCTTCCATCTCTGTTGCTCTGACAGACTTGCTTCATTAGCAAAAAGTGTGTGCTCCATTGCAAAAAATCTCCATACTAATATGCATTTTACTACTCCTGAACAACTGGGGAGTGGGAAAATGAGATGGTGTGTTGTAGGCTACAGTAATATGCATACCTCTTGAGTATTGCTTTAAATTGATTTATTTTTGGTATACAGGGCCCTTGTTCTGAAAAGAAATATTTTTTCATCTGTTTAACTCTTACATTAGGATGGAAACTCTCTGGGTATGAGACTAACCACTTTTGAGCATTTTATTTTACTTTTCCCTTTGTTCTGAATACTTTTGTTTAAATGCAATTCTCTTTCAGGAAATTAACTATGTTTATATAAGATCAAAAAACAAGATGAGAGTCACGATCCAGAATAACAACTACAGTGCTCTAATGTACTGGGTTTGTGTGGACAGGTCTTGGTAGCTGGAGCGTTGCAGGGGTGGCTTCTGTGAGAAGTTGCAGGAATATTTCTCCATGTCCAGCAGAGCCAATGCCACCTCTGGCCAGGGCCATGCCAATCAGGAATCCTAGTAAGGGCTCTGGGTGGACTCACGTGTGAGAAGTTTGTGAGAACTGTCTCCTAGGGGAGACACCCCATGCTAGAGCTGGGGAAGGACTCACCACAGAGCAGCAGCAGGAACAANGGGGGTGGAAGGTGTTTTTTTAAAGATGTTTTATACTTCTCATTATCCTGCTCTGACTTCTTTAGTAATAACTTCAGTTACAATCCCCAGGTTCAGTCTGTTTTGTCTATGAGGGTATTTGATGAGGGATCTCCCTCTGTCCTTATCCCAACTCATGAACCTTTCACTACATTTTCTCTCCCCAGTCCAGTTGTAGACGAAAGTGATAGAGCAGGTCTGGTGCGTGTCTCGTATCCAGCCAGGGTCAACCCACTACTTCTCGTAACCTTCAAATACATCTGACTATATCCACTTTTGGTATTGTTTAATATCGGAAAACTCAACTATTTTTTTTCACTTTTCCTCTCATGGTAGGAACTACCTAAGCAGCATGCAAAAAGCTTTTAGTAACTTGGTGTTCTTATGGGTTTAATTAATTAAAATATATTACAATGTTTTCAATACACTGTAAACTTTTTCACTGCTCTTGTTGTTTTTCACTGCACTTGGACTCACAAAACCCTAAGAAGATTTCTGAAGCTTTCTCACTATCTTTGAATCCCCACCTCAGAATTTTTTTGCTTTGTACCTGACAAATGAGTTCTCTGGAGACCCAAATCCCATAAAAGGAAAATATAAACAAAACTGCTGAGGAAGAGTTAAAAACACTGAAATAATTCCAGTTGTCCATATCTATTGTACAATCCTGCTTCAGCTGCATCAAATATATGAAGTGGCACATAGAAAAGATTATTTTTCTGCCAATAATCCTTGTTTGAGCATCAACACTACCTGAAGTTAATGGGCCTGGGAGTCAGACTGCCTCCGTTCATGTGTCGCTGGCCTGCATTCAGACATCTGTGTATGTGCATGAGATGCCTGAGCACAAGGTGTCTTCATTCTTAGCATGGAGATGTTAAAAAAGGGCATCACTATGGTCAGTGAATCTCAGAGAGGGCCACTGGGTCACCTTAGACAGTAATCTAGACTTTTATTTGCTTAAGCATAAGGGTAATGCCATTATACAAATCTTTTTGCCCAGAAAAGTGGAGGTAGATCTCCAAAGGCTTCTTTGCTATAAATTCATTATTGCCAGTTCCTTATCAATCCTTAGATGCCAGTGAGTTTTTGACTGACACTAAATGCCTCTGTGTGAGTAGCCATGTCATGTTTTGACATTATTTTAGATGCTTCCTTCTGGGCTGAATTGCACTGCTTCTTCCAGAACAGCATCATCATCTGTGAAACTACAACAAAAATGTCCTCAGTGGGTAATAGCTAAAGAAAGATTAAGCTGTGAGATATATTATATGCAATATGAAATCAACAACAGACTTCTAGTAGACCTGCATTATTCCTCATAGTCCTGGCATATATGCACTTATTGATATTCTGTGTCTTAAGTGTTTAAATGTAGTTACTGTATGCTGGCAAAAGCGAGAGGGAGTGGTTTAGGTTATGAATTGCAAGCTGGATCTCTTTCTACTCTTACTGAATTATAGTTAAGAAATAATTTATGGTGGCGTGAAACATTCCAAAAATTCTTTACTTAGAAGATTCTCTAATATTTGACTAAAATGAGACAAGAACTTAAGTCTAGATATATTAAAAAAAACAATATTTGTTGCCCTTGGGCACTGCATAGAAATAGACATGATTTATTTCACTCCCTTATTTAACCTCTTGGTATTTTGAAATATAGAGCAAAGATGATTTTGTCATGGTTTTTTTTCTAGTAAATTTGTCTGAAGTAAGTGTGGCCACTTACTCAGGCCACACATAACAAAACAGATGACTTAGTGAAATAAATAGAAAAAAAAGGTACATAAAATCTGGATAAAAATCCGAATGTCTAACTGACCTTTAATATAATTCCATAAATTAAAATATATTTGTATCAGTGTAGAAAGACACTAAGAGAAATACTTCATCATATTAGTAATTGCTTTGTTTATTATGTTAGGTCATATGTCACTGAACTTGCAATGACAAAACACTGAATACAGAAATTTAAAGTAGTAAATATCTATAAAAAACACCCATTATGCATTTATTTCCAGCTAGAAGGAAAACAATCAATTAAAAAAATTGTATTCACAGCTGAAATTAAATGGTGAACTCGCAAAGTGCTATTGGGTAAGTGTCACAGTTATTCATGGTCTTGCAACTGGATGAGAGTTTGTCTGCATTTTAATTAGTAGGTACTGTTAACTTCTAACTTACAAAATATAGAGCATTTCTGCTCATATGTCATTATGCTTTTATAAATATAACAAGTGGGTATTTTTATTTCTCAATTTCTAACAGACAGGCTGAGTATTTATTTTCCTTCCAGACACAAGTTTTCAATTGCAGTATTGCTGAGGATCACTTTCAGTATCACACTCAATGAATGGATCTCACTGAGTTCAGATTTTGCAGTTTTAAATAAACTTGCCAATATAACTAAAATATTTACCAAACAATTGTTAAGGAAATTTCCCTGTCAGACCATTCACGAGACTCTCTGGGAGTCAGAAGGAGGGGAACGCCTGACCGGGTACGTTATGAATACGCAGAAGGGGTTTGAAGGATGGAGAATGTATGCACAATAGTACCAGCCAAGCCCACCTGAAATACAAGTATGTGATTCACAACCTGGGGTGAAGCCTTAGTCAAGATATGCAGTTGGAGAAGCCGACTGAGATGCAAATTGAGCTCGGGGGCTTGGGGGGGAGCCCAAGACAAGAGGCCTTGAGCTGACCAACCTTTGCATAACAAAGGGCACAAGGACTGGTGGTACCAGCCAGGACACCGGGGGGGACAGAGCAGGAGCCGAGGGCTTGGAGGAAGAGCAAGTCTAGAGGACAGCCTTTCAGGGTATAAAAGCCCAGGGGTTCCTGTGTTGGGGGTCTCTCCTCAGAAGCACCAGCTTGAGCTGTTTCTGTGTCACTGCACCACAAATAAACGGCTCAATGGAAGAAGACATCTGAGACTCTGCGATGGGAAACCTGGGGTGGAACTGGTGAGGAAATCTGGTCTGTTTGGGTGTGACTGGGGCGTGAGGGAGTCAAGGGGGCTCCCCTCAGGTCACTGGAGCTGCTGCTGTGAAAGAGCTCCCGTCCCAGCAGTGAAAGTCTCTGGCTTTGGGAGTGTGACTGCCAGAGAGCTTGAGAATGGTCAGGCTGAGAGGTTTCCTTGAAACAATTTCACAGTAGGACATTTTAACCAGTCATGTTAAATTTCATAAGCACTAAAAAAGAGAATCATAATTTTCACATCAGTACTTGTGAAATCATAACTGACTAAAAATTTTAAATTGATTTTTAATTCTGATGGTTTAGGGTTTTTTATTTCTGTAAGTTGCTTAAATAAGACATGTTTCTATAAATGCTTACCAAAATTCTAATTTAAAAAAATTGTATTTCTTTCCATTTTACAGATTCAGGATAATTCATAGTGTAAAATTTTTCATATATTCCAAATTTCAGTAATCATTATTGATAGTTGTTGGTTGCTTTTATATGAGTGGGTGCTTTTGAGTGTGCACAGGTCTTTCATTGTGCGTAAGGAGACTCCTAAAAGTTTACCTCTTTTTTCTAGTTCTCTTCTAGAAATTAAGATGGGTTTCATTTGATTTTGTTTGTCTCATGTCTGGAGAAATTTTATAATCTATGAAGAAAATCTGAGGAAATTTTGCTTGTTTAAGCTGAAGAAGAGAAGGCTCAGGGAAGCCCATATTGTAGCCTAAATGCCAAGAAAGGCTTGTAAGAAAAATGGAGACAGATGTTTTACTTGGGCCAATAGTGACAGGACAAAAGGCAACAGTTTTAAATTGAAAAATTTAGTTTTAGATTTCCTTCAGATAAGGAAGAAATTCTTCACAGAGTGATGTGGCACTGGAACAGGTTGCCCAGGGAGGTTGTAAGTGCATCATCATCAGAAGTGTTCAAGGTCAGGTAAGAGTGGGGCTTTGAACAAGCTGATTTTAGGAAAGAAGTCCATGGCTGTGTTGGTCTATCTCAACCTTTGGGGGTGTAGAAGAGGGGTGTGGTGGTGGTGTGTGTGTGGTAAGTGGGTGAACTTGACGATCTTTAGAGATAGCTTCCAGCCCAAACCATTTCAAGATTCGGTGAATTCTGTCTGATAAGAATTCCATCTGATAAGACAGATCATATAGGGCAATTTCTGAATAGTTTAGTTTTTCTGCAGGAAATATAACAGGATTTAGAGGTGATTACTATAGATTTACATGCCAAACTTTCTCTCTGAAAGAGAAGATGCTTAGATCCTACCCGAATTCATAAAAAATAGAAGACTATGATTCTCACATCTACAAAAAAGTTGCACTCTGCATCTACTATCTGGTTCAGAATTAAGTTATAACCTAATCTCTACATGAGACTAGTCTTCTGAGTTTCAGAGGTTTTTTATAAGAATCACATTGTTTGTTAGTAAATTTACTTGAGTTATGGATTCTGACAACACTTTTAAAAATCTAAGTAAATTGAAACTGTACTAAAGCATTTTACTAATTCATTTTTCACAATTTTGACCCATAATAGATGCATTGATTGATACTTTTATTGGTCAATTTTACCTCATTAAAATGTACTTGAATATTTTTGTGATGTGGAACTTATTCTGTAGTCTAGATGCAAATATGACGAAAGGAGCTTTTTCCTTCCCAAAGAGACCTAATATTGCAGCATGTTTTATCATGATGTAACCTAAAAGAGTTTAAATATGTGTTCATCTGGTATTGGGAGTGCATCATATGATAGCATTATTTGTCTATATAGGTTAAAATAATTCATTTTCTACATAATTTATTAAGTTATAGTTGGAAGTAATTTTGCCAAAATAATGTTAAATAAAAGGTAAAAAAATGGTTTAGATCTGGTGTGTTTAATTTTCCTTTTTTAATGAGAAAGTGACCCCTTGCACTCTCCTTCACTGTGGGATAATTGCTATCTGCTATTACTAACACTTCCAGAAATAAATGATCTAGTCAGGATTAGAATTAGCAAGCATGGCTGATCAAGCCACTGTGAACATGCCTTCCTTAGAGTCAGTTTCAGCTGATGTTGTTCTCAGTCTCAATTAGGCACTATCTTAGAACATTTACTTACTGAATATTTACTTGCTGATCAGCAATTGCTGTAGCAGTTTCACGGGCTCTGGAAGAAACAGTCAACTAGAATAGGGAAATGTACCTGTCACATTCAGTAGAGGCCCTGGTGATATACATAATGGTAACTTAATAAATTGATGACACTGTACTGAACTGGAATAATACAATTTAGCAATTCTTTTCAAAGGAAAAGTAACATGACTTGTTACATTCATATTTTGGTTTTAAAATGTAACAAATTGAAAATTAAGGCAAATCATTGTTTCTATTGCATTCAGTGACATTTACTTTAAGTATAATCTAGCAGTTTAATATCTCAATTTCATAAATACCCTCTTAAAATTGTTCTTCCATAAGATACATTAGTTTCAGGTTGATCAATTAATGAATATTTACAGTTTTGATGAGAGAGACAGCCTAATACACTATTAAAAACTTGTTTGGGGAAAAAGAACAAAAAGGAAATGTTTGTTTATGACTTCACATCTTGTATCTTTATACAATGACTTTAATTTATTCATCATAGTACTAAAAAACAAGCAGAGCATGAGGCTTAGGGACCAGAGTAGCAGAATGACAAAATCATGCCAAACCAGCTGACAAAGCTGCCTCGGTGGTTTTGAAACACTCTGCACAATTCACATATAATCTAGTGATGAAAATAGTTTGTTACAGCCTTGAAGCAGTACATGCGAAAGTAGATCTGAAACAGAAACTTTCTGATTTTACAAAACACATTACTTTTCGGTCTGATGTTGTGGTTTCATGAGACTTAAAGTACTATTAGTAGTTGCTATTATATTAGAATTCTTCATCTATTGCTTTCAGAGCAGATGCAGAGACATTTTTTCTAACGAGGAATAGAGGTACAAAACTTCAGACCATTTAGATATCATTGAATTTATCAAGTACAATGTACTTTTATAAAACTAAAACAATATAATACCACTGTCAGAAAGAAATAGGAAAAAATCTGAGAAGAAATGTATTATAAAAATTTCAGAGAGTTGCCAGAAAGATATTCAAAAGCAGGAAAAAGAAACTTTGATGTTATAAGTAGGTTTCAAATTCTTCAGTCTGAAAAACAGAAGAAATCTCTAGAAGACATGACAGAAGGCTTTTTGGTCAGTCTGGAGAGAGCAAATATGGATCACTTTTTCCCTGTCTCTTCCCATGGAAGAACTATGGGATGTCAGAGGAAACTAACAGGTAACACAAAAGGAGAACATATCTTGAACTCATCCCTGCCTTGAGCAGATAGTTGAACTAAACTTTCAGGTTTTGTAGGATTATATGAGATACACAAAAATGTAAGGTGAGGAAGACCACCTCTCAGGATGCGGAGAATATTGAAAGCATATTTGGGTTTAAGAAAAGATGAGACAAGTTTAGTGAATAAATCTGTTGAAGTTTCAAAAATTGTTGGAAAGCATTTTGATTTAGGAAGTTGGAAATTACTGGACAGTACTCAGAAAAAATATGCTTTTTTGGGTGTTGTTTCCTAGCCTAAGCATTGCTTATGCGTACTGTTGGGAAAATAAATGTTCAGATTATACAGACCTTTGATTTTAGCCACTGATATAGCTATAGTGTGTTTGTTCATGTGTTATTGCATGTTACCTTATTTGGGACTATTATTGTGAGTATTATTGCTATTAAAGGTCCTAAATTTGTAAGAATGTCTACATAGTCTGAATGGTTACTTTTTAAAAAGTCTCATTTCTCACAACTTCATCTTTTACTTCTCCTTCTTACTTCTCCTTCTTCTTTTTTTTGATGTCAGCAGGTATTATTGTGAAGAATCACAGCAATCTCTGTACACTTTTTTCTTCTCTTTTCTCTTTAGCACTGAGTACATTTCTTCAGCATTCATTAAGATTCCTTTCACTGGTATTGCCTAAAATGCAAGGCATCCTATCTAAATTAGTTCCACAGCTTCTCTCCACAGACAATACAGGCAGATAACTTCTCTGTATCAGGTGAAGGAAAAAAATATTTTTCCTGTGCAAAACTTTCTGATAGTTTCTTCCTGTTTGGTTATCCTGTGACAAAACTAATGCAGCTTTCCTCCTCAGTTTCTATTATTAAAGTCCTTTTATCAAGATGGCAACTAACCTTGCATTGATGATTAAACATGACTCTTCCTTGAATCTTTTTACTGACCTCCAGTTGCCTGCTATATAAGGTCTAATAATCCATTTTCCACGGGGGTTTTCTATTTCAAAACACTCCCTGGAAATTAGACTATGAATAGAGATGGTATTGTGCTGCCGTGGCTGCTGTGCTGCTTTTTACCTAATGGGATACTTTCCACTTGCTGTGGTTATCGTACATGAGCCATGTGCTTCTGGCTCCCACCTGCACTGCTTGTGCTGCTGTGTGGTGGTGGTGGTCTCTGCTGCAGGGGAAATTTCCCTCAGTGCAGCTGAGGAAGTTGTCACTGAAGTGCGCCTTAATAAAGCACTGAAGCGGCTGGAGGTCATAGCTCTCCATGTACTAGAACCTTAGTTAAAGACTTAGCCTGTACTCAAGTAGCCCCTGAAATCATCAGGCCAGTGCATTAAAAACCATTTGAAAAGTTAACAATCTCTTAGGTATGCATAAGGCTTTGCATTTATTATGGGAAAGAACTCTGATAATGAGACAGAAAATTATTTGAAACTGACACGTAATGAAGTGGATTGAATACATTTTTATCAGTATATCTTATGGCAAATTAATTAAGTAATAATATAGCAATAGAGAACTGTCTGTTACATATTAAAAGTTGGCTTAAAATAATTAGCACATTATAGGAACTACTTATATTCTCACTAATGATTATGACAAAACTGCCATTAACTTACCAAGAACAAAAAATTGTCCAGGAGCAGTAAAAGTAGGAGCAGAACATTATTTTTAAAGCTAAAATGAAATAACTTAGAAATTAATATGCACATAAGGAAAACCAGCAGAACTAGTAAACTCCTGCATACTTATGAGTGTTCCATTTCAAGATAAATTGAAGGCTAAGGTGATGATAATAAACCTTTCACATCTGCTTCACTAATTGGAACATGACAAGCAGCCAGACTCCACACTAGGTTGCAGAACTCTCATGTCAGCTTCAAGAGGGAATTGAAAGGCATCTGAAATCTCAGCTTTGCCATGGTTTTTAGAATCATCCATTGCCAGCCTGAGAAAAGAAGAAAAATAAATAGGACAAATTCAAGCCAAGCCGGCACTGATGTAGCATATTTTTCAGGCAATCAGCCTTACTGAAGTGCCGGCTTTTGGCAGATTAGCCAGATGGAACAATGATATTCTGCTTGTGTGTCTTGGAAGGGGAAGACGACTGCCCCCAAAGTGTACAATTTTGAATGCTGATGTTTGCAGCTTGCAGTGTATTTCTAGGTAGCAATTGTCAAGAGATGTCAAGGTAATTTTTGTTTATTTGGTGGTTTTTGTTTGGTTTTTTTAATTGTTCTTTGTATCTGGTGTGTCACTATGTAAACTGGATGCTAGTTGCAGACATAGTCAAATACATACAAGTAAGACCAGTTTGAAAATAAGTTTTCTTTTGCTTTTATTCAACAGTACTTCTCTATATGTTAAAATTATGTTGTTTTTAAGAAATTCTTATTTGTGCAAATTGTGGAATTGTTCCGTTGCAGTTTACTGTGCATCACACTACATTCTGTAAAGACATTTCTTTGGGATCAGTGTGGTGGCCCATTGGGAGAGACAGGTTGTGTGCAGTGGCTGCAGTTTTATGGAATGGGGTTTGTATGAGGGGACTCACTGGTATTGGCATGTTTGCAGAAGGGTCTAAGACTAGAAAACTTCCAAGAACAGGATGTTTGCTTGCTGAAGAGCCAAAATGTAGGCCTTTGAATCAATGAATATTTGTCTTGTGACCTAAGAACCAATTTAAATTGCCGGATTGGAAGGGAACACTGGAGGAAAAGGTAAAATAGGCAAAGGGAAAAGTGATTTCCAAGCCTTTTTAAGGAATGAATTTCACTCCCTACCTCTGAGCAAAAATAATACTGCATTTCGTGAAGAAGAATATGACTTCGATTCTGATGCAGATGAAGGTTTAAAGATCAGGATGTTATGTCCTCTGTTATTGTATAAGAATGCAACAAAACAAAGAAAGTATTATGTTTGAGATGCCACTTCATAAATATGTAGGCCTGTTTAAAATATAGCACTTTTTTTTTTCCTCTTTCTATAGAAGAACATAAAATATCTCCCAGGTTTTAGTCTGAGACTAGTACCTAAGTTTTCAAATTTGACTCTCTCATAGTTTCATGGTGTGAAAGGTAGCATGGAAATGTCTCATTTTACTTAGTTGGCCCACAATACCACCATATTTAAACAAGGAGCACCTTATTTAAATCTAAGCTTGTGCACTTTCATATTGATTAAAGTCTATATGCTTTACCTTGCTAACAAGGGTGCTATATTTCTGCTATAACAGAAAAAGTTAGAAACAGAATTATTATGGTTTTAAAATCTACAATAAACATCTTGTAATACAAAGAGAAAGATTCATTCCTAACAGTAAAAAAAATACAGGAAATACTCCCGAGAATAAGAAGATAGAAATATGAACATCATATTTGATTGTTGTACTAAATCAGAGCTATTGACTTCCACATAAATGTTTTTTTTATCAGCTCTAACAGACACTGCATATATAAATCTAATTATTTCTTGTATTGAACTTTAATGCAGAAGCATGTGCAGAAATTAACATGACAATGGTTCTAAGAAGTTTGCTGAAATTATTGAAGAGAGAAAATTTAATGCTAAGGCTGAAACCTATATTATATTTATATATTATTTTATATATATTTTTAGTCTCAAGATGCACCAGGAGAAATTCAGGTTGGACATTACGAGGAATTTCTTCTTAAAAAGTGATTAAACATGGACTGACCAGGGTGGTTGAGGAGTCACCGCCCCAGGAGGTGTTAAAGGAAAGACTGGATGTGGCACTCAGTGCCATGGTCTATTTGACAAGGTGGTGTTCAGTCCATAGCTGGACTTGATCCATCCAAAAGATTTCTCAGATCTCTTTTCCAACCTAATTGATTCTGTGATTCTGTGATTCTGTGATTCTACCCTTCCCTCATCCTATTGTGATAACTTTTTGATTAGCCAAATCTGCTTATTGCTTTGAGACCTTAACTTTTGCTTTATCCAGAATTAGAAAAATAATTGTGCTGCATAGAACAGTGATGACTTTGGCATTGACAGAGATTTGAACTATCATCAGTGACCCAGATTGACCTTAAAGTAAATAGGACACCAGGAAGGTGGATGATCTCTTTCATAAATTTTATGAAATTAAATAGATGCTAGTAGTGAAGCTGAAATATCTATTATTCTATATAACTGCAAGGCCTCCTTTTCTAATATTTGAATGCTTTCTGCAAGTCTGTGCCTCAAAAATATTTATGATAGACAGAATGCATAAGGCTAATGACATATGAATTTTTATGATCTGATTGACCTGCAGCTGAGACCAAAAACCTAAAAAAATTTCCCTAATACGTGCATTAGATTGTATTCTATGTTAAAGCACTGGTCTTGTGCTGTGAATGTTACTTTGGATAATCAGTGCTGAGCAGCTTAATTCTTCATCAGAAAGGATATAGTCGGTTGAACAAAATGAACATAACTACCTGGTTCATGTTCTCTCATAGCAAAAAGACAAAAAGTCCTTCTTAAGGGCTCTTGAAATATTATAGAACTTCCTATTGCTCTGTGATCATAACAATGCAGCCATAGTGCTACCAACTTCTAACATATCTAAAGAAACTCGTAACTGTTGAATGAACTTTGCAGAATTGTGGAAGAGTAAAGAGATGTGTTGTGCTTTTAAAAAGATGGAGGCTTTATTTAAGATTGTCTACAATGCAATGTATGAATATTGCTACCACAGTGAAATCATGTAGATGGGAATATTTACACTTGGATTGCTAAAAGAAATCACTCTATTAAAATAAAATATCTGCCTTTTTTTTTCTGCCCAGAGCAGAATATTGAATTTTTATTTTTGCAGGATTCTACTTGCATTTAAAATTGCTCATATATTTGCTGGATTATTTGTCTCTTCATTTATGTTATGCTCATATCCAGCAGAATACAAACGTATGTTAAGGTGCAAATAGCTACCTGTTTAAAATTTATTTTTTCATTTATATAATTTAAAGCCCCATCTGGGCTTTTACCTCTCTACTGTCACTGTTTCTTTAACTAGTGATTAAAAGCTATTACCATGAGCTGGGTGTTTGGTGACTGCTACAAAGTAGCCTTACAAGACACTAAATACCAACTGCATTTGGCTTTGGTTAGCACTCTTATTGCAGGCCAGGAAGCCACGAGCAGATTGTACGTAAAGATTGAACCATGTGCCTTTGCATTAAGCTTTTCACTTGAGGACCTAAGTTTGGCATTTCACAGCGAAAAAGCCTCCAGTTTTATGAAATATCCTCTGATACACACCAGTGACTTTATTTTCCAGTAGCAGTCATTCTTCAACAAACCACAATTCACTTATTCTATGTATTTAAAAATCCTGAAAGACTCTTTGATCTCAATTCCCTACTTGGGGCATATTTTAAGAATAGCTGATGATTTAATGTAGAGTTTTCTAAGAACACTGGGAACATAAATTTTGAATCTGCAGTAAATGTAGGTATGCTTTTAAGGAGTCAGCCACTAATTTGTATCTAAGTTGAGTGTCACAATGGGAGAATTATAAATGTATATTGTATTATTAACATAATGGAAACATCTATAACTGTATGGTAGGAGGGAGTAAAAACAGATGAGCCTGAAGTTAATAGTACAATAATTATTAAGCTCTCTAGATGCTCGAAGAAAGAAAAATCACTCCTTTACTCGGGCAATCTAAAATACAAAAATAACCCAAATGTAAATATTCATGATAATGTTTATGTAGAGTTGCACTTAATTAAGATGGCTAAAGAAGCTGGTTTAATTTTTATTTATTTTTAAGGCTATGTATTATTGCAGGCAAAAATATTAGGGCATCATAGGAGGCTGAACTGTAACATCTTATGTTCATGCATGTCTTGGACAATAATTTTTCCTGTCAAAGCAAAGGAAGAGTTTGTGTCTGCAATGGGATACTGAAAGCTTTATCACCTGACCTTTAATTCAGTCTACTAAGCTATAATGGTGATATGTAATTGTGAAAGCTAATTTTGACCTCCTTCAGAACCAACGCCCACTGATTTCTCCCAGTCACAAGTGTTCATATACTTACCAGGTGTACTCTAATTAATTCTGTACCTTCCCCCTAGTTGTGAAAGGAAATGTGATCATCTGCTCTGAATTGTGTAGGACAAGCTTTGTTTCTTCATGAACATGTGGGCAACATCTGTCTTACATCTGACTAGGTTAGATTATGTTTGGTTCCATTAGTAGAGCAACACTGAAATTCATACAGCTCTATTTATTTACTCCCTTCAAAGGACTGATCTCATATTTCCAACCAAGCACTTTCTAAAAGAAACATATTTTGTTGTGTTGATGAACAAAATTCTTCAATAAAAAAAAGTTCTTTAAGTATTCTTTCATGAGTAACTTGTCCCAGTTATTGTTTAAATTTTGAAAATGTAAATGATAAAGTTAGCAGCAACTCTGGACAGAACCGACTCTCTCACTGGCTTAGTTGGCATTCAGTTATTCTGGAGAAATTAAATTAAATTAAATTTTCAAGAGCAGCAGCTATCCTGGATTCCATCTGAACATCCTTTATTTATTAGCATTGTGAATATGGCAAGAAACACGCATTGCTGAACAAGAATAACTGCAGACAGTTTACTTAACTGCAGACAATTACGTGTGTCTCAGCAAAGCTGCGATGTAACAGAAGTCCGTGACATGCCTCAAACTGAGCTGTGCATGCACATTGCAGATCACTGGGACAATCCCTGCTGATGCACTGTGTTCCAACGTGTTGCAGCAAATTATTGTCTTGTCTCTTCGCTGCATCACAGAAGGCACTAAATTGCTTCTGGACTTAGATACATGCCTGCACGAGCAAATGTTAGGCTACAAGCTGAGAGCCTTCTTAGGAATGTTACTGTACAAAATAGGAAAAACACTTTGTCATGGCAGTGAACGAGACTGTTCTTTTATGATATTTTGGGCTTTCCTTCAGTCTGTCACTGTGGCTTTGATTTTAGTCTTTTCTTCATTTTTATGAAAAAATATTAGGGAGCTGAGAAAAGTAGAACAGTATTGGCTATATGAATATCACAAATTTCATGACAAAAAATTCCACATCTACCTGATAACTAATCACTTATAAAAAGATGACCAAAGTAAATTTCAGGTAATTAATTATGTTATTATGATAATGGAGGAAAAAGTATTTTGAGTACACTTTCTGTTTGACATGTTGAGAGAAACATTTTATTTGTATGTTAGCATTACAGACCTCAAAAGCTGCAAGTAATGGAAATAGCATAGCCTAAAAATAGCATGTTTTAGAAAGTATTTTATTTTCAGTTTTCATAGTCTGATTTACCCAGATACAGTTTTTATTCTTTTGAATGATAATAGTGATTTAAAAGAATAAAAATTCTTGTGATTCCATAGACTTAATATTCTCAGGTCAGAATTTTTAGTCATTTTACTTAAATAAATAACAGTATCTTCCCATGATGATTAGTTTAAAAGTGCATAGAGGGATAGAGGATTTTATTTTTGGACCAATTTCTAGAAATTTTCTATTTTTTTTTTTCTCAGAACATCACCTCCATGTTTTACAATGTCATCTGATGTAGTAAATTAAATTTATATTAAATTTCATTCTGTTTACTGTTTCTATGGTAAATACCTGCAAGAACCTTTTGCAATATTAATAGATTTAAAACATCAGCCTTCCCATGGCATAGCATGTTCTTTCAGAGATGTGCTTTTTTGCTTTATTGTATTAAATTGCAGGCATTGACGGTATAGAGAGGAAAAAGGTCTAAAGGAATTGTTTCCATTCAAGCAACGGAGAACTATGTGTAATGTCTATCAGCCATGAATAGTTTAGAGAACAAATACTTCCTCCATAAATATGAAGGAAGTAATTTAAGTGTGTGAAGGAACTGCTCTCTGAGCAATGTTCAGATATTTCTGGCCTCTCATTAAAATTACTCCCTACAGAAATCTTCCTCAAATCCTTAGCAACTTCAGAAGTCTACACTTTCAAAGTATTAAAGTAATTATTTTAAGGACTTGTGATCAGTTTCCTATTTCTTCAGCTAAGACCTGATATTATAACCCACTGATGCAAAAAGCCCCGCAGATTATCAGATTGACTATGGCACTGTTAGTCCAAGTTTGTATCCCGTAGAATAGAAATTTGCTTTGAACAGTTTGATTGCAGTGCAACACATATCTGAAAGCATACAGAGTGCATCATCTCAGTGCTCATCTTCCAGATAAAGAATAAAAGGATACTGAAAAAGCATACATGTAAAAGTGTAGGAAAGCACTGGGAGTACTTGCAAGGTTGAGGCTTGCACATGTAGAATGTGGAAATTGGAAGCATGCATTTGAATCTGAAGATCCAGCAAATGTGTTTTTATTCTTTTAATTGCTATGAATTTAGTACAAAGGGTGAATCAGACAAAAAGATATATAAAAGAAGTATTATTTTTCAGCCTCTGTATAAATTTCAGAGTGAAACTTTTTCTCTTCTTTTTGTTTTAGTGCCAGGAGGAGTGAGCATTGTGTAAAAGCGTAAAAAGTGCAAAAGTGATGAAAACTCTCAGCTTCAGATTCAGACTGTCCTTTAGTCTTAAGCCATAAGACATTTCTATGAAGTGCAATTTCATATTTTGTACTTTTGTGGATTTTTTAGGTTTTAGAGTCCTAGAAATTAGGAATTTGTCAGGTGCATGCTGTTGTATAAGGAAGAGTTCTCTCAGACATGGCTGAATCTGAATACATCAATGAACCTGTGAAACCTTCTTTAGTTACAGTAAATGCTCATTTAGTCATAGTGGTAAATCTGGGAGTCAATATGGTAAACACTGTAAAATTAATAGGATAAATCAAAGTATAATAAATACAGTGATAAACTACCTACATTAAAAAAGATGCCAGAGCTGTTATGTCTGTAAAACTATTGTCCATTTGAAGTTAGCAAATAACTTAGCCAGTGCTAGAACAAATTTATATTTAGCCCAGGCAAAATGCAGTTAAAGTACAGACGGCTAACTAAGGAAATGTGATGTGCACACTGAAAAACAAGAAAAAAATCCTCCTATCAGAGGAAGCTCCTCACTGGGACATCAATAGCATCTTTGGCTGTATTCTTGAAAGATATGACATGTCCCTAAACACTCATCATAAGTATGGAAAAAAAATTTTAGAAGTTGTGACAGGAACTGCTGTTTTCTTCAATATAGTCTTTTACTTAGCTGTTCACACAGGGAAAGAAAGATAAGAGCTCTTCAGAATCACAGTAAAAACTTCATCTCAAGAGCTGGAAAGACAACTGGGCAGGAAAAAACACCTTCAACACTGGTTATAGTAAGGTGGACTTTGAAAGACATTATTTTGGGCTGACATGATGAAAAGATGTCAATAATAAAGGTTGTGTTATCTGTAATTTCTTAAATTACTTATTCCTTCTTACCTGAAGTGAATCCTTTAAGTCTATTTATTGTATTTTTTCCTATGCTAGCACTTTGGAGTCCTTTATCAAATACTGGCATCTATCAAACATACTGAAACAAGTGAAACTCCCATTCTTCACTTCTTATATGAGAGAAAGAAATAGTTTTATGGACAAAAATTTTATCATTTGTTTTTGAGGACTGGTCCAAATAGCAGAAACTTGAGTCAGAGGTGAAACTGGTGCCTAACAGTCAGATCTATGCATTTTGGAAAGTGCTAATTTCCACAACTGCTTGAGTGAAAGAAAGAAGAAGGTAAAACTTCCCGAGGAGCTCACAACAGCTTTGGGGAGTAAAGACAGCTGTTTTTGGAACAGGCTATGGATTTAATGTTTATTTTATTGACCAGGAGTGGGTTTTTTTTAGGAGAAAACCAGTAGGAAAAATTACACTTGTGTGTAGAATCAGATTGTCCCAGTTGAGGAGCTGCTTCCTAAACCACAGGCATTTGCCACTGATCAAGATGCCTTGGAAGTGGCACAAATAGAGGAATGTGGACTGACTGACTGGGGAACAGATCTCCAAAAAAGGACCTGGGATCCTGGTAGAGAGAAAAATTGAGTGTAAGTGTGTAGAATACCCTTGAAGTGATGAAGGTTGCCTGAATAAAAACAGCAGTGTGTCCAGAGAAGCTATTATTCCCTTTAACTTGGCCACCCTTGTAGTATGTTGTTCTGCTGCAGCTCTCCCAGCAGAAGAGAGAGACTGAGAGCTGTGGAGAAACCAGTGAAGGACCAACAAGATGGTTAGGGAGATGGAGCACATCACAGTAAAGAAGAAAAGAAGAATACTGGGTATGTTTAGACTGGAAAGTCAATAAAATTCTACTGTCTAAAAGGGAATTACAGTGAAGATTAAGCCAGCCCCTTCCCAGATATTCACAAAAAATATCAAGAAATGATTGTGACAGTACTAAGACAGTGCAAAGAAAACTGCAGTTACATGATAAGGAAGGTTGCCTCACAAGAAGAGGTGTTAAGCATCATAGGAGATTGCCTAGAGAATGGGGAATCACCTTCTCCAGGGATTTTCAGAGCTTGTCTGGGGNAATAGCATCTTTGGCTGTATTCTTGAAAGATATGACATGTCCCTAAACACTCATCATAAGTGTTTCTGAGCAGGAGCTTGAAAAAAAGTCCAATTCTAAGGTAGGTTTTTCTGTGACTCTGTGATCACACCTGCTGTATGATGATTTAAAAAATAAGGCAATGCAGAGCGATGGAAGATACAGAAAAATGCCTAGACAGAAAACGTAATTTGGAGGGAGTGTTTTTAATATAAATATTATTGAAAAATGGCACCTCTCTCCTCAAATATTGACAAGTTACGTTCTCTTTGATTTGTGCTTTGTTCAGAGTAGCTGGACTTAGTACATGGCTT
>VXBT01005812.1:0-15138 GCA_013400235.1 Oriolus oriolus | reverse complement strand
CAGCTTTTATAAGATCAAATCAGTGNGAAGGTCCAGCTTTTATAAAATCAAATCAGTGAGTCAAAATGACTTGATTACACTTTTAGGGCAGAAACACTTTGGGTCTGATGGTATAATTCCCAGTCAGCTAGGGCTAGGGCTTGGCCAGAGTCTCAAGCCTTGACTGAGAGGGTGTTTCCCTAAAATACTTACAAAATTGCTAAAAAACTTTATTAATATCAGTTAGGAACATAACTTTAGAAGAGCTTGTTTTCTCCATGAATAGGGGCACAGATTAAAACACTTAATAACTGGTAACAATACACATGAACAGACAGAACTTTCAGAAAAAGCAATTAGAACAATGCAAGGGGTTACAAGGTGGTAAGGTAAAGAGGAAGTTTTCGATGTAGGGTCTAGGATTGTGGCAACGTTTTGAATAACGAAAACAGAACAGTTCTACGGACCAGCTGCAGGAGCAACATGTCCAGCTTGCAGCCACTCTAACTCAGCTGCAGGAGCGACACGTCCAGCTCGCAGCCGCTCTCGCCCAAGGCGGTGCAAATGCTGCAGCCTCTCCCGAGGAAGGGGCTACTCATCCGCCCCCCCAGGTCTTTTCTTTAGCATGGCATTGGCTCACAGGGGTCGGCAGGAGACGGGCCCCTGCCTGCAGCAGCAGCAGCACTGCAGGTCGGGTGGCCGCGCTGGGGCGGCTCAGAGGGACTGCTGGTGCCAGCTGCGCCTCTGCAGGCAAATTCTGCTGTGCGGGGAGAGCAGGGGTGCATCGCCGCCCCCGCTGGGCTCCCTGGTCCGTATGCAGAGAGCCGCGCTCAGCCCGCCCGACCTCCTGGGTAGCCGGCGCGGTNCCGGCGCAGTGTTTGCCGCCGGCTCTGCCATGTGCTCTTGCTGCCATGGTGGGGCTCCGCCACGTACTCACCAGTGCAGTGTTCGCCGCTGCTCCCCCGGCTCTGCCATGTGCTCGCCTCCATGCTTTCTCTGGCGCCACGCACTCCGCCATGTGCTCAGCGCCGTGTGCTGGCTGGCACCAGGCACTCCCCAGCACCCGGCACTTGCCACCACCGCTGCTACGGCATTGCACCCCTGTGGCTTTGCATGCTTTCCCCCCCCGCTCCTCTCTCGCAGGGGGCAAACCGGGAGGGAACATGCTACCAGGAAGGGCTTTCTCGGCTCCAGCCACTCGCCGCGGCACAGCTCCAGCCAATGCCGCATGGTGCGGGGCAGCGCAAGCTCTTCTCCACTACCATCCATCTCCCCTCCAGGATCAAATGGGTTGGGGGATGAGGGGCCATCTTCTCGTTCTCCTCCCATAGCCCTGACAGACTTACGGTCATTTGCTGGCAGCGTGGAAGGGGTCAGCGCAGCTGCCACGGTGGCACAGGCGTCTGTCTTTGTGCAGTCTCTGGGTGCCGCATGTGCCATGAGCACCTTGCACACGCTCCTCCACAGACACAAAAGCTTTATCAGTGCTGCGTCGTCTTGCGCAACTCGGTCCCACAGCGCTTCTCTTAAAGCGTCCCATTTCTGAAGGTTAAAAGCTTCGGTGTTATCTAAAGTTGGATTACAGTATTTTGCCCAGAACAAGAGTCTGATCAAATCTGTAAATTCAACTTTCCTGCTGTGTTTTTTTGTCTCTGTGATGTTCTGTTCCTGGGATACACCATTCCCCATTCTTGGCTGCTACTTTCTATACTGCGGAAAGGCAAATTCCTTGTAGCCTCTGTTCTTCGTGGCTCACCTGCAACTTTGCAGGGATTAATCGCTGGCCAGCTTCCTGCTTTTTTCAGCAGCACTTCCAAGTTCCACAAAGCTTCGCTGACAGACACACAGCTAGGCGTTTCATAAATTCCTCCTCATGAGGGGCACCATTTGTCGGCGATTGAAACATGTACCCAGCCCGGCAGGAAGACTGAATCTCTTTATTCACAGAAACAAGTTGGTTTTATACACTTACATGACCTATCACACATTGCCATGTCAGCAGCACACTCTTTGAATGTCTCTGTATTGGGTGACCTGCCTGTCAGCTCCCGGCAGGCTCCTCCCACCGGGGGTCTCTGGAGACAAGCCTCTGTGAGCCACCATGTGCTCCATTGTGCTGCCATGTGCTCCTTTGTGCTGCACTGTGCTTCTGCAGGCACATCTCACAGCCTGCAGCCCAACTCCTTATCATCTCCCTCATGGGCTACTGCTTCTTTGTAATCAGTGTGTAGAAACATAGTGATTAATTCTGCTTTTCCATGTGGGATTAGCAACGTGTCTTCTGGCTAAACACTGTTACGAGGTGTTTCATTTCAGCCTTTAAACGGGAAATGCACCTTAAAATTGCACAAACTAAATTTCAGGGCTTTATTGATTTACTAGACTTGATTTCATACATGAGCAGGTTGGGTTTTGTTTGGAGGCAGAGCTCGTTTCTCTGTGACATGCAGTATCAGGCAGGTACATGAGATAAAATGCAAGCATGACGTTACATTGTTAGTCTTTTGCTTCTTTTGAAGCAGCGGAAGAATTAGATGAGGGATCCTGGGAGCTGTTCTCTGCTTTTCCAAAATGACATACACTGACTTCTGGCTGTGCCCTTTCCCTGAAGTCTGTGTGAACCAGGTGTTGGGCTGTAAACATATGGTGCATAAAACCTCTGGTTGCATTGACATATCATGTGACTCTACATCTCCTTTCTCTTCTTTCTTCCTGTGTTCTGTTACCTATCTTCTCTATTCAGGCTGCAGATTCCCTAAGGGGGCGCCGCCGCCAGGAAGCACCGTCCTGGTCTCTCCCAAAACCGCCGCCTCCGCCCCCACAGCCCGCCGGTAGCCAGCCGGTCGGCGAAGGAACACCAAATGGCAAAGTAGTCCCTGAGCCGATCACGGGTTCAAAGTCACGCGCCCAGGGGGTTGTCCAGACCCCCGCTTCCAGAGACTTCTGAATAATCAGCAATCCTGTCACGTCAAACTGTCCCCCCGCCCCGGTGCAGAGACCATTGGTTGTATGTACCCTGATTCCTCCCTCCTGTTTGCTTCCCATTGGCGTACGCCGTATCCCCCCTCCCCTCCCCGTGAGTCCATAAAAACCCCATGCCTGTCCATAGTTTTCGGTTTTTTTCCCTCCTCCCCGAACCTTCAATAAACTCTCCCGTGGACGGCAAGGGGAAATCTCCCCCCGTGCTTCCTTTGTCTTGGGGATCTACGGGGCTACGATACCGCCGAATGTGAGCCAAGCCCGCTCCAAGTGAGCACGAGGCTTACGCGGTTTCGATTCCCCGGTGGCAGAGCGAAGCTCGCACCGCGTGTTTCTGAAGCTCGCGGGGACACGCGGGGCGCGGCACCGGCAAGCAAAGAGAGCGCCGTTGCTACGGCGCTCGGTCCCGGCGGCAGGAGCGGCGCTGAGGCTGCGATCTTCCGGACCGCGCGCTCTGAACCCACGCCTCCGGCGGACGGCGCGGCGCCGCGCGGTTGGAGTTACCGTCTGTCTGCAAGTGGCGGCGCGCGCGCAAGCGGAGCGCATGGAGACAGCGCGAGAGCTCGGAAACCACCGAAAAACAACAATTCTCAGCTCAGAAAGAGCTATGCTGCAGCATATCTGCCACCATGGACTTTCTGGCTTGATTTGAGTGAATACTCCAGACATTTTATTAGCAATATTGATTGTTATTGCCAACAATAATATTACTATATTTATTCCAAGGCACAGAGGGGAAACTTAAATTCTCTCTGGGAATGCTCGTCATCTGAAAGGATGTGTACAACAATATCCCATGTAAGTTTTGTAAATATGCCATCATCATTATAGGAGCAATGATGCTTCTCACAGCCCACATAAATGCTATTGAGTTCTTTATGCAATCAACTATCAGTCCAGCACTGTATTAGTGTTTTATGTGTTTATATACACAACTTTTTGCCAACAAGAAATTGATATTCAAAATAATTGTTTTAGTTGTTATACTTAATAGCAAATATAGGAAACAATATCACTTGTAATATTGAGCAAAACTATGTTTGTATCTTCGAGTATTTTGACCTCTAGTGAAGAGCAGTGACTTTTTAATTTAAACATCACATAGCAGGTGAGTTTTTGCAAATTTTTTGCTTTTTTTTTTTTTTCTGGACCAGTAATTCAGCCGTTGAAAGGCAGTTGGTGCCTCTTCAACAAAATCATTTCAGCTCTGGTTTGAAACCAGATGATTCTCCCTCTTGCTTCAGGCAGGAGGATGTGCAAGGTTGCACTGTGCTGCCTCTGACCAGCAATGTTTGATCTGTTAGTGAAACATTGCTAAGCAGAACAGTGGACACTTTAAATTAAAAACTGTTTCAGGTCTTCTTCACTCTTCTTTCTTTTCCAGCGCAGTATGATTTAATCTCCAAGCCATGGTTTTATTTTTAAGGAGGAACAGTGGCCACTAAAGGAAGAAGAGGATGTGCATTAGTTTGGGACATGCATTCTTTTTACTCACGATAAATACATCTTCAATATACAATTACTGACATATAAAACCTGTATTTCTTTTTCTGGTTAGTGTGATCCTAATGAAATTTTATGTCATCAAGGAAATGCAATGAGGTGAGATTGACAAGATGTAGTTTCATTAAAATGTTTCACTTGGCTTGATTTGAATGTAAATTTGAGGGAGCATTGTCTAATGCCTTTTGCAGATGTTATTTAAAAAGAAATCAAAGATTCATAGAATCATTTAAGTTGGAGAAGCCCTTTAGGATCATCGACTCCAGCTGTTAACCCGGCACTTCCAAGTCTACCACTAAACCATGTCTCATGTTGCAGGTTGAAAGATTACTAAGTAGTAAATGGATATTGTCTTATTAGTGAGGGTTGTTTCTGAAAGGAACCAGGACTAGGTGACACTAGTAAACTTGAAAGAAAAAAAACTTTCTGATGTTGTTTAGTGTTGTGGTGGGGGTTTCCTGCGATGGTATGGCAAACCTGCAACAGTTCCTGGAGCTTGCCTCGGGGCTTATGTCGGGGAGAGCTGCTGTGCCGCTTTTCCTTTAGCCTTTTCGGTGGCCCGGGGCTTTAGCTCTGGCCAGCTGCTGCTCGCAACGTGGTGATGAAAAGGAGAGAGAAGGCCCTCTTGCATGGTGGCTTCAGAGGGACTTTTATTTACATGGGCACGGCTCGGTCCCGGCAGTCAGGGGGAAAGGGGGAAGGGGAGAGGGAGAGAGGGAAGGGGGGAGGCGGAAGAGCCGCCGAGGGAGAGAGACAGCAGAGAGAATAGAGCAGAGCGAGAGCGCAGGGGCCAGAGGCCCTCGCTTTCCTCAGGGTCCCAGGGCGGTCCATGAGCGGAGTTGGGGTACTGGAACCAATAGAGAGATTCCAGGGGTGTGGCCAGGACTTGGGGCAGGGAAGGCGGAGAAATATGGGCAGTGGGGGAAGGGGTGGGGAAAAGTACAGCACATCTCCCCTTTTCTTTACTAATTGAAGAGGGAAGGGCTTTTATACAACAGAAAAATGGTAAAACAATGCAAACCAGTTTTGGTTGGTGTTGATGCTACAGCTGCTTCATAGCTTTTACACGTTGTTTTTTTCTGCTGCGGCTGTTGTCATTTCTGGTCTGAGTCGAAGACGGGAGTTGGGAGGGGCGCGGCGCTGCCGTGCGGTGCGTTGAGGAACAGCAGCGCTGATGCCTCTGGGGCAGGGCCAGCCAGCGTGGCCCCGGAGCCGACCCTGCCCTGCCGGTCTGTGGTTTTCTCCCGCAGGTGCCGCTCCCGCACTGTGGTGTCGGGTCAGATTGCCAGTGCAGGGGGCGTGGACAAGGAAGGAGCTCGTGGCCGGGCGGGAACCGCTGGCGGCTGGGGGAGGGGTCCCCGGGGGCATACGTGCCGCTGCGAGGGGGGGGGAACCAACACAAAGGAACGCCGCATCTTGGGGGGGCAGGGGACCGACGCACAACACTGAGCAACGCGGGGGGCGGAGTTAAGGAGGAGCCAGGATTTGGAGCAGGCGCGGGAAGAAGTAGAGTAGAATGAGAAGGCAGAGGCAGCCACGTGTTAATGCCATGTTGCCTGCAGCCTAGCACGGACACTGCAGGATATCGAGGGTGAGGGAATCGGCTGGGCCGGAGTGATTAATCCCAGCTCGGTGAGGGGGCACAGGGAAGGGGGGAGAACCGGGGTTTTCTGTTTCCGGATGACTAGGTGAAACAAAACAAAGGTTAATTCACTTTATCTCTTGTGCGCAAGAACTTCCCACACATGGCTAATTTTAAAAACTCCCAAACTGGGGGCACTGAACTTGCACCTTCTCATGTCAGAGGTTGGTTTTTTCTTGCCAAGGCTTAACATGAAGCGCGACTCCCTTCACCTTGACAAGAACTCACCCCCGACCTCCACCCAACCCGAGGCAAAAAGATTAAAATAAAAGAAAATGCGACACCTGTACCAGGCCACCAGGCCACCCCAGGCTCCCCTTCCCACAGGAGCTTTCCAGCAGGCTCCCCTCAAGGGGCTTACCAGCATGGGGGGTCAAAGTAAAGCACTCAGGGTGGTTCATCACCGTTAGCCGACCTTGTGTCTCACATTGGGGAAATGGCTTCCCAAGGTGACTTCTCTCCCACAGCAGCTGCTCTCCAGGGCTCCTCTTTGCAGATTCGCAGAGACCCTTGTTGAGTGCCAAAGTTTAGTTTCTTGCTAAATTTTCCCCCAAACCCTATGTAAAATATACATCAGTCCTCAAATCTGTTTGGTTTTTTTTTTTTTTTTTTTTTNTTTTTTTTTTTTTTTTGGGTGAGCTCTTCAATGACCTTGCCTGAACATCCCTTTTCTATTTATGAACCATATATTTTGCATCACTGAATGACGAGTCATCTGTGACCTAAACCCAGTTTCCAAAGGCCAGATGTGGGAAGGTGTTTCATTGGCTTGGTACCCATGCATACTGGAAAAGGAGCTGGAGCAACATGATAGCAATTTTGGAGAGCACATGAACTCTACCCACTCATCTGCCTTTCAAAAGAGGCAAAGTCCTGTGGCTTCTTATTCGGGCAAAGCTGGCCTTTGAAGCCAATGATGAAGCTTATTTTATCTTTTGGACAAAAGAAGTGGATTCAGTTCAGCTGACCTCCAGGGAACAGGCAGGAACTGCAGGATGGATATAAGCAGTGAGCTTTTTGTGATGTTCCCTCAATGGGCTGCATCCTCCCTTGTCCACCCCATGCAGAAACAGAGCCTGTATTCACCAGTCAGTTATTCTCTTTTATCCCATGCTTCCCATGGGCTCCTCTCCATCAGGAGCCCACCTGCCCTCCCCATCCACAGTAGCAATCTCTTACCACACCCTTACCTCTGTTTGCTGTCTCTTTTCTCAACATGTCTTTTGCCCCTTGAAATTCACAGCTCGTGGGCTGGCATGCTAGGTGGTAGACTTGGCTTACTAGCCTGAACAGAAAGATAGTTATGCTTATTTTCATGAGCAGGTGTCAGGAAAATGGCTTTCCAGACTGCCTAAATCTTCCATTCCAGTCAAGAGCAATCTGTAGATCTTTTGAAGATGTGTGGGCTGCTTTTCAAGTACCTCCTAAAATAGTTTTCTTATGGCTATAACCATATTTTGCAGCTCAGTCTTGCACCATTTTCCCTAGGGATTACAGATAAAGCCTTATCTTATTAAGACAGTTGACCCATACTCCAGTCTTTTTCTGCTGATCCCAATGTTAGCATTAAATACAACAAGATTTAATGTAGTAGTGTATTAGGACATAAATGTGCTCTATACTAACTCAGAATAATCTGTTTATTTCTCTCCAAATTTGCTTTATCCAAATCCTGTAAGTGTTTTCTCAGGGAACTTTATTCCAAGAATGTTATTTGTCTACTTTTCCCTGTAGATATTGATCAAATTGCACTGAACTCAGTACATATCTCAATGATTTTCAGTGTTTTACCTTTGGCTTTGCATCAATTTGTATTTTCCCAAGTTTCTTCTTATTTTATTCTAAGCTTGGCTGTGTCACACCTTCATTTCCATTGAAAAAAAGGGAATAAAAATATGAAAAGAAGGAAAAAATACCATGGAACAAACTAGGTGTAAAATACACGCAGAGATACTTTTTGTGCCCATGATCTTCCAGTGTCGAGCCTCAAACATTCATTATTCGGTACCCTAAATCCACAGTGTAAATAACTCACTAATTCCTACTCTGAACCTCTCCAGGCAAAGGAGAAGGAAACTTCCACCATGAGAAGGTGTTGTGGTTTGAACCTAAGCTGAGTGACAAAGTTCTGAGCCAATCGCTTCCCACAATTTTGCATATAAAAAGCAGCACAGGGGCGGGAATTTCGGAGTTCCTTTTCTGGTTTTTACCGGAGGGTGAGCCTAGGCCGAGCCCCCCTGGGCTGGGCTGAGCTCCCGCCGGGCCGGGCTGGACCCCCTTGCGCCTCCTCTCTCCTTCCACGCGGCTCGTGGTAAGACCTGGAAAAGGAGCCGATATCCAGAGAAATCGAACCAGCTAGCAGCATGAAGGAAACGAGGCTTTTCTCTAACATTAAAGCCCGAGAAAATATCAGCTCTTCAAACATGGAGGCTTCAAGGTCAGAGAGAAAGAGAAACTGCGTCAACGTGAGTCGGAACTAAAGACAGACTGGAAAAAGAGGGCGGCAGCGTTTCCCTCGCGCGTAGCTTAAATTGATTTCTTGCATGCCGTGGTAGAGACTGTAATTTCACAGACTGTTCTGTATCTCTCTAAGACATGGGGGGAAAAGAGAATTCTATGTGCAGCCTGCAGAAGAAGAGATGTGGCCATGCCAGGCCACCTGGGTTGTAAAAGACTTTAAAAATTTTGTGGAGCCGTTGCTTTTCAGGCTGGAATTTTTTATCCTTAAAAAGAAAATACCCCATGTATAGCTCGTGAAAGCAGTATGGGAAGACTGCAGTGTTCAGGAGAGAGAGAGAGAGAGAGACGTTTACAGCAGCAGGGTATTTCTCCAGGTGGGACTGTTTTGCTGGTAGCAGTTTGGGAACCACAAAAGCAGAAAAAACCTCTTTTTCCCTCAAATATGAAAGAGACTTTTAAAACCTGCATCTGACTGAGATCTTATGTTGTTTTCCTTTGTGGTAAAGTGGGAGGTACTGGAGGGGAAAAAAGGGGGGTTTTGCTTTAATTTCTTATTATTTCTTTTTTTTCTTTTAATCTGGTTAGCAATAAACTTCTTTATATTCTCTAAAGTTTGTGCCTGCTTTCCCTACTTCTAATTCTTATCTCACAAAAGGTTAAAAGATGCGAACAAAACCACTACAGAAGGAAACGAGGTAACATTGGAAATACAGAAGAAAGGTTAATTATTATTATTTTCTCATATGCTATCAATCAAACCTTCTTTGGCCTCCAGGAAAGCTTCTGTTCCTGCCACTCATGGCCTTGCTCTGCAGCCTGATGTCTTCCAAGGTTGATACCTGAAGAACATTTTCCTGCCTTAAATCTAGATACCCTGACGGTAAACATAGCTGAGTTCCTGGGTTTAACATGCCTGACAGGTGCCCTTTACCGCCTTTATCTCTTGCTGGGGATGTCGGCATAAGCATCGTCTGTTTTGCTTCTCCAGATGCAAAATGAAGAAATGGCTCTCAGTGCTAAATTCTGTAGTCCTCCAGCACTGTGACTTGTTGAGGGATACAGGATAGCAATGTGCAGGTCCTCAGTCTTATGTCTTGCTGGAAAATCTGTAAGAGATTTCTCTGGAAGAGGCTTTGCAGCCTCAAACTTCCTCTGTCTTTAATGCCAATAAAAGTGATAAAAGGGTGCTTGAATGAGGAGTAAGGGGAAATGCACTGCCTGTGTTTTAAAAAGCCAGGAGTAAATGGCAGTGCTGTATGTATACAAGGCATTCCCTTGGGCTCATGGATAAAACTGCACTGGCATATCCAAGAGCTTGTCCCTGACATAGCCTTGAAGTATAAAGCTATTCTTGATCCCAAGTTGATGTGTTGTGCAAATCCCAGTGTGCTTCCAAGAGAACATCTCTAAATATGGTGCTGCAGTAATTCATTAAACATTATTAGATCTTTCTGCAGCTTGCTTGCTTGCTTATCAGGCCTTGTCATGTTTTCTTTTGGACATAACAGATTGCCTTGGTGTTAATTGAATGATGCACCAGAAAATAGCAAAAGAGAGAGCTCAGAGACTGCCACTATCCATGAATTGTAAATAGTAAGAACTTGATAAGAAAAAATTATCAGAAAATCTCCCTATTATATTTAATAACAAAACAACATAATGCTGTGTTCTTGGATGGTTGGATGTTCTTGGATGAGAAAAATAATGAGCTGAACAAGACAGTCTCATTTCTCTTTCCAACTGTGCAGAAACTAAATACAACCACTTATTCTTCATTTCCATTTCTCTGTAGCATACCTTTCCTTATCAGGCTCCTTAAGTGAAAGTGAAGCAGGAGAGGGGACAAAAACAACCTCACTTTTAAGAAGCCAGCAACACATTTAAAATGCTAGAGCGTACTCTGTGAAACTCAAAGGGTGCTCTTTGTAATGAGAAAAGTTTCTGTGCAGGGCAAACTTCTGTTGTGCAATGTGGGAGCCAGTGAGCATGTACCCCAGTTCTGTCCCCTGGATTACTCCCTGCCTCTGTCCTGACCCTGGTCCAAAAAGCTCCTCCCTCCCCATTCTCCCATTGGCCCCTGTCCCTTTATCCCTGCCTCAGTTTCCCTGTTGGTCCCTCTACCCCAGCCCCGCCCATGTACCGCCCCTGTGCCCCCAGACCGCTGGTTCCTGATGTTCTCCCTGCCCCCTGGACCTGGACCCCCCAGAGCCAAAATGGTCCTGCCTCTAGCTGTCTTTCACTGGTGAAGATGGAATAAAACTTCCTAGTGGAATCCTATGCAGAGACCCTTCCTAGCTCTTTATCGTTGGTGTGTCGTGATAGCCAGCTGGGGTGTGAGCGACACCCTGGACTCCCCCAGCTCACAACAGTGCAAAGCCATCTCCCATGAATATTTTGAAATAGAAACATAGTGGCTGTGTTTTCACAGTTAGAGTTCAAGGTGACAGTTGTGTGTCGAAGGAGTAAGTTGTCTCCTATAGAATACATATCTAAATGTGAGCGGTACATTTGCTTCCCTGTTACATACCTTATTTGTTTATTTCCACATGAAGTATGTTTAAAATGCTTTGAAACTGAACAGAAGTGGAAAGCATAGCAAAAGGAAAATTAGTTTGGGGTGGTGACTTTGTAGTTCAGTTCTAACTAAGCTTTGGCTGAAGCTGTTCTGGTTCAGGTCTGGATCAAGCCCAACAAGCTTAGAAATGATGATATATACTCAGTGGTTTGAGTCTTTGCTTGGTTAACTCCCCTGATGCAACTCAAATGTTATTTACAAACTCTTTCTTCTTTCCTGTGGCCCAGCAGACTACAAAAAACTGTAGTGTGGACATTGGTGTTTCTCTATCCCACTACAGCTGCACCTCAGCAGCTTCTGGGTCCTTCCACAGCAAGGCAAGGAGCTGTGTCTGTTGTCTGCTTCCTCACTCCAACATTAAACCAGTATGGCTGTAAAATCTTTGCCCCCTCCCTCGTAGCTCAAAGGACAGTCTGTGTAAGGGGATGCTAGTGAGGACACCCTTCAACACAGCTAGCCATCTCCCTATACCTCTGGCCAGGAATTTGGAGGATCTCTGTGCAAGTGCTATCTTCACTGGAAACAGGCCACTGTCTCCTACACTAGCCTCTCATGGTGCTGTATCTGAATGTTTGTGATGGGCTCTCCAGGAAGGAGAGCCTGAAAAGCCAGGCAGCATTCACTGATCACGACATCCAGCTGCTGGATGAGCTGTGAATGGTCTCTCTGCCAAGCACAGGTAGAATGGTCACATCCTGGGAATGTTCACATCCTGGATTATATTATCGCTGTTATAATTGTGAATGTCAAGAAGAGGGATGCAGATGACAAAGAGGAGAGGGAAACAGACCTGCTACCATTCAGTTCAAGTTAATTTCCCCAATTGTGGGAAGCAGAGCACTGGCACACAGCCTGGCACAGCAGTGGTTGTTGCTGCTGCTGCTGCTGCTGCCAAAGGCACTAAAGTCCTGCCTTGTCTTCTGTAATTTCTGCTGCTGCTCTCCCTGAGCCGCTCCCAAGGATGGTGCTGGCAGTGCAGCTCCAAGTCACCCTCCCGGGTTGCCCCAAATTCCTCACTCCTGCCCACATCTGATGCCTTAGCTTTTAACTTTTATATTTTTCAAATCCTGTACTGCCTAGCGTATAACTCTGAAGTTTCTTGTGGCCTGTTAGCTGCTGTTCTCTCATGCTGGTTAGACATAACAAACCTCTCTAGGTTTCCACATCAAGGGCACCAGGCCCCAAAATGTGTAAACTAAAAAGCTTCTGAAGTGGGGCAAACTTGGGGTAATTATGTCATGAACTGAGGTTATAATTGGACAATTAACCCTGATATGCAAATGAACCAAACTTATAAAAGTGTGAAGAACTTGTGACCCGTGGTCCATCTTGGGTGTAGCTTTTTGACTGTCCAAGATGTACCTTGAAGGCCCTTCAAATAAATACCTACCTTTATTCCCTTATTCTTGTCTAGTCTCTGTTTTTACATGGCCACCCCAGGCATCACATCCTCCGGCAACACCCTGGCAGGTGGATTGGGTTGATGTCCATGGCATTTCATTAAAAAGAAAAAGACAAGTGCAGGAAAGAGCAAAGTGGGAAATACCAAACCCCAGCACTCGTGGCAGCTCATTAAAAATACACGACTCCCGATGAGAATTTCTAGCTGATGGCTTGATGCTTATTTACTTGAAATTGCATGCTGAGAGCTGCTGGAAATGAGATAATTCTACTTGTTTAATGTGAATTTGCATAGTACTTGGTTAAATTTGTAATACAGGGATATCCTTTATTTTTCATCTGTGAGGTGGTTCCATTTGGGCCTTCAATTGGGAAGCTGCAGTGAAGCCCTGGCTTCACTAGGCCTAGCAGAGGGGCATTCAATCCCTTGAGAAGTTATCCATGGCAAGCTCCTCCACTGGAATACAAGTGTGAGTTCAAAAATGTACAAATGTTATTTGTGCAAAGTGGGTACAAATACAGACCAAAATTTGGCTTGAGAATGAACTCAGGAAAACAGACTCTGTGCATGGACTAGAAGGACTGTGTATGTGTGCTGCTGGAAATCAGCAATACTGTTTATTCCTCACAATTTTGACAGACTGGAATATCAGAACAGCCCAAGAAGGAGGAGGATTCTTCTGGCCGAGATAAAAGTATTCACAATCTGTTTCAGCAGAGACAGCAGAAATGACACCGGAGTCTTCCTGGCACCTCAGGTGTGAAAAGCCCTGCAGCATCAGGATGATGCTGAGCAAGTGTTTTCTTCAAAAGACTCCCAGGAGTGGAGAGATGAGTAACCTTCCTGATGAACAGATCCATGACAAGATAATACCTTCCATGGAGGACTCTCTCTATCTTTCTAGCAAGTGAGCATTGACCTGTCTGCATCAAATTAGGAAATGCTAATTTGCTAATCTGCAAACTGATCTGGGGCTGATAACAAGCTCCAGCCCAATGTTGAGTCCCACAGGGTGGGGAGATGCCTGTCTGTAGCAGGCTTGGGGGAATTCAGAGATGCAGCCACAAGCGAGTCCAGAGAGAGAATGAATCTTTATTATTGTTACAACACCATAACATAAGTGAAAAACACTAGATATGAGATTGTTTACAAAAACCCTATCTTACTGTTTACCTAGCTTGCACAGCAAATTAAAAGTTTCCCACAGAAATGAAGGAGAAGGAAAAATCCTCTGCCCAGGAGCTTTTTAGTATCCACACCTGTCCTTCTCTCGTCTCCCTGGTCTGCCAGATGGAAAGGTATCTCAGCAAGCTCAGGCAGAGGTCCTGGACGATGTCTCCTTCTTAGAAATGTATTTCAAACTGTGATAGGACAAGAGTATTATAGCAGGTAAGAGGTAACTGTTGGGCAAGTCATTAAGTCCTGCCATTTCAGGCTATTGTCATATGAATGCAAGAAAAGGCAAGTGGTCATTGTCAAGGGGAGTGTGCATCAGAAGGGCCTGAAGAGAAGACTTAGCATCACTCATTATTAGTAAGGTCCAGCCTGTCATCCACCTTGTGTGCCTGGGCCCTGTTTTGCAATCCCAGGAAAGGATGATAAGTGCCTGATGGTGTTTCTGAATGAGCAGGTCCATTGCAAGGGCTCAGTTAAGAGCAAGAAGGAAAGGCAAGAGATGGTGGTCAAGAGTAAATCCAGTGCAGCACTTCTTGTCTTCTTGCGAGCAGGCTAGAGATTCATAGCAGCTCCAGAGATCCCACCTTTGAGTCTGAAGATAATTTTTACTGCAGGTGGAACTCCTGGTGAAGGGTAGCAGAGAGGTTTTTGTGACAATGCAAGGAAAACCCTTGGAAATACTTCATTCATTCTATCTGAACCATGTGTTTATTAAAGACATACCAAAGGAGCAGAGGAGTATTTGGGAATGCATGTGCCTTGGGTTTGGTTAGGATTTGGGTTTGTAAATTCTGCCAGGTGTTTCAGAGTGTAAAATATTTAGTATTTAGAAACTGACAGCTATATTTTTCACCAGGTTTTTAAGGAAAGGAGGTTGAGGTGCTTGGTGTGGGTACGTATATTTACATATCTTTATACTGTTTTTTGGAGGGGTTGTCTACAAACTTTGATCTTGTCTTGGGGTGATTTTATGATGATAATATATTCCCTAATTGTCTGCTCTATACCCAGACACGGTTGCTGTAGCTTTAAGGTGGGTCCGGGGGCGGAGGTTGAGCCTTGAGGCGCTGGTGCGGGTTTTTTTGAAAAAAAACACACCGGGCATGCTGGGTGTGGTGGGGACTGGTGTTACTTTGTTGCTTAGCTGGCTTGGTTTTTTGTTAGCTCAGGGAAGGATTTCTTTTTTTTTTTTCTTTTCCCTGGCCACAGAGGCTGCGACGGAAATCCTTCGGCGGCCTTTGTTATTTTTCCTTGAACTGTTCGGTTTGGTTTTGGTTTGAGATCAGGGAGTCGATGGAAGAAGCATCGGCCGTGGACCGGCGGGGACCCGAGTAGCCGCTCCGCCCTGCCCGACCTCGGAAAAGCCGACCCAGCCTAAGAAAGGACCCTGAATCCACCGGCTTCATCTGCTGTGAAGAGGAG
>VXBT01005811.1:1171644-1252256 GCA_013400235.1 Oriolus oriolus | reverse complement strand
GATCAAATAATTTCAGACAAGCATAGTAGGATATTATTACAGGATGTTGCACTGGATCACCTAACACTTCCAGACGCAGGCTCTCCCTTTGCTGCTCCAGTTCCCTCTGAAGTAAAGGCACCAAAAAGCTTCGGTGCAAGATATTCCACCATGTAGAATACATCCACATAGTCTTAAAGCTGATATCTTCAGCTTTAAGACGCTGAAACGCATCAGAAACTCAAGAACTTCAATAATTTACTGCCGTCCAAAATTAAATAGTTGTTATACCACTCAGCAGCAAGAAAAACATGGTCTGAAAGAAATTTGAGAAGCATCTATTGCATGCTTCTTTTTGCCATTTTAATTAAGATCATGAGGATTTATTATTTGCCTTAGTAAACATTCAGATGTTCTAGTAAAAAACCCAGAAAAACCCCAAAACCATCAGAGCCTAAAGAAAGGTAGAAAAGAAAGTTCCTGTTAGCTGTGCTTATTTGAAGATAAACAACTCCCCTGCTCTTTCCTCATCTTTTGTTTTCTCTAATCAAAGAAACTTCAGTATTTCATTAACTTTCCGTAGTTTGTGATTCTGGAGTCAATTTCAGTGCCACAGGCTCTTCAGTGGATTAGCAGAGAGAAAGGCTGAATGCTTTGATACAGATCAAAAACTCAGGATATTTTGTGGGGGTGCAAATGACAATTGGCTATAGGTCTTTGCCTTTGATAATTCTATTCTGTAACCACCAAAATTCTCATCCAAATAACAGATTTTCACTTCTAACATTTCAGAAGCACAGATAGTCTGAAATCACTCTTCAGTTCAATTCCTGCAGAAGCAGGGGACACTTACCTTGGTGTCTTTACAATCCGTAATACCATCAAATAAGCATTTAGCTTTGCTAAGGCAAAATGCCCCAAAAGATGGCATACTCAGGACCCCACAAATACAGCTCCCTTCACCTGCCTACAGAGCTCAGCTTAGTTTAATACATTACTTGCCCACACAAAGCTGTTCATTACCTCTAGGTCATCCTAGTGAAAATTCTTGTGAGATCAGTCCAGATTTCCAGCTGGACCAGGTATAAGAAGAAAGCTTTGGCTTTATTCAGAAACCTATCCCAAATGAAAAAGGTGGTTTCACCTTTCTGGCTGCATAGCATGGTCCCACCAGAAACTGCTCTGGCTCCTGTTTGGAAGAGGAGGGCAGCAGAAACAAGTACAGTCTAATTTAGCTGGTCTTGTCTTCCAGTTCATTTAGGTCAGCAGCAAATCTCACATTCACTTTATGAGATCTTCAGTTTTTACATGTTTGCTTCTATTTGTCACTTCAAAAGCTCAGTTTGTCATAACTGGTTCCTACTCTGAGTTTCCCCTTGAGCACTTCAGTGCTCTCTGTCTAGACATTACTTCTATGTATCAGGTCAAAATTATTTTCTCAGTTGTGCTCAGCTCTGGGCAATAAATCCCTCCTGTGTGGTAAGTGCTACAAAGACATTCCCCTTCAAAAACTGAAAGGAGGATAAAAGCAGCATTTTCCTCACGTAGAAGCAGCCTCCCCTCTCTTTGTAGGTCCAAAGAAAAATGTTTAAAAATTAATTTTTGTTTAAACTCTTTTCAGTTTCATTTGCTTACATTTTCATTTTGAGATGTGTTACAAAAAGAAGCAGAAAAACAAGTTTCCCTGTTTGGCTGGTTGTTCTGAAACAAGTCAAGTTTTTTCTCCTCATATCCAAAATATTTTCCAGAAAAAAGAGCATAAAAAGTAATAGAAGTTTAAAAAAGAATAAAGAGGAAATAATGGTCTCTTTATGGTCTCTTTACACACATATATATACACTGTCTCTTTTATCTTCTCCATTAGCAATCTGGGACATTCAAGATCATTTTACTATCCTATTCATTTCCTTTCATGATTTTATTCATGTTTGCAGAAAATAAAGTCTATTTTCAGATAGCACTGTATAAGAGCGAAAGCATTTTAAGAGTTTGCTTGGCAGAACACCTTATGAGAAGTTGCTCCTGTTCACAGGAGACAGACACAGCATTCTCAGTCAGTGTAGCCCTCTTCTGTAAGCAGATCCACAAGAAAAGAAAGATTCAACTTTGCCCATTGCTTCTTTCTTCAATAAAATTAACTGAAGGGCTCACATTTCTTGGGTTGGTATCCGTTCAGTCAAGATTTGTGGGTGACTTCTGCCTTCACCCACAAGGAGGTAATTTCACTCCCGCCGGGCATGATGGTTGCCACCAGAAATTAATCTGGAATATCTTCAAAGTCAGGCTCAGCCTTTACTTCATGAATGCAAATCCAGAGGAGAGCCATGCATCTCTGTAATTGCATTAACATCCCATGCTGGGTGATGGGATTTGGTCCTCGTACATCAATAAAAATATTCTCAAATTGAGTTTTGGTTATTGGGGACAAGAGATGTATTTGTGTACAAGAGGAGCCCAGCACAGAACCAACCTGGGCACGCTGAAACATAATGAACACCTCTGTGAGGAGGAAAGGAAAAGGAAATTCTTCACATGTATACAAACCACTTTTTTTGTATTTTGAAAAGGGTTCTTTCGAGGACACTCTGCAAGGACAGGTTTGGGAGTTTTTTTGGTAGCTGCTATGTCACTTCCTTCTTGTCTAGCAAAAGATGAATTGATGTGTTTTGACAAACTCATACTCTCAACTCAGATAATTCCTAGCCAGCCATCATATAACATATCATTTAAACCAGCATAGCAATAAAATAATGTGGAAAGTTTGGAGTTTTTAAGAACAACCTTTTAGTATTTCATCTAGAGCTTGCTGCCACCAAAAACAGTTGGTGCTCTGGGGCTTGCAACAGTGGCAGACTTAGCTTTCATCTCTGGGCACTTTGTCCAAAACCAGCTTATTTACAGGTCAGCTCTTCTGAAAGTCTAAGTTTAATGGTAGGAGACATTACCACTGTACCATCACGTGAGGGGACACCACAACTGTACCATCACACAAAGACCATTTGCAGTTATAAGCTTAAGCTTTTTTTTATTAGGAAATACCAGACAATGTACACTGGGCTTGCTGGTGTGTACTTTTGGGAATTGGAACAAGGAAGAAAGACAAGAAAGATCTCTTTGTACTGCTGTGTATGGGCCTACTGCTTTTGGGGAGTTCTGCAAGCTGCAGAACTGCAAACCGGGCCTTGGTGAATTTAGTAATGCAAGCGAGCATCAGAGCTTACAATGTAGGAAACAGATGATTCCTAGAAACAAGACATGGAAGGTTAACAAAGCCAGTGAAAAGGCATTCTTAGTGCCTGAACATCCTACACTTTTGTTGCACACATAAATAGGACACTCTAGTTGTAGGTTACAAGAGGAAGACCACAGGAATGCCTTCTCTGAAAACTTTGCTAACAGAAAGCATATATTCTAATACATCCAGCGTGTCCTTTTGAGACCTATCATCCATATGCATTTAGTTCTTACTGCTGCTTTAAAACCAAGAGGGTCTCTGGGAAGGCCCTGGATACCTTAAGTAATGGAGACTGACCGAGAGCTACTGAGCCAGAAGGGCTCACAGAAACAATTTTTCCCATGATCAAGCTGATGTTCCTGGGCACTCTGTAACTTCCATCGCTGCTGAGTGTGATGAGTTCAAACACAGTAAAAAAAGCCAGAGACATCTATTGATTTGAGTTGGAGTGGGTTTGCTGTCCTCTCCCCACAAGACAGTGAGATAAATGATGACCAGTACCTTTTTGGCAGCCTGGGCTGCCTCTGCAGTTGTGCAGATTGCAAAATGGCAGGCATTACTACTCCAGTCTGCCATATCTCCCTTCCCCTACCTACCTGAGTTCTGCTTGTCTCCTGGAACGCCTTAAAAGCACCCTGAAAGGCCAAATGGAAAAGGGGAGAACCAGACAGTTTGGGGCACATCAGACCCCTCCTGGCAAAATGGAAGAGGAAAGGGAGGAAAGGAGCAGTGAGACACAGGCTTCCCTGGAGTGAGAGCAGAGAGAAAACTGCTGTAGGGCAAAGGGCAGCACCTGGCAGGCAGCTGCAGGACAGGCATTTGGGAAAGGAGGATGGTAAGACACACAGAAAGTTTGTAGTTGCAAGAAGTACTTTATTGCAAAATTCCTCCCATATCCCAGGAAATACAGCCCATGGGAGCAACAAAGCGTGTAACCTTGTAGGTCAAATGCAAAACCAAATTATGCCAGCTCTTAGTAGGTGACCTCTTAAATGTACATACTCACGCATAACAAGATGAGACAGTTGTGTGCAAAGGAAGAGCCAGCACCAGTGACTGGATTTAAAATGACAAGCCTTTTCAAAATAATGCATTTGTTTCAGATGAGGTTTAGATTAACAGGCTTTTAGGGTGAGCCTTCGCACTCCATCCCATCTAACAAAGGCCACAGAGCTGTAGAGCTGGAAATCAAGGAGTAAATCTGAATATGGTTCTAGATCATCTTTCACAAAAACTTCCAGAAAATTCTTCCATGATGGCAACAGCCACTGTGCAATGGCTCCCAGAGCTGTCTCAAGGCTTCTTTTAGGTCAGACCCCAACTCCAAGAACTGGTGGACCGTCTTCTTAGAGTTTCAGATCCCACCTAGAACTACCACGTGCACCTGGGGATTGACATCTGGAAAATATATGCATATATGCAACAGGAGAAAAGCACAATGTGCAACTGTAGTTTCTCTCTGGGGAAAAGGAAGTAATAGGAGGAAAGAAGAATAAGTACGAAATAGGAAGGAGGTGGTTGCAATGAATGTATTGGCCCATGAAAAGTACTTTTCATTTTGGAGGCAGTAGACATGCAGTCATGAGCAAGATTCAAAGAGTAGCAGAAGTAGTCAGAGAGGTTAATTGCCAGGAAAAAAACACCAGATGTGAAGCAGCACAAAATCATGTGAGTTTTGCCACTAATTTCAGTAGAGCCAAGCCTTAGCTGCAGGTTTCTTTAGGGCAAGCTATGATAATTTCCTTGAGCTGCAAAGGAAAACATGGAATTTCCTCTCTTTCCTCTCTCCTGAGACATTTTAAGTTTACTGAATAAGGCACAATGAGGACTTTGCGTAGGCCAGGGTAAATCACAGCCTTTGTGTAACTTCCCCTGCATCTTCTGGAACAGTGTTCACACCAGGGTAAACGTTGCCTTGATAAACTCAGTGGATGTCTCACTTGTGTTAGCAGTCCCTCTTAGAGTTTGGTTCTGCTGCAATGTATTACCTGGAAATCTCAGGTCTCTGCTAAAGACTGATTTCCAAACATCTCTTATGTCTAATCCATTATACTGCAGGAAGGAATCTTGCAGAAAAGGAAGCAGCATCCACTGGTATAGTCCCACTGCCCTTCTGAAACTCTCTTTGCTGCTGTGCCTTCTCACCGACAGCAGGTACCCCATTTCTCTCCAGAGCTGCTTGCTTACTCTCTTTTGAGCAAGTCAGACATTATTTTGTCTTCATATCTGCAACCCAGAAGGGCTGTCTTAGAAGACAACCTGCAAAGTCCACAAGAAGCCTTCCCTCTGTCTCTGGAGCCAATTTCACTTCGGTCCTCCATGGCCCAAAATACCTTTATTTTATGGGTCTTTCATCCCACCCCAGGCAATGTCATCTCTTGAATAAACCTCCATCAGAAAAACATTTCTTGCATAGCTCCCCTGGAACTTTCCTGCACTGAGGCAGAAAAGGAAAGATAAACTTCTACATTCATTTGAAATCTCAGTTTGAAGCCTCTGAAACAGCATTTGTTGTCTACGTTGTACTGATTTTTCTCTGTTCTTATATACCAAGCACAATGTTATATGGTGTGGAATATCTCTTTGGCCAATGTGAATCAGCTGAGAAACTGGAGAGTCCTTGACGTAGTGTAAATTCTGCTTACCAACAACTAAAAAATCAGTGTGTTATTAACATTATTCTCGTCTGAAATCCAAGCCATGGCACTGTACCATCTAGTAGGGAGGAAATTAACTCTATCCCAGCCAAAACCAGGACAAAGTTTTACATTACAACAAGATGCTTTCCCTTCCCCTCCTCCTCTGGTTTGAAGCCAGTTGACTTGGATAATTTCACTACTATCAACTCTTGGACCAAGAGCTACAACAGGTCTCTTCATCAAGTTCCACAGAGAAAGCCAAAAGAAGCATTCATCACACAGTCTTGCAACCAACAGCCTTTGGCATACGCCCTCTGTCATGAACCTCTGATCAGGCAGCCAAGATTATACCCTTCTCAGATTGTTTGCTCTGGGCCTGCTGAGGTGGTTCCCCTCTTGTGGACTCCTCCATGAGAGCCAGACACCAGCCTGCTGACATCTTCATGATTTATTTATAAGCACATTCAAATCAATACAGTTAACATTCAGGTAATACAAATTTGTGTAAAGAAGTTCACATGACATTTCAAAAAAAAAAATCAAGAAATAGATACCTGAGAACTAAACTCTGGGAAAACCTTGATTTCATTTTTTCTTCCCTTATGTTGTCCTCTGCTTTCTCTCCTGATCTGTGTGGTTTCAAAACTCTTTCTTTTTTCGTGGAAATATTCTTGCCCTTGACTCCTGCCCTCCAGCCTCATGGCTTTTTCTGTTTTGCAGAGCCAGTGTGGGCTGTGGGAGGCAGGTGCTTCCTCTGGCAGTCCAGAGGCCACTGTTATTTCAGTAGTGACTCAGCCCAGAGTGAACCCCACAGGGCAGGGCTGGCAGTGACGTCCTGCGTAGTCAGAGCTCTGTACAGCCACACTGGTTTTGAACTGTGCTCTCCATAGTGAGTGATCTGCACAGGGAAAAAGGGAGGTGTGGCAGCCCCCAATTTTTATTGTTTCTCCGCTTTTAACATCTTTTACTTCTGAGGAGCCTTCCCATGCAGCTCCGGATTTAAGAGCAAAATCCCATGCTTTCTTCATAGGAAAACTAACAACTACTCCCTGCTCCTGTATGGTTTGCAAGAACCTGAATGTTGCTTTTCCAACACAGACCAATCAGTATTTCCACAGAGGAGGAAAAAAAATGGTCTATATTAATACTTTGACAACTACTCAAGGGTACCAAGAACAAATAGCATCCAAAATTTTTCTCAAATGAAATGAAATCTAAAAGAAGCCTCTCATTCTGCCACCCACAGCTTCCTAAATCAGGCACACCAGCATAGAAAGAGTTTCACAGCCACTTTCTTTACTTGAATAGTTCATTAATATGATTTATTATCTCATACACAAAATACATGATTAACTGTATCATGCACCTTCTCAGAAGATCTGTGAGTTGCTTGTTTGCACTATAAAAAGGGAGAGAAAAGTCTATGTTTGGGACAGTTGCCTTGGCTAAATCTTTATATATGCTGACTTTTTTTCCCACTTTGGTTCATTTGTTTGTTTGTTCAGAACCACGAACACTCTGAGAAAGGAGTTTGTTGGCTACCATTATACTATTTAGTGCAATGACTAGGGAGCACCCTATGATGGTGATAAATACAATGCTAGAGTAGCAAGAGCACTCCTGTAATTGAGTCACCAGGGACAACTATAATAAAAACTGGCAGCACAGACTCCTGGATTAGCTAGGCTGAACTTTTTCACCTTATAAGGACTTCAGAATACACTCCAGGAAGAATTTTGAGGTGTACATGGGTTTAACTTCTCTACACATTGCCCAGAAGTACCTATAGGGAGCCTACAAGAGAGACAGAGAGGGACTTTTCACAAGGACATGTAGTGATAGGACAAGGGGTGATGGTTTTTTACCCTGAAAGAGGGTGGGTTTAGATTAGATATTGGTAAGAAGTTCTTTACTCTGAGGATGGTGAGGCACTGGCACAGGTTGCCCAGAGAAGCTATGTCTGCCTCATCCCTGGAAGTGTTCAAGGCCAGGTTGGGTGGGGCCCTGAGCAATCTGGTCTAGTGGAAGGTGTCCTTGCCTGTGGCAGAGAGGATAGAACTGGATGATCTTTGAGGTCCCTTCCAAACAATTCCATGATTCTATGAAGTCAGCTACACTGCTAACAGCTGCTGGAAAACCCACGTGATGCACAGTCAATTTTTTTAACCTTATCACTTAAAATCTCTGTGATTTTTTGGTGCTTATTTTGTCTCTCATCAGCAGTTCATGTAAGTTTCAAAGAACCTCAAGCTTCACTTGAGGCTTGCAGGTGAACAGAAAACTTCATGACCATGCCACTCTACTTTAGGAAGCAGCTGTCAAGTTAAGAAGAACATCTGTTCTCTGTTTCTCTGCCCACTGTTTTCAATTGACTTTAGTAACTCAGTGTCAAGCAATTAGTCCAGAAGTTTCATCAGGATGCAGAACTCACACCATAATTCAGGAATAAAAAAAGAGAAATTAGAGAAAACTGTCTCCAGTGTTTCTGCTACAGTCAAGAGCGGGGAGTCAAAGTGTCTGCTTCTTTCCTGGAGGCTGAGATAATTGTATCGTGTGATCTTTATGGCAGCTGCCAGCTGAGTGAAATAATAACCCCGAGCTGCTCCTGCGCCCTTCTGTGATCTCACGGGTTTAGCCACCACGCAAGCTCTTGTTTTGACTCATGTGGAAGAGGGTTAGTCCCAGTCTCCATCCTCCGCACTGATCACAAAGCAAAGGGAAAACAGCGAGGTCTGGACACGTCATTCGTGGAAGACTGCCAGGATCTCCTTTCACTTGAGACTGCAGTGCTCAGAGTTAAGAAGTTTTATTGCTATCACGTCAACATGGGAATCCTTTGGTCTATGAATTCATTCATCATCCCAGCATTTCCCCTCCTAGATTTATGTCCTTCAGCCAAGCCAATCTTCTGAGTATTTCACAATGCTGCAATTATCACTGTCTCTTAGCATCAAAGCAAGGACACAGTGAGAGAGCTTGCACAGGTTACCACAGGAATTGCTCATGAGAGGTGGGAGAGCCAAGTTTGGTGAGCAGTGCTGAGTGACAGTACCTCCTGGAGGGCTTCAGCTGCCTTCCCAGAGTGCAGTAAACACATCTTCCCCTCTGGCAGAAAGGAATCATCAGTAAATGTTACCTACTCCAGCTGCTATTTGTGAGCCTAATACAAACTTTGAGGTGGCTTCATAACTTACACAGAGAACTTAATTAACTTCTAGTGGATCCAGTTACAGGCAGGAGGGCTGAGCACAAAGAAGAGAAAAGCACCACAGTTCAAAATTTTAAAGGTAATTACATGGAATTTCCATGGCACTGAAAGCAGTAAAAGTAATTTCCAAAAGTAACTTAGGTCTGTGAAGCAAAGTCTCAATGATGTGTAAGGGGATTTCAGCTGAGTCACAGCCTGACGTGAATTTCAGACCACCATAACACACAGGACATGCAAATAGTGAGAGGACACAAAATAACCTTTAAAACTGAGGCTGGGCTTCTGTTCAATGCCAGCACTATTAAACTTAGCAATCTGCATTTTATTTTTTTTCTAAGGGATTCACCTGTTTACTCTTCCATAGTAGAGGAAACAAGGAGCTGATTAAGTACAGGAGGGTACAGACAGTACTTCAGATAAACTGTTGCTAATTGTCCAATGATCCACCAAATCCAGTTTGTTTCAAAACACAAAGGCAGAGTGGTCTGTCCGAATAGTGAGCCAACTGGTAATGATACAAAATACTTACCTTGGAGCTGCAACTATTTGGGAAGGAAATGCAATTTATTTTTGTATATCCTTTAAATATTTTCAAATATCCCTGTTGTCTCCAAAGGCCCCTTGGAGACCATTCCTTTATGCGTCTGGATCAAAGGAAAAATGGGGTACATGAGAAATAACACAATCACTCAGGCAATAAGGTTATTCAATAGAACATTAATTCCTCAGTAATATTAGGAGACCTCTGCAACATAAAGCATGATTCTTTTAAAAAAGCAATTGTAGATTAAAAAAATAGTTATAGGAACATCAAAATTTGATCACAGCATGAGATTTGTAGTAAAAGAATCTTTTTGAGAAGGAAACTCATTGAAAACCTCAGACTACAGAAAATTTGCTACCTTCATGGAAGTGTTTGGTCCCGATTTTCAGAGGCACTGCTTTCACGAGAATTGTAGTTTCACAGCTTTTCTACTGTGGATCATGTATGAGGAACAAGAAGTAAGATGAAATGATTCCTCAAGGTTCCCAACAACGCTATGAAATGTTGGAGAACTGCACACAGTTTTCCAGTGGAAGGAAGGCCAGACTCCCTGAAAGCCTTTTGTATGAAGCTCCTGCTAGAACAGAGATCCTTTGCAAAAGGTCAGTCCCTGAGAGATGCAGGCTGTTGCTGAAGAGAGGGATGGAGCTGTAGGTGGGGACACACACAGTGCAGGACTGCAGCGAAGCACAAGAGCCAGGCAATATGATTTGGCTTTGGTTTCAGGTATAAAGGCTCAGGTCCTTTTTAAAGCACCCTGCTGCTCTAAGCACATGCCTGAAGCCCTGAATAAAGGCCACTTGAGGCAGTGATGCATACCTTGGTAATGGCAGCGACACGAGAAAAGTACTGTATGCCTTGGCAAGGAGGAATTTTATCAGGAAATTGATAACAAAAACCAAACTATACCCAAGCTGCCAACACATATTTTATTCCCCTGGGAAATGAACTTTTCACGAATGCTTAGAAAATTCCAGGTACTTTCCCAGCCCCACAGCAGCTATTTTCCATATGGCACACAGGCCAGACCAAAATAAGCAGTCACGTAACTTTGCTCTGGTCCTAAACAAATCCTGGCAAAATTAATCTGGGTGTCTACTTTCCCATATAAGCCTACCACATACAGTTGGTTCCATTTGCAAACCCCACGCATTTCTAGACTGACTCACAACATAGATCCAGCTCCAAACATGTCAGTAACTTGAATCAAACGCATTTGCTCTTAATAAGACACTTATGGTTACAGGCTGAAGGATACTAATGCATGCAAGGGAAAGTCAGATCCGTGGTGGAAATTGTGAGCAACACATTGCTGGGCAAGAAGGGACGGAGATAGTCAACCTAGGAAGCCTCTGCCCATGTGGAGGTTATTTCTGCTTCTGGCAAAAAGATTCTGGGGGAATCTTCAACATGGCGAAGATGACAGATTTCTTCTTTGCAGAGAGCCTATCAAGCACCACCACCTGGTGAAGAAAAATTGCTTAAGCAGCTGCCAAGCACCTGATAAAATGTCAGTATTGTTACAATACCCAAGGTTGCATTGGAGACACAAGTTTTACAGGCTCAAAAGGCCTGCAGTGGAGTTTTTATAGGAAGCACCAAACATTTTGGTGCCTGGAAGGAAAGCAAGCTGTATTGAGCCAAGGAAAGTATGTGTGAGCTTCACTGAAATTTCCAGCTCATTGCTTTTCAGATCCCTCTTTTGTAAACTGTGGATGAAGTTTCTCTAATTGACCAAAGTGTTTGGAGAACAAGCCAGTGCTTATGAAATACTTTGAAAGTAGAATGGTTAGAATATTATTTTATTGCATTCATCTTTTCACTTCTGGCGAATTGTTGTCCCATAACAAGACTTCAAACACTTAACAACTGTTTCTCTATATTCATGTAGCTGTTCAAAATGAATGCATACATGAATTCAAGCTGGTCAAGAAAGATGAAAGGTTGTGGACAGATCCTCTTCTAGACCATTAAATGGCCACTGTTTCAGGCAAAGCTATTGAGGCACCCATATTGCTCTATGATTTTAATTCATGGCCCTGATTGTGTCTGTTGACAGCATTACAGCATGGGCACGCAAGGCAGTAGAATTGCCCTCTGAATATTCCTGGGAACAGGTTGCAGAAGCAGCATGAACCAGTGAAATGACAAAGAAGGATACCTCTGAGTGATTGCCCATACAAAATTTCCCCAGGTTCTTGCTTGGGCATTTTCATTAAAAAGAAGAACCTCAGGTCTGGGGTGTCTGAGCTGGTCATTCACCCTCCAGATTCAACACATCATCCATCAGAAGCAAATATGGGCTTTTTAGGACCATAGAAGATGTCTAAAGGATGTGGATGTGTTGGGATGAAAATGAAGCTACCAATACCTGACACCAAGAAAAAAATCAATAATGCCTTTACAAAGTAAAAACCCAGACCAGAGGAAATTCATTACAACCACCTATTGCTGCCTGAGGGAAAAGATCAAAACTATTAATCTGTCTTAAAGGCCATGTAGCTAATGCTTCTTGAATTTTTGCTGCCAGACAATGTGCCTAAATAGAAGATTTTTTTTATCTCTCCCACTTACATGGTTAATTAAAAATAGCTGTGGTGCTATGAGACAACTCTAATTGGCCTTGTGTGAAAGCTCTGTATTCTACGGACAATTACAGTTATTCTCCCATTGCAACCAACTTCACCTTCACTAAATCAGCCATTTATTTTCTGAGCTATTAGGACCCTGGCTGAAAACACAGGAACTATTCAATTTCCATCCTTCTCTTTCACACTGTGGTATACAAGAAACTTCTACATATTCTTCAGTTTTCATGAGATATTTTATTCTTTTAACTCAGAGCAGACTTCCTCCAATAATGTATGCATTCAAGGCAAAATCCAGTTCCTTTTGGATGGCAGGATTCAAATGCAAAATAACTATTTGCTTCTCATTTTTTCCCCGTGGTTATGGCTCTCCCTACAAAGTGCTGTTAGAGAAATCCCTTAAAGCTGTATCATGTAACACCACTCAGAATGTCCAGAACCGACATCATCCCATGGTCTTAAACACAGGTTGGACCTTCAATTAATGTAAGAACAAAGCATTCATATGAATTTTATATTAAAAATAATTGGCATCACTCTGCTTTTGAAGGGCTTCCTTTGAAACAGATTTTGCAGACAGATTCAAATTTGGCATCAACTCACAGACTTCATTAGAAATAGCCCTATTTACTGTGCTTCATGGAGAAGAAAAAAGGCCTGGGATTGCGGACACTTACTTGTAGGCAGTGTCAAACTTCTAAAATTAAGAAGCAGGACACGTGTTCCTGAGAATTTCATAGTAGATGGTTTTGGTAAAGACAAACTATGCATAAAGGCATGTATAGCAGTCTGAATTCCTGTTTGGGAGAGAGTGACTAAAGCAGAGGAATAACAATGCTGCTTGGTCACATTGGATTTGGGCATGCTTTGGGGCTAAAATAGCCAACGTGTATTAAGATAAATAAATGTAATATAATATAATATAAAACTTCACTGGAAAATGAACTTTTGTGGAAGGGGGAAGTAACCTACAAATTTGGAACAAGATCATAGGACAGTTTAAGTTAAAACCAATGGGGGAAAAAACTAGGATAGCCAAAATAATTATGTTTACATCCTCAAACGTCCGGGTTTTTTTATATTTTTAAAATTTTCTAAATATAATTTTTAAAAGGAATCGAATGAGTTTTGAAGAAATGTAAACGTCTTAACAAAATTTGTTTGCTGCCAAAATATTTTTTCCAGTCAAAACAGTTTTGTTTTCTCAGTTTATTTTACCAAGAAAAAGGGAAATTAATTGCTTCTCTGTATGCTTTCAGCATATGGAAACAAGCAATTTGCACTGTGTTCCGGAGCCACCAGTCAATGTCCCATCTTGTGACTTGACATGACTAACCCACATGAGGTCTAGTGGTTTCTGACTGGCTGCTGCTGCAATGACAGTGCGCACTAGTTCCCACTGCTAACTCCCTGAACTCCCAAGGGAAAATATAACTTCCCATCCCTACATAAAGCCCTCCAGTGCTGCAGCATTTCCCTCCTCAGCCTTATACTTGCAGTAACAGTACTGTTGTAATCTGAACATGTGCCTACAGTGACAGAAGATAAAGCTTTAATTAAGCTGGTTTTAAACACTTAAAACTCTCATTCTTGAGAGTTCCTCCCAGTGCTGCATGAGTTTATTTTCATTCCCTTGCCAGCCATGCCTGCTGCAGTGGCACTGCAGCTGCTAGCAGGAAAGGGATTAATGGGGATGGTCACCTCTCCTCCAAAAGAGATGACATTCTTTGCCCTCTTTGTGCCACCCTTTTTCTCTTGCTGAACCACACCTTGAAGGTGAACAAAGGAAATGCAGTGCCTGGTGCTGCCGGCTGGCACTGAGCAGAGAGGGTCCTTTGGCCGTGGCTTTGAATACACCACAGGGGCTGCTCTCTGGCAAAAAGCTCCTCCGTAAACCAGTGTTGGTGTGTGAGGGAACTGTGGAAGGAAAAGAGGAAAAACAGTGACTTCCCCATTCTGCGAGAGCACCTGCAGAAGGTGCTCAGCACCAGCCACCTTCCTAAAGCACCTTTTGCAGGCAATGACCAGAGCCCTGCTGCCCACCACAGCTGCCAGGGAAGCTTGCTTTAGCAAACCATGGTTGCTGCGTGCCATCCGCCAGCTGTCACAGCCTCACCCCAAAACATGCATCTCTCAGCAGGCTGGGACACTCACACCTTCCTGCTGCTGAGCATTTTTCACCTGTGCTATGATTATCACTGCCTGCTTCCACCCTCTCACTTTCCTCCTGGCTCAGTCCCAGGGCTCTGCCGGTGACATTGCACACTGACCTGTCTGGCCCTGTCGCTGCTTTACTTTCAGCCCTGCTTGTGCCTATTGCAAATGAGCACAGTTAGGGAGCAATCACATGCCAGAGAAGCAGTCTAACTGCCTGCACCTCCTCCTTCTGTAGCTTTTCCTACACCACGTTCCTCCAGTGCATTATAGAGAGGTTGGAAGAGGGACAGGCATTACAGCAGACATGGTGGCAGCAGGCCTGGGAGCACTCACCCCTCTGTCTGGCACTGGCACAATGTCTGTGCTTTGGCTTCCCTGTCTCTAGACTGGAGCTGAACATCTGGGTCACACTGCAGAGGCTACAGCTGGGTTTTTTCAGTCCTTTCAGCAAGAAGGCCATAATGAAGCAAACAGCATCAATGTGATTCTGTCAATTATTTCCAACACTTCAAGCCTAGTGATGTAGAATTTTTTTTCACCAGCTTGCCACAAGGTGTGATTTTTCAGATCATTATACTATGTCAGTAAAATGTCATTACTAACAGTAAGTACCTACATTCCTTAAAAGAGGACACAATGGACAGGAGTAACAGTACAAATCAAGTTTAAAAAACAATTTTGAAATCAGCACATATGTGATTTTTTTCCTCACTGGTGTGCCTCCATCACTTTTTCATTGGGACATGCTTTTTGCCAGGCACTGCCACTGGTTTTTATCTTATTCTTGTATTGTAGTAGCTGAAGGGACAACTATTGTCCTTGACCCTGTCTCCTGAGCTACAGCAATGTGCTGGATTTCAGAGACTCTTATCAGCTCTGTGCTGAGTGGTCCTTAAGCCAAAGCCCCACTTTGAAAGGGAGATATGTCAATGCAAACATGCTGCCTTAGCATCTCAAGATTTTCCAGCTAATCTCTCACGAGGTACCAGAACCACAGTCTCAAGAACCCATGGATAAAGGATATCAGGTTGCAAGGAGTGCCTGGCAGCTTCTTTTTCATTATCCCAGGAAACAGATAAATTCTTTGCTAGCTTTGTGCTTGCAGAGTTCACAGGAATTATCACATAGGTATAATTCCTATTCTTAAGAAGGAAGAAAAGAAAATCTAGCCAAGCAAACCTGTGCTGGCAGTCAACTAAGAAATGTAAAGAAGATTAGACACTCCTTACAGTTTCTGTACTTTTTGCAGATGCATGATCACCTTTTTAGATGAAATTTTTCTTCACTACTATAAGCTGTTTCCTTGCTACAATTTACACACCCGTATCTTCCACTTGACTTGTTGTCACCCGTAAACCTTAAGAGACCATGTCTAGTGTTATTTTGCATACTGGCCAAGAAACCAAACCACTCCTGCCTCTGAGCATCACTCTGCAATCCTTCTCGCAGAGACATGGCATTTTGCACAGCTTGGGACGAGATGCTGAAGCACTGATGTCATTTGCCTAAACAGCCAGGCCCTTCTTTTCCTATTTCTCTTTGCTTAACAAACTCCTGAATCATTCCAGCTCCACCACGAGACTCACAGCTTATTCCATAAATAAGTGGAAGCAGGAAGGATCCAAGAGCAATAAAAACAGAACCTGAAAGTGCTGGAATGGGATCAGTTACCTTGGTGTTGTTTCGTTGGGTTTTTTAAAATTTTCCATAAGGGAACCTGCTCTTTACAAAGGAAAAAAGAAAAGTCATCTGCTTTATTTAGCAGGAGTTAGCAATGCATGTTTTGCTTCCTGCAATGGGCCAAGCTTATGTCACCAGCTTATATACTGAAGCTGGGATGAGAGGGTTCCAAGCTGGTTTGATTGAATGCCAGCCAGAGGAATAAAGTTCCTCTGATTGCTTCATGTTGGGCTGTTGTGGGTATTCATTCAAACATCTCACTTGGAACAGAATAATCCCCATGCATCTTCCCATTAATACTTAACAAATATTAATTAATTAACCTTCAAACTATCCCCAATCCTGTGAAGTAGAAACTTTCTCTATTTTATCTCTATTTTAAAAAGAAGACAAAAAGACAAGGGCAAGAATAGATATTAATGCCAACATGGCCAAGAAGTCTGCACTAAAAACTTGAGTAGAATGAAAGGGCTGCATTTTCTTATCTGTCATATGATGTATAACCAACTGAAAAGGTTAGTTGGATTGGATGAACCACATGTAAAACTGTGTTATCTGAGTACCAGGGCCAGGAAGAGGTATCATGGAGTTTTGACATGCTATTAAAAAGTGTGGGAATAATATTGCAAGGAAGCAAACAAACAAGGAAAGAAGTGGAATTCAGGGCCAAATTTCTCACCAACCACTTAACAAACTGCACTCCAAACCAAGAATCATTTACTCCTGTGAGACAGATTTAGCCTGCCTATTTCCCACTCTATGTGACTCACTCTATCAACACAATGGATACAAGCATAGATGTGAAGTTACTACATATTTGGGGCAGGCTGGGAGCTCTGAGTTGTCCCATGCCACAGCCAACCTCCAATTCATTAAAAACATGAAGGTTTTATAGATGATGTTACATGCAGAGCCCAAATGAGCCAGTAGTGGTTTCTTGGGGCACTGCAGACTCGTCTGGTCACTGTATCTTCTGGACAATTCACCTCTGGATGTCTCCCACAGCCTCTTCTGAATCTCTGTTCTCTTACCAGTGTCTGTGTTGCCAAATTGGATTAGCTGACCCACAGCACATTTATGGTATGTGCAACCAAGAAAACAGTTTCAAGAGTGGCAGGCTTGTATTTGTACAGCAGAATTGTCACGGTGGGAGCATGCTCTGCAAAGCAGCTCTGCATGTGAAGGGCTGTGCCTGAGGTGCAAATTTCCTTTTGAACACCTTCAAATCACCCTGGAGATTGTTAACTCATCCATGATTGCAGCTCTGTTGCCCATCGCTACCGCTTCTGGAACAAAATCGGAATCGATGTCAGTGTCTCCGGTAAATGTCTGCTGGGAAAGAGCTCTCCTTGAAGTGGTCACAAGAAAGAAATAAAAGTATATCAAAATGATAATGGAGCAAGAAAAAAAAAAGTAGAAATTCTCTACAATTTGGATTAATTTACCACTGAGAGCTAGTTTTCAGTAATTTTGCCCCTGAGTGTTTTAAGGTATTTCTTTCCCTTCCAGCCCCCCATAGCTCAGGGGATCTGTCATACAGGTCTCTAGTGCCTCAGCTGCTCATGGATTGGTCATTACTTGTGAGTTAAACCAGCACCATTCTCTACCCTTTTCATCTTCTAGTTAGTTTTTGTGCAAAACTGTGGCACTGACACCCTCTGGGTGTGATTGAGCCAATTTTCTCATCCACTTCAATGAACCTTGACTCTGCTCTAAGAGGGTAATTTCTTCCCACAGCTTCTGGGAACATCAAATGAAATTGGACTGTCACTTACTAGATCCCATTCTTCTGGCTTTTTGGGCAGCCTAAATCTCTAGTGTACTATATCTCTTTTATTTTTATTTCTTTCAGCCTGCCTCAGCCTACTCTTTCAGCTCTGTTTTACTTCCACAACACAAAATAATGTGCCTTGGCATCATATATGGAAATTCACCAGTATGGCTCAATCTGAGGGGAAAAAGCCATCCCATACCTCCCTTGTGTAGAACTCTTCAGGTATACAAAAGAACTACTTACATGAAGACGCCACTGCCTCTAGCAATTCTGCTTGCTGAAAACCTGGCAGGGACATATCAGCATTAGAGCAGGTAGGAATATCTGTTCAAACATCCGTGAATTCTTCACACTGTGAAAAAATCTGTTCTCTTTTACAATTGCACCCGCCACCTTGGAAGAGCAGATTCCCTGCTCCTGCTAATCTATCCCAAGCAACATGAACTGAAAAGTTTTGAGGGTTTCTCTCCCCCAAAAATCTTTATGGGAGGTAAGTCCTGGTTCTGACTTCACTGGGATGACTGAGTTGGGCCAGGGCCAAAAATAATCCTTCCCAGCTTGTCCTTGCTGCTTTTCCTGCCCTGGAGCAGGTATGTGCTGTCCTCAAAACATATCAGGCCCATCTCTAGAAGTATTATGATATTTTCCCTTAGGCAAACAATCAAACCAGGAAATGTTGCAACTCATATCAAAAGAGAATTTAAAATTAAGAAGAGAAGCTCCAGATGAAGAAGGAAGAAATCTGCTGGATGTGTATCTCACTGTCATCCCAGTATTATCTCCAAGACAACTTTTCAGCACAGTAATAGCAGGAAGACAGAATGAGTAGGCACCTACCAGGACATCCAGCCTAGGCCACTACTAATACACATGCCCACACCACCCTTTCCCATTCATCACCTCAGAAAGAACCATCTCAAAAGCAGTCATGAATCCCACTTGTGGAGTACTGTTCGAATGCCTAAAACTCATTTGCTAATTTCAAGCTTAAATTTATTCCTGGTCATTTGTATTCTAAGGCATCCATGGCTCCTCTTCTCTTCTCTGGTATTTACTCGCCTGATACATTTCCAGACAGCAAACATATCCCATTTCTGCTTTTATTTTGCAAGGTTAAACAAATCATTCCCTTCAATTTCCTACTGTAAGGCAGGATCCCTGTTCTGCTGATCTTTCTCACTGCCCTTTTCTGCGTCTGCCAGCTTCAATTCACCTTTCTGCAAAGACAGTGGTCACAACTATATGTGGTATTGGAATTAAAATTAACTACCTCAAAACAGAGAGAAAAAGGATCACTTTTGAGGACCATCTTAAAACTTGTAAAGAAAACCACAACAAGATTTAGAGCATACATTGTAACTAAATTCACTCTTTACATCTGTGGAAAAAGACTTTCAGAACAGCACTATGTGGCTCTTCTGTCTAAGTTATATCTTGTATAACTGCGTCATAATTTGATACCAGTCTCAAAAAGAGGTTGATAGAAAATAAATTGTAAGGTTCATGGGATTTCCATTGTGTCATGGTAACATTGCTTCTGTCCCTGAACCTGGGATTAAGGGCTTGAAGCAAAGGTGGAGATCTCAAGTGAAAGCCTATGCACCGATTTCAGCAGGCAGAAAAACAGCTCCAGAGGAGTTATTTTCACATTTCGGAACCAATGGACCTTTGCAAGTCCACAGAATTTCCCTTCTTTAGGCAGAAGCAGAGTATGGTACGTGGCCTGCTGAACATCAGGCTGTACATCCTTATTGCCCCAGTGTTTGCTACTGACTGGGATCCATCCTACATTAGCCCTGTTGCAACCCCTGCAAGTAGCCAAAACTACTTCCTGTAGCCTTCTGACCACAGAGTGTTTCCCTGGAGAAAAGTTTGTGCAGTCCTTCCCTACAAGCATCCTTGGAAATGTGCAGAAGCTGTCAAAGACAGTTTATGAAAGACCATGGACATATTTTCTCACTCCAGATGTAGAAATACCCTCATAATGAATCAGCAGTCTTTTCAGTGACTTTGCTCCCACAGCCCCAGGAAGGATTCCTTCAGTTCTGAACATAGCACAATGCAACAGCAGATACTATCAATTTGCTACTTTAGGTGTCCTTCCAGGAAAAAAGCTTAACATCTCCTGATGACATTCTGTTTTGCATGGATGTATTCTCTGAGCTGGAAGAGAGGAAAGCCAAGAGATTTTCTACTGTCATCTGATGATTGTCCTTTACACCACAGTGTCACCAACGTCCTCTGAGTACTGGCCAGACCTTCTCTGTAGGCTGTTTTTTGAAGCCATCAGAAACAGAGAGAATTCTTCCCTATTTGTAACAGAAATAAAGTTAGAACAGAAAAATGCCTCATGGCTAACTCAAGCAATTGCTTCACTTGAGCACTTCCTGTTCGGCAGTCCTTAAGAATAGTTACTGTCCTCACTGGACCAGGTTAATTCCCATTGTACATCGTTTGTAGATTAGATTTATGCACACATATATTACTGCCCTACTCACACACTGCAAAGAGGAACAGCACCCATGGGTTTTAACTTTTGTACTTTTCAGCCTTTCTAAGGTCTGTAGTTCATGCTTCCTTGGGTTCATACGACAACAGGAACAAGGAATGCTTGTTTCTAGGTCTTTTCCTTTGGAGCTATCTGAAATATACGAGTTGTTTGCAGCACAAAAGCTCATCTGCCATAGAGCATAAAGTAAATTCAAACATGCTCACAATGTGCCTATGTGCTCCAACATTGCTAACTGTGCTAATAAACTGTGAGAGCATTCTTTGGCATGAATGTAGCCTGCTCCAACTTTCCCAAGCAGCTTCTGGACCTGTTTTGGTAGCAGGATTCTGCCAGGAACCACACCCAAGCAGCAACTTGCTTGCAGCCACCTAGCATAGGCCAGGCCAGTCCACCAGTGTAGATGCAGGCTGCTCCACACCAGTTGGCCTCACTGGCTGGGACCATTCATTTCCAGGCACGTTTAATAAAGTGGTACAAACCCAGCCCACGTCCTTTTAACAAAATTACAAAGTCAAATCAAATTGTCACTGAAAAGCTGTTAGACATATGGTTTTAATAGAGTGCTATTTTGCAAGTGTTTGGCATTTTCTGGGCTCACAACACTTATCCTGTGCTCCAGTTAAATACACTGATACAATTTCATAGTTAACAGTGGAGTTGCTGAACTCCAGCAAGGTTGTGATGAACTGGCTCTTTTGGAATAACAAGGATAGAAGAACCTAAAAGAAGATTTTCCAAGGTCAAGTTTGGCCACGACCTAAGTTGCAATCACTGAACGTCTTCTCCATGTGACAATCTCAAAATCATAATTTTCTGCTGTGTCACTGCAATTACCTCCCACAGCCAGGCACCATCTAAAATAATACCAGGAAAGCAACTGCTCTCCTATTGTGCAAGCAAAGTTGGAAACACAGATGTGATCAATTGGGGGTTGGGCAAACTCCAAACTCTATTTTTAACCTCAATCACAAGATCTAGAGTGTCCCATTAATTTACTGAAACAAACATAATACCTTCTTTCCTTCAAAATCAGTATGCAGTGATTCCAGTTGGAAAAGGACTCTTAGAGGTCTCCAGTCCAACCTCCTGCTCAAAGCAGATGTAGTTAAAGCAAATTGCTCAGGGCCTTGTCCAGCTGTTTTTTGAAGATCCCCAAGGGTAGAGAGTGTACAGCTTCTCTAAGAACACATTCCAGTGTTTTACAACTTCCACAGTAGAAAAATTTCCTTATACAAAGTCAGAATTTTCCATGTTGTAGCATGGTAACAACCCAAAATTCTGCTGGGGGCAGTTGAAAACCCCTTAGGGCAACCAAGAACCCTGTCCAGGCAGAAAATGTCGGTAACTGGGAACTCCTGGAGAGCCTCTAGGAGCACCTAAGGGCAACTCGAAAGAAATGTGAACCCCTGAGGACAACCCAGAACTGTGCTGAGGCAGCCAGGGATAACTGGAAGCCCCTGAGGGCAACCCAGAACCCCAGACATGTATCTGGTGTGTCATGTGCACTGAAATCGTTAAGAGTCAACAAAGATTTCATTCTACATGCCCAAATGACCCAAATTTCGATTGAACTGTGACCTTAATTTGCAGTACTCTCAGAGCCCAAGAGCAAAACTTCAGCAATATTTTTTTGTCGACACAAGATTAAATAGGTATTTGTAAAATACTGTAGAATGCAACACTGACAATGCAAAGCTTGACAGCTAAAAGCCTGCCCCTTGCTCTGCTTCCCAATTTTGAGACAGATGAGCAAGGCCCAAACAGGCATTCCCCTCCTTGTGCTTTTATGTATTTACATGATGCCAGCTATGCAGATAAACACCAATAAACGCCAATCAAAACATGCAGTATTCTTCACCAGAAGAGTTTTATGAGACATGGTTTGGCCTTCAAAGTAATTGCTCCAATCCCCTCACAAGGCCAGCGGAGCTCATTTAGGTTCAACACGAATTATGAGAATTCTGATTGCTTCCATTAGGAGGCTTGCTGCACTAAGAACAGCCAGGGAAAAAACCCCATCAGTGTGTTCATTAGGAGAGCTTCCACACCTTTTCATAAAAGACAAACCCACCAGACCTGTGTGTCACAAGAGCTACTCACCACGCTGAAGTGCCTTGCTGGGTCAGGGCAGGAGATGATGATACCATTCACTGAGCATTTAGGGCAGTGTAGGCACATCCCATCGCATGATTAAGCCCTAAGAGAGGCACTGAGGATTAATTACAGGATCTTTTTTTTTTTTAACAAGGGTTCAAAACGTTGTGACAGAAGATAGACTGTGCCTGACTACTACTGAATTCAGTCTTGTACAAGCTCTCAATTAATTTTATTGTCCTGTCTCCACCTTTTGCAGCGACTCGTTGCGACACATTTGTCAGGGGAATGGTCACATATGTGGAAATACACACACAGGCATGGGGCAAACAGGCACAGTATTAAAAAGGGAGGTCAGATTATGGTTCCACTAACCTTGACAGCATCTTTTTAAAAGGAGACGAAAACTGGAACAACAAACAACCAAACCCAACCTCCAGCTAAAAATAGGAGCTGTTCAGCTGAGCTCTTTTGTACAGGAGCAAATATTTATAGAATGCTCAGAAATCCTGAATAATGGGGGGGTTTAATGGAGGCTGACAAGTTCTTAACTAAAATATTGCTAATGTGTACTATGATGAGGTTTCTCCACCATTTACCACAGGTGCCACTGTGCCACCAGAGGGTTTGCCGTCTCTACAACCGCGAATAATTAATGTTACACAATGAACAACTTCTCAGAGGAAAGCAAATGATCATTCCTGGAGCTTAGTGGCAAAGTAACTAGGCAAATAAATAAATAAATCCACAGCTTTCACATTTCTGTCACATCCATCAGGAAAGTTTCCGAAGAATAAAATGCAGAGAAATAGATCTATTAAAGACAAAACATGAAAACAATAATAGTGTGTTTTTCACTACCATCCATCTGCAACTGTAAGTGATGAAGGATTTAGGGCAGGGGGACAGTGCACTCAAATTTCTAAAATTGCCTGGTTTTATTTAAGAATTTCCAGCGTTCATTTTTAGGCTTTCCACCAGAAAATAAATGGCTCAATATATTATCAAAAAACTGTCAAGAAATGAGCAAGAGAGCTGCAAATTTCTTCATCCAGCACTAGGGAGGGCTCTCTGGTGACAGTAGACAACCCAGAGGGTGTTTAAATAACTCAGATGATAAATCCTGTGGAGCAACAATGGGTTCTATTTGCTACTTGTAGCATTAATAATCAATCACTTCTCCATACAGCTTCCTCCTGATGCTATTCCAGGGCACAGATTTTTCTGGAGCCAGAAGAGTGTTTCAAGTCTCAGTGTCAATTCAGGGAACTGACATATTTGCTTGGGGAGCTTGGAGAGACAGCAGAGAGCAACAAGGACCAGAGCCAAGGCTAAGCCTGGACATCTCTGGACTCAGCAGGTGTGAACATGCCCATGGTTCACATCTGGAGCATTTGTTCACCTCTACAGCAGGACTGGAGAAGTCCTAACAGTTACAAACATGCAAGACCTGGTACTAATCCCTATGACTCTTATCCCTCCATTACAGAATGTCTTTGTTTATGACTCAATCGCCAAGATATTTTTGGAGGCTTTTATTCTGGCAATCCCAAAGCATTCTTTTCCTCTTATGAAAACTTTAATACTTCTTTGGGGTGTGGTATATAACTTGGATACAGATTTTGGCTGAGGGCTGCGGCTGGCTAAGAAGAGTGGGAATGACATTTTGCAAGGGATGAACCTTCTTCATTTTTCTCAGTCATTACTGTGAATACTTAAGGCAGTTATTTTTGAAACAACAGTCTAAAATACATGTCGAAAGGCTAAAATACACACTGCAAAGTGCTGATCCTTATAATACAAGATTTAGGAAAGTTCAGTGCAATAAACTGGCTTTAAACCAGTAAATAAACAATGCCTCTTATTTTGCTTCAGATAGCTGGATAGGGTAGCCAAGTCACAGTACAAAATCAGAAAAAATCAAGTCCAGCATTTCTTATTTTGCTAACAAAATAAACATATATTCATCCTTTTGAGTAAACACTTGATAATTCCCTGAAGAATTTGTTACCTATAAATACAACATCTCCTCAACTTTGTGTATTATTACAGTTTCTCTGAGTGCCAGTCATAGTAGCAGTACATGCCAAATACTGTCCTTTTCCTCATAAATGGCAGCCTTCCAAAACCTTTGGCTACATATAACTACTGGAGTGTTTGAGGAATTTGGGGAATGAAAAATCCTCAGCAGATTAATTTGCTCAGGTCTGTAGCAGAAGCTTGAGACCTATCACTGCATTTCCTAATTAGTGGCAATCCAAGAATGTCTTTTTTGCTTGCCTCTGTATCATACATTGCATCTGCAATTCACACAGACCATGGCACCTGCACGTCTCCTTTAGTGGCAGTGCCCATGTGAACCTCCATCAGCTCCTGCACCCTTCAAGGCCATTCAATTCCACTACTTCACCACTCCTTCAGTGGTGCCAGGACACCGACTAGAAACTTGTGTTTGGACAAACCTCAGGTGGTATAACTTTGCTCCAGGTTTTAAATCAGGATATTTTTAACACAAATAAGTTCCCAGATCTGATTCATCATTATAACTACTGAAGTACAAAACAAAATTGAGATTGATGGTGATGAAGATGGCACTAGCATCAGGAGTATCCATAGATGTTTTAAACTTTCTTCCCAGGCCCCCAAACTTCTAAAAAGCTGCTTTAGGACAAAATTGATGTCTTTATCTCATTTGCTGATGGAGCATATTGACATCTGTGGAGGCCTTGAATTAAATTCAAGAGCAGCTTCCCAAGGAGGAGCCAGTAAAAGCATTCAAGTTCATTTTTGCTGGTGATAGTGTGTTCAGATGAAAACCTGATGATGCAGAGGAGGGCTCTGCTTTCTCCTATGCCCAGCATGTCTTAGCTGGGGGCCATGTCTCTAGCCAGAGGTGGCCAGGAACTGGGCAAACTTCCGTGTTTCCAAAAGTCACCAAACAGCAGTATGTAACAAATTGTTCTGTAGAAGAAAATCTTCAGTTAGCAGTTGAAAATTAGATCTTTTTTAAAATATTCTCTCATTGCTGTTTCTCATAACATGGCTGGACATTTGAAATTCTATCTGGATACCCTTGTATACACAAGAATTATTTCTACCTTTTTTTTTAACTCTGTATTTTGTGATATACAGACTTCATCTCAATCCCAGTGCGAATTTTAAGCCTCACACTTCCCTGCTAAAACTGCAGACATAGCAGATGCCGCAGCAGGTGTAAAGTTTCAAATCATCTAGCAGAATGTTACAGTTCTGAAATTCTTCCTTTTTTTCTCGGTCATATCTCCCACTCAATGAGCAGAGTAAGGATACAAACCTCTGGTCTTCATTCCCTGGAATACACTCTATTTTCTTTTTTCTTCAAAGATGCAGTAAGAAAACCAGCTTCTTAACAGCCAAGCTAAGACAACAGGTTCAACAGCTATCACTATGAGATGCAAAGTCAGAGGATTTTACCCACAGGAGAGTGAGTACACCATCCCCACCAGAGCTTTATAAATCAGGCTAAAATATTTCAATGTTTTGCTGCCTTAACACTATCAAGCATGGGCAAGCACAGTGGAGCCAGCACATGATTAAGAAGTGCCATGTGAACACCCATAGGTTTGGGGTTTTCTTAAATGTCTGAATGTATTACAGAGTTCTCGTGTGTTTGTGTACTTGTGCAGCAGCCCAGCTGTGAGGATTTTGCTGGCTGTTCCCCACACCGTCACAGACAGGCATGCAGTAGCTTGGGCTGAACATGGCAAGGAATGCATAGAGAAAAGTTACAAGCTCATAAAATGTTAATGGTCACTTGCTTCTGTTTTTCAGTATATAACTAAATAGACTCATCTTGTTAATGCAATTCGAGGCTGCACTGGTTTTGTGATATTGTTTTACTAAATCTCCACTGCATTATACTGGTGTGCACACAGACACACACACTCAGCTACAAAAGCTTCTGCTGTGAGTCTCCCCAGCAAAAAACCATTACATCAACTACTGGCACCACCAGAGAAGGGAAGGAGGTACAGCATATTGTTTAACAATGATGCTAAGCAAGTTAATAATTAGAATTTGCTATGGCCAGCTTCTTTCCCAAACGCTTTATTGAAGTTTGTCCTTTCTAAAAGATTTTCTCATGCAAGACTCACATTCATGCAGAAGGCAGATGCACATCTGTGGTTTGCAGCCTTTCAATAAATAAGTTGTTATTATAAGTAAAATTTAACAACCTGGAGAAAGGAATGGATGAACGCAGATTCTAAAGAAGCAAAAGAACTTTTCCTTCTATGAGTATGTCACACACAAAACTAGTTGAATAGGACATCTGTTGTCTATAATCTGATAGTAGTGTAGGTTTTAAACAGTGCAAAGAGATCCTAACACATGGGCAGATGTGTGGTTAAAGGCAGTGCACAGGCTGATCCCCATCTTGTGCTACCCACTTCCTTAGATGGAAGAATAAAACCTCACTCCTGCCAGAGTGCCGTTTCACTGTCAGCACACATTTGGACAGCCTAAGACCTTATGGCTTGTTTTATTGAGTACCAGCCTTGTATCAGTCAACCTGAGCCTTTGTCCTTGTGAAATCATGCCAGAAAGCTGCTCGGGCCAGGGACAGATGTCCTTTGTTCCAGAACAGATGTGGCCTTGCTTTGTGCCTTTTCTTTCACGGCCTCCTGGCTGGGGCTGCGGTGGCACCCTGTCCCCTAAATTGCCGTGTCTGACATCTGCCATGGCAGCACGGGGGACATCCCTCCTTGGATGCAGAGCAGCTGCATGAGCCATAAGGGCACTGCTGCTGTGCAAGTGCCAGGATTCACTTGCTGCTGCAGCGGCCACAGCCCTACATGTGCCAGCACGGGGTACACGTGTGTGTGTATGTGTGGGTGTGTGTGTGGGTGTGTGTATGTGTATGTGTGTGTGTGTTTCTCTGCATGCATGTGTGTGTGTGTCTGCTCATCTCCCTTTCTGCCTTTCATGACTGCAGGAGGTGACACGCCCGTGACTGAAAGCTGTGACACCAGAGCTGAGGATGCAAAGCAGCAGGATGTGAGGAAGCACTGGAGCTGCTACAGCTGAGTCAGCAAGCCCCAGCTGCTCTCCTGCCTATTTGTCTTACAGCAAGCTGCTGTCTGTGCTGTGAGCTCCCCAGTATGCCATGATTGCTCAGGAAGTTAGAAAAGTGAGTAGAATGGTCTCAGCTCTCCCAGAGTAGACTAAAATACTGGAACTTACATCCCTAGGCTGGCTCTTTCTGCTCTGAACTTTGCAAACAGAACATCGCTCACAATAAAGACAGGACAGTGGCGACAGGCTGAGGGAGTTGGGGTTTTTCAGCCTGCAGAAGAAAAGGCTCTGGGGAAACAACAGAGCAGCCTTCCAGTACCAAAGGGGGCCTGCAAGAGAGCTGGAGATGAACTTTTTGCCAGGGCATGAAGTGATAGGACAAGGGGTGATGGCTTTACATTGACAGAGGGTGGGTTTAGACTAGATACTAGGAAGAAAATCTTTACTTTAAGGGTGGTGATACACTGGAACAGGTTGCCCAGAGAACTTACGGATGCCATAATCTCTGAAAGAGTTCAAAGCCAGGCTGGATGGGGCTTTGAGCAACCTGGTCTAGTGGAACATGGCACTCCCCCCTAGAGGATGTTTAAGGTCTCTTCCAGCCCAACCTATTCTATGATTTTATGATTCTGTGCTTTCATTCTTCAGAAGACCTTCACGACATTCCTACAGCTCTCACTGATGGAGGCAAGGATAAAGACATTTAATTCTGCTTCCTCACAGAATTCTGCTTCTTTACCATCATTCAGAAAGAAACTCTCTGTCCATAACTCTTGAAAAATCCCCATCCAACAGTAAGCATGGAATCACTCTGTCTACCTGACCTTAAGCACATTGCAGCTTGCTGAATCACCCAGATTTTCTGTCTTTGTGGACTGTTTCCCCACCTTTTAATTTGTGCCAGCAATAAGTAGTATAGCAACTAGAAAACAAGCCACTTCAAGGAGATTATTTTTTACTTTTTGCCAAGCTCATTTTTAGCCAGATCAATTCCTTGAAACACTCCACTGCCTGACAACAGAACCAACTGCGGTGGAACAAGCGTTGACTGACAGCCAGTTGGATTTAGATTGGCTTCAGCCATGATGAAACAGCATCCTCCTTCAAGAAGGGAGGCCTCAACTAAGGCATGACTCATGCAATGACCTGTAAGCTTTAAAAAGATGTGGTGAGTGATAACAGTAAAGCCTGAGGTAGAAAAAAATGGTGCATGAAGTGAGGTGGTGTACTTCCTGAGTGACTGGTGTCTTAGTCGAGTATGTAATGCCTCTCCTTTTCATACACACCATTTGGTTTGTTGCTGAGGATTAGGCGATCTAATTTCCAATCACTGCCTGCTGTGGCAAGCACTTGCTACACACACTTTCTGGATGGTGAAGCTATGAAGCTCACATCTATGAGGCTCAAACAGAGAAATATCTTAGGGCACTTGGAGGAAGAAAAGCGCTCTGTGAAACCTAAGCCAGCTACAATGCTCATAGAAGTGGAGGAGAGAAGATCTTAGTCTACTTTGAAAGGGTGAGGAGAAAATACCACTATTTTCATAGAAGAATTATCTTAATGTATTTTCAGTCATTGCAGGAATACCCCTGCAATTGTAAACTGTGGAGTGATTTAAAACTGTTGGGAAAAAAATAATCAAAGAGATGTCCCCTGATGTCTCATGTTCTCTTCCTGAGGCACATATGGTAGTCACGGCTTTTGATGTTTGCGCCCACATCTTTAATTTGTAGGGAAGTTTTCTGTAAGCTATGACATGTAAGGACAAGCAAAGACAATGTTCTCTGGCCCCTGGGGCATCTGAAATAACTTTTGTCTTGGAAAAAAAGACTCATTACTCAGAGACCTCACTTTACAGGGCAAACTCTTAGCTGAAGCAGAGAAAGCAGGACTTTGAAAAATAGTACCCCACCAATTTAACAATTTTCTCTCACGAAATTCAGAAGTAGTTACAACCCCAGCACAGTCACTGCATAAAACTGCTTTTTTCTTCCAGCAATTGAAGAGGAACCTGGAGATCAGGGCCAGCAGATGAATGTGAAGGTTAGTCTCCAGTGAAACACTAAGCATTTCTCTCTTCCTAAGGCACTGACAGAGGCTTCATATTCCCCCCTCAAGACCAGCCATTGCTCAAAGATTATCTTTAATATACAACGTCTTTCAAACAGACTAATCTTCCCCATTGTCTAGACTGCACAATACAGCCTTCAAACAAGAAGTGCAAATGGGGACATTTCTGTGTTCTCTCCTCATCCCTCTTACGTGAACAGCTGAGAAACCAACAGGGAACAGAGTCTTAGATCTTGGATTTAGTTTGTACACTGCAATAAAATTGCAGTCCAAATTGTAATAAGGTGACAGGAGAAAGATTCCGCGGATATATTCATAGACTCCACAGGCATTTCCTCAGAGATACTCTTTGACACTCAGGGCAAAGGGCTTCCTCCTCCAATAGAGGTTTTTCTGTCTTTTCTAGATGACTTATTGTAGAGGCCTTTCCTTGGCTTGCCACTTGGACTCCAGTTTTCAGATACAGTTTCTTTCTTTGGGAAACCCTCAGAAAACATTTGGTGCTGCTGGTGTTTCCCACGGTGGGAAAATCTGTCAGTGCCAGGCAAGAGGAGGCAATGTTTATAATGTGCAACAATTGGGTGGCTCTCAGCCAACATGAAGTGAGGTCCAAGGGTCGTGTATGCCTTGCTGTGCTGACTATTCTGACCGAATACTAAAGATCCCCAAAAGGCAGCCATTACTGCAGATTTGTGTTGCAGGTTCTTTGTTGGTGTTTCAAGGATTTTATTTTAAAAAATATTTTTCTGGCCACAGTTTCCATCTGTTTTTCCTAGAGTTGGTGGATGGTCAATTAACTAGAGTTTGGGGAAATCAGCAGTTTTTTGTTTGCAATCATTCATGCAGATCTTTCTCTGCCTTCAGTCTGAGCTGATTTGCAAAGACAAACAACTAAAATAAACATAGCTCTAATGCTGCCTGTTTCAGAGTCAATTGAACTTTCAGCTCTGGAAGTACTGCATGATTTTTAGGTAAAAGCATAAATCCATCCAAATTTGTTTCATGTTTGAAAGAGATCCATCACCAGATGGGCCTGTCTTGGAGCTGGGGGCTGATGGAGTTAGACTGTGCTCACACTTCCTTCCTGGGAGCAGCAGCAATTTCAATGGAAATACTCACAGAGTAAATGCTGAACCCTGAGTCTTTTGGCTTAACTCCATTTCCTTGGCTTCTGCATTGACTGGTTGGGAGAAAACACTCTGCAAATAGCTCCCCTGTCTGCCCTGCTCCTCACCCCATGCTGTTTGTCTTCAGTTCTGCCAGCATCTCCCTTCGCATGGACAAACTGTAAAATCAGCAAGGAGAAGAGTTCATCTCAAAAAAGTAGCATGGAAATTTGGAGAGGAGGAGGGAAATAAGGAGTTATGACTCATATTGGCTCCCCACGCCTACTTAGGGTGGGATTCCACCAGTCACTGTGTTAGCACAACTGAGTGGGGAGCCTGGAAAGGAGAAGAGGAAAGTAGGCAGAGATGGAGCAAGTCTGGCTGCTGAGCACAAGAGCTCATGAAACCCTGACCTGGCCCAACAGGGACTGAGCTCCACAAGCCAGCTGTGATGCTACTGAAGCACCTGCCTGATCCTGCCACATCACAGGACAGCCTGAGAAGCAGATTTAAATCTCTGTGGGCCTTGAAAAGAAGACAAAAAGTCTGTAGCTTTGTGGGGGTAAAAGCAGAGGGTATGTTTCAGTGCTCTCTGGCTTTTATGATTAGATACTGATCTTAAGTCCACTGAGTTTGTTTGAAAGACTGAGTGCACTGCTCTTTATCAAGACTACAGATCAAATATTTTAAAGACTGCATCAATTCTTCCACTGGCTACAAAGCACTAAGAAAAATGACTGGGAAAATATAGAAAAAGGAGAAAGAAATGCAGAAACAGCTGTACACCATTGAAACAGAATGTTACTGCGAGATGTAGTTTATAATAATTAGTTGATCAACATGCTAGGCAAGGGATTTTTTTTCTGTTTTGAACCAGTAGATGCACAGATGGGGTCTATAATGGAACTGGCATGTGTGTGGATTTTTTTTTTAAGGCTGCATAATTTTACAACCACTACTAACATTCGCGTGTGTTGATATAATGGGAAGAGTACTCAAACTTCTGAGAATTAACATTGTCAAACTGGCTTCCTGCCCATGAGGTGACATTGAAATTGCAATAGTCTCTGTCTGGAGCAGCAGTAGTGGCTACCGCCAGATTGTGCAGACCCACCAGCTGCTCTAATCATAGTAATAGCAGTAGCATCAATATGATCGTAAGTCATTTAAGAAATGTAATTTTCCCCGTTTTCAGCCAGAGGTTCAGTAACAGCTACCTTGATTAGTACTAAGCAATAGATCTGCCTTTGAGGCAGAATTAGAAATCAGCTTTTCGGACTTCTCTTGCCATATATGATGTGGTTACCATGTGGAAGAGAGCATCAGCACACACTAACCAATTAGGCTTCATTGACCAACCAGATCCAAAAGCATTTCCACATGCTCCAACATGTTTCTTTCCACCAGTGAACTACCTGAACATCCTCTTTGTCACAAATTTACCAGTTTCAGCTGCACTCTCCCTAAACAATCACCAGACAGGATCTTGCAGTTAGAATGGCCCAATGGACCCTTTCCAAGAGGGGAAGAGGGTTCACCTGTGACAAGCATGTTCTTGAAGGTGAGCTCGCCTGCATATGTGGCCACCTGCTTGGGTTTTTTGTGCCCACAGCCATGGAGGCCACTCCACAAATGTGCCTTCTGATTGTAAGTTCATGAGTTTATTAAGTGCCCAAATTTTCTAAGGCAACTTTGAGGAGGGGTCATTACTCCTTTCTCATTCACCTGTATCAGTGAGAAGTGAAGAAAATGAACAGAATGACACCATCAGTAATAAAGAAAGAGACAAATTTCTGCTTTTCTCCAGGGATAATGCAGGGAGTACATTTTGTTCCGAGATTTTCACAAGGAAGCAATTAACTCTTGGAAAAAAATAACGGGAGTCAAGATTTTAAAACCTGTATGTGTTAGAAAAGATCAGCACTAGGGCAACTCACACAAACATGCTTTCAGCATTTCTCTAATGCTGTCAGTTCAGCTGAATGCCACCAGTTCACATGAAGTGCAGGAGGTCCCCTAAGCAACTCGGCACCTTCAAAATGTTTATTTAGAAGCACAGCTGGAGCAGGAAAAGCCTAGCTTTAAGCTATGTATCTGTCAGAGACTCATACATAAACCATTACACTAAAAGAAGCTATTCCAGCATTTGGTCACCCCTAAGAATGTTCCAAACTACGCTGCAAAAATACTGGAGGATGTGTCCTGATCTCTGGACTACAACCCAGTTGTGATATATGCCACTGCAGCCATACCTGTCAGTATTTTAAAAGAAAGGCCCATACAATGCTAATCTGACCAAACCGCAAACTCAGCGCTTAAGCAACAAAACTGCAGTTTTATTGGTCCTCGTAACTTCTCAAGTCTTAAAATCTCTGACATGTAATATGGCATCTAAAAGACTCTTCATATCTGCTTTTAAAAGCATAGCTATCATAGACAAGAAACTAACAGAGTAAAAACATAGCAGTAATTGAAGCAACCATAATCCAACTAGCTACTAATCAAAAGCCTCTCTGAAGAGCTCCCTATTTTGGATGGGTTCTGCTGATTCCTTTTATTTGTTTGATTTTATCAGCAGCACCAGTGAACCAACAGCCCTAAGAGCTGAGGCCATCATAGGCAGGCACTGACTGGCACTGCACCAACTTGAACCTTACTACTCCAAAATTAGTTGCAAATTCTGGCACATCAGGTGAACAAAGCTCCCTGCCACCAAAAAATAGCACTACACAATTCAATCTCTCAAGCATCCAGCACAAAGAAAGCAGTGCTGTGCTAGTAGAGTCACAGATTTTTTGCAGCACGTTTGTCATTCAGATTATTGCCTCCTCAATTGCTGGTAGCTGAATTCCATCTCATAAAAGCTTTTCGGAGGAAAATCCCTCAGAGGGAGCTGACTTTCCCATTTTTTTCTCCATTTCTTTAGCTCTGTGGAAGGCCCACCCACAGTTTTGGCTGCCTATTGCAGCTCTCTATTCTGTTTAAGTTCTTTTCTTGCTCAGTTATTTGCAGCTGCCAATTAGAGCAAAATGTCTACAGGGCTCTTATTAACTAAAAAAAATTTTAAAAAACCCAGAAAACAAAGAAAAATCTTTACTTCAGTGCTAAACCCAAACATGGAAAGCTACAAACATTTAAAAATACACCCTGTCTTTTTTGTTTGGTTGTTTTTTTGTTCTCTATCCCAACTATCCCCCTCCAAAATCATTAGCTAGGATGGATAAACACAAGAAATACATCTTCACCTATAGCAGCAATTGTCATTTTTAGGTCTGTGAACAGCCATACATCATGATGCTTTGCCTCAAGAGCTGCCAGAGTGGTTCTCAGAGGGAAAGGGTTGCAGACATGCTGAATTTATTACAGCATAAACCATAAGGGCTGCAGGACCACCTTTTTGGCATTATAAAATACTTTTTTTATAGCATGGGAGTTTTCAGCTGAGTAACAAAGCCCTGTGATAACTCATGAAACCATCTCCGTATCTCCATTAAAGGATATAACCAGAAATATCACCTGTCATCTAGGCTAGCTTCTTCAGGTTCTGCTTGAAACTCACATTCTGTAAGCATTTAACTGGCTTTTGTAAAACATGTTTTCTGCCTCAAATCCCCCCTCTGGTAGTGGCACATGCATTAATTGATGTCTCATTATAATACTGTTACTTCAGATCTTATGGCACAGCTCTCTTTTAGCCCTGAAAAATAGTTTTCACTGCACTGCCATTTTCTCTCACTTTATGCAATTATAAAATAGCATATACATCTGTTAAATATTATTATTAGTGAAGTAAAAAATTCCCTGTAGCACAAGCAATAAAATTTTTATAGAGAACATATTTATCTTTTGACACATTATTGTATTGACTCATGAAAAATAGGAGCAATGTTCTCATTATTTATCCAATCTGACTTGAAGAATGCTCTTGTCAGTTCCTTCCAGGAAGAAAGGATGTTGAATATTTGATATATGTGATTAGTGAAGTCTGCAGTGACCTCTTCCAGTATTCTGTATTGTTAACAATCATTGAACCTTACAGAGGAAGAGGAACAGAGGCTTTGAGAGTTGTCATGCATTTGATAGTTTCACAAAGCCATTAAGTTTCTTGAAAGGCAACAGGTAACTTAAACTTAAAAGGAAATTTAGCCAAAACATGGCTAAAAGTCACTATCCAAAACAAAAGGTCATGAGAAACCACTTGGGGGGCGGGCATTCAATTCTGTGCCTAAGTGGGATTTCCCGGATACTATTTAATGCTTGTTAGAAAGGGCCAACAGAAACATCTCTGGATTTACCTCCCATTCTCAGCATTAAAATTTCAAATTACCACAATAATCTACGTTCTTCTATAGCTCAGCCCCTCAGTAATTCTGCCGGCTGTGAAAACCAATGTAGAAATGGAGCCAAACCACAATGAGCTCTAGAGGCATCACTTCCACAGTGTCTGAGACACAGGCTCTCTCCATCCAGACCTCAGGAGACTAAGAGTGGACAGTGCTCACAAATGGTATTTTAGCTCAGGCTCTCCTCCAATCCAGAAGGGTCAGTCAAAAAGAAATTAATGCTCACATGAACACAAGTGAAAAAGCTGAGATCTCAGCTCAGCTGCTGCTGTAGCAGATGTTGAGATTCACTCTCACAGAGTAACCTTGGGGATGGTACCGCACCCAGGACTTCCTTCTGCAGTAACTGGCAGCTCTAGAGAGCTCTGCACTTTGGCTGCGAGGCACAGAGAGGGAGCAGGCAATGTGCAGATGGGAAAATTCCAGCTGTGGTTGTTTCCCCTTCCCTCCCTTCCTGCCCCACAACAGCTTCACTGTCAGAAACAACAACAAACTGCAGGACTGCATTCATGCTGATCCCCAAGTGCAATTTCTGCCAATTTCAACCCCTCAGTGGAAGGATCGTTTTCTTAGGCACATTTAACTAGCTCTAAGCCCTTTTGCCTGTCTAAAAAAGCAGTATCAATTAGTAATAAGTAATAATACATAATTAATAGCAGTACATAGAAGCAGTCCTGCTTTGCAGGGCTCTGGCTACGAGCTAAGCGAGCTTTACATTGAAGCACACTAGAAAAATGCTAACATTATCCTATCATTTAAAGGATATTTCACCACACATTTCTTGAATAACCATTTGTCCGTTCTCCCTCAGAGCACTTTCCAAAGGCATGCCATGATGGCTGGCAGCACCATCCCCATTCTTCAGAGGAGGACAAGGCATGGACAGGTAGAACAACTGGCCAGCAGCTCACTGGCAGAGCCAAGAACAGCAGCCAGGTGCACCAAGCTCTGTGTTTCATCAAGTCAGTCACAAGCAAGGGAGCACCTCACTAAAATAAGGGGGATACTGCCCTGGTAGAGTTTCCTACACAAGTATGGCAGGAAGAGATTTTGAGTACCGGTCCTGTTTGCTCACGACCTTTCTCAAGCACCGAGATCTTTTCAGAAGAATTCTCTGAAAAGATTTGTAACTAATTATTGGCCTTCACAGCTTTCAGCATAACTACTGCAGTTCTCAAAACCACAAAATAAATTGAATGCAGATGAGCAAGACCAGAGGCACAGATAATGAGGGAGCTCAGCAGAAGAAAAAAAAGAGAATTAAATAGAAGAACACATTCTAAGATATTCAATCATGTCAGTGCCCACTAAAGAATGTCAACAGCGGTCTTTGTGGAATAGGAGCTGTGCTTCGTGTGGCATTTCAAGAAAGAGAAGGTTTATTTATGAACTTGATTTTGTTTGGAGAGTTTTAGCTTGACTTTTAGGGCAGAGAAATCTGGGGCACGGGGAAGAACATCAAATTATTTTCTGGAAGAAAGTCCCTTTTCAAACGTTATAGGTATCAAAGCAGCACATTACCCCTACAATTTGGTTCATACATCTATTGCCCAATACCTAAGAGTGAGTAAGGGTCTGTTTCTACACGTGGCAGAAAAAGGCAGCGAAGGCAGAGCAGAAACGGTGGTGAGAACACTATGCTGTACGGAGCAGCAGTAGTCCAGGTCTGGCTGATATGCTGGCATGGATTTTAATCCTCTTTTGCTCCTCTTCAAGGGTGGAAGAGGGAGCAATTTTGGCAGCACTGTACGGCCTCTCTGTATTGTTCCACTTTTGTTTTCTACTAGATTTTTCTTGAAAAGAAAGAAATTTCTAGAGCATCTCAGCAAATGCATCTGGGGCTTTTTACAGAGCATGTGGTAGACAAGTTCTGACTCCTGCATAGCAATAGATGTAAAACAAGTTGTTTTGAAGTCAACTCTTGGATTTTTCAAAGCAGAAAAACCATTTCCCTTTCCCGCTGGGAGCAAAGCTACATATTGCTGATCACCATGACTTCTCACAGCGATCACTTCCAGAGGCAATAAAATAAGCTGCATTTCAGCATTTGTTGACTGTAAGGCTTTAACAGTCTCAGCTATAAGCAAGCAACACATTTTCTTTTCTGTAACAGGTGTGTGAATTTAAGTTGTAATATCTTAATAAACACTTAATCATGTACCTTCTTCTGTTACTTTTCTCAAATTCTTTGAGCAGAAGACTTACTTCTGCCCTCCTACAGCTGATCCAATTGGCTTTAAAGCTCAAAACACACTTGTCACCTTTGAAGCTTCATTTAAGCATCCAGGCTCTTCCCACATGTCAAACAGATTTGAACCCTGAGACAGATGCTATAAATATTTTTAGGTAATTTCCACTCCAGCCAGATACAGCAAAACCCACTGTGTACTAGGACTAATCTTAGGAAGCTTCTTTCACATCAGCCTGAGCAGCTTGCAATAGCTTAGAGATACCTAAACAGAGCTGTGTTTTAAATTTCAGGCTACAATGCAAAAGATGCTTCAGGAGTCCCAGGTGCACTGCCCAGTCCCTGGGGAATATCTGCGGTTGGAGACTATCTGGGGTTACGGTGGGTGGAATGTCACATTTTCTCCCTTTGCCATGTTGTAGAGCCTTTGTCTACTCTGAAATGTACGGTACTTGCAGACTGCTTTTGCCAGAGGTTAAATACTTTTTATTCACAACACAACAAAAGCTTCTCTGTGCAACAGTGCCAGAAATGTCTAGGAATTCTGCTTGGCTTCATTTATATCTCTCTGAATGTTGTGTGTGCTATATTTTCACATGCTGAGGATTTCTACAGAACTTATCAATAGCCATAATGTTTTCCAGGAGAATCCCTGGCTCGCCTTTAAGAGTGAACAGCTCCATCCTTAGCTTAGCACTTCTGTCAGGCTAGGATCAAATCCAGACACTCTTTCCATTTTTCTTTTAGTGGATCATCTACACTTAATCTTTGCCTCTGACAAACAGGATTAAGAACACTCTCTATTTTTGTTCAAGGTCCCAAACCCATATATAAACACTGCAATTTACTACATAATGGCAGCTCTTCCAAGGCATAAATATAAGTAGCAATAACAATCGTGCCTTTTTTGAGAAGTCCTTCCTTCTTTCCGGAGGTAAAAAACACAGCTGAGGTGGGGTGTGTGTGACCTTCACGTGCCTGAACTCCACGATGCACTGAAAATTCTGCTGCAGAACAGGGGATAAACAGTCCCATCTCGACTGGAAAACTGAATGAGATTAAACAAAACAGCAACCATTTCTCATCTGATCCCTTCTGCAAATAAGATTTGCTAAATTGCCTCCGAGATTTCAGAGGGCAAATTCACCCACTGAGCTGCAGGAGTTACAGCAGGGTTCAATCTGGTTTCGGTACAGTAAATGGCTTTTGAGCACTGCTGAGGGTATTGTGTGCAGAGGTAATGAGATGAAATCACAGATCAGGGAAGGCTTCATTTGCTAAGATATTTTAACAACAATAGAATATTCCTAAGAGTCTACTGCATTTTATTAGTTTAGCTGTTGAAAATGAACCCAACCAAAAAACCCCCAAATTATTTCCATGGAGACTTTAAATAAGTTGAGAATGGAGTTTCTGAAGTAAAATAGCTTGTTTTTAATTTAACAAACAAAAAGATTTTCTGATGTAAGGACTTTTGAATAAAACACTTTCCTTTTTATTGAAAAAATTCCTTTTTGGCGAAAATAAAGAAACTCCAACTGAGAAAGGGAGGAAAAATGTTTTGAAAAACTTCTTCAAATATTCTGGGGAAGCTTTGCCTTCTGGCACAGCCATGGCAGACTCTAAGACAGTATACATAGAATATTTTAAAAAAACATACATTTAAATTTCCCAGTTCTGACTCCCTTTACTGCAGAGCTTGCAGAAACAACAGACTGAGGGGAGGAAAACTCCTGCAAAGTGTGTCTGTGTCTGTGCTCCTCATGGGCTGGCTTGGTCCTCATCTCAGTCCCTGACATAGACTGAGCAGCCTCAGAAAGATTCTCAGGCACAGCACTGTGGTGTTCTTTCCCCCATGCTGAAGTAATGACAACTTGAATAAATAATTTCTTCTCTATTCCCCCACTGTTCCAGCAAAGAGCTGCAAACAGAACCTATTCATCGGAGCACTGTGTTGGAAGGGTGAACACAGACCTAAAGAAAAAGGGGAAGGGAAAAGGGCAATATTCTTTTATTAGTTTGAAAGTTTGGGTGAAATCTGACATATAGAAAGTGCTTCTTATAGTGATTTCTTTAGCCGACGAGGTTTTAACCTAAGAAACTTTAAATAGATGAAAGCCTTATACAGAACAAGCGCCCTCTAAATAATATTCCAGCAGGGAATATTTCAGTGAGTCTCACAGAAATGAGTATAATAAGAGTTAAATTGCTCCTGCTCCAACAGCAGATTTTTCTTAAAATAAATGCAGTGAAAACACCATCCCCTGAGTATAATTTTGTACTCTGGAGCCAAAATCCACTCTTATTTACACATAAATCTAGGGCCTTATTCACAGAGTACCAGTTGCCTTGACTCATTTCCTAAGGCGCTCTCTCTCCACCACTCCAGGTACAATCCAACATCTGCAGTCAGGCTGTGGCTCTCAGTGGATGTATTCCAGAGATATACCAGGATAACTATATTCAGAGCTAAATTCTCAAGCTTATGGCTAATGAAAGCCTGATGTTTATGTACCAGCAGAGGCCAGCAATATCTGAACAGGGGTAGCTTAAATTAGCACATTCTACAGTGTTCAGACTTCTTTTAGAGCAATAAAGGAGGGGGGAAAAAGCACCATTTGAATCTGACTTAAGAAAGGCAAGGTTAGTACTCATACTGCAAGGAGATATGGTGTGTGTGATGAACTGAAAATGTTATTAGAGAAGAACAGATTCCTGTTATGACAGGCCAAGTAAGTGCTGGTTTCACTGGTGCACTGTTAATTACACATTCACTCTTTCACATAATGAAAAAAAGTCTCGTGTAGTGTCTGCAAAAGGGGCTTGCACATTTGCATATAATGAAACCTGCAATGACAAATGTCAGCAGTACCATACACTGACGCCATGAATAATTCATAACACAGAATAGTTGAGCTAAAAGCAGAGAAATAATCAAACCTGTTGATCTCCCCCCACTCGCTCCCAGCTCTCTACAGGCAGACAAAACCTTCTTTTCCAAGCACTTCAAACCCAAATGGTTTCACGAATTCCATTTCAGATAGATGAAACTGCTGTACAGGCATGGCAACTTTGACTTTTAGAGCATCAGTTCCGGTCTGATCAGTCAAGCACTATCTGTCAGCTCATTTACCTGTCCGTGGCACTACCTGGGACTCTATTTGGCAGAGGCCAGGATTTACCTGGTCATTTCCTTCCAAGAGCAGCGTCTTCATAATAATGGAGCCCATGAGAGGAAATGTGGAGAGTCACCACTTCCCAGTGTATTTATTTTGGGCCCTAAGATTTTTCCATGTCAGCTGGAAACCTCCTGAAAGCCTGCTTTAGAACAATAACTGAGGATGGAGAAGCAACCGTCACGTCCTGCTTGTATCTATCCATGATATATTCTCAAAAAATTCCAGCTGGGTTACTGAGCTGTACTTTTTGACAGCCTGGCAGGGCAGATGGTACCCAAAACCTGCCAGATCAGAAGTTAATGTTTCCCCACTGGCTATAGGAAGCACTGCAATTGCCTGAGATGAGGGTTTGCTTTGATAATAATTTGATTAAATAAGCAGATGCCCACTGACTTCAGAAGGCATCAGCACATGCTTCTGCAGAGGAGTCAGCACGACCAACTTCCCCAGGAGAGAAGCAGAAATACCCCACAGGGAAGTGAGATACTGAGGAAAGCTGGGGGAGAATGGCACTGCTGGTCTGCAAGGATGTCTAGAAGAGACTTCAGGTTGAACAGTTCAATAAAATGCTTGTCTCTCTTGTGACAGGTATTTAAACTGGAATTCAAAAAAAGTCTGACTTGATGAAGGCAGTACTGATGTAATTTTCCACTGATAACACCTCAGTCTATCACACAAACAAGGAAGGTCACCACCATTCCACAGCTGTCTCTAGACTAGAACAGGAGGGATGCACCATTTACCTCACAGCCAAAGCACATTCAATCCATGGAGAGTTGTACACTTTTTATTCAGCATCATCTTACTCTGCTGGTTATCTCCAACACTTATGTTCTCTACCACACAGGTTTTTAATATGTGTGCAAGCATGTATATGTTGTGCAGCTTTTAATTACTGGCTCACACTCCTAAATACCACCTGTGTCTTTTCCTACACAAAAATCCTCATTAGGAGTCCCAACAGGGTTTTTAATCATGTTTCCTCCACACTGTACACTCCAACAGACTTCCTAATGATTTGATGATGTGCTGTTTATTACACAAGGACCTGGCCTTGTTCCCTCTACAGAAAAGATGTCTGTAAGTTCAGTAATATTTTAAATTAATTTAATTTCTTTGTTTGGGTGCCACCCTGATACCTATTTGCAAACACCATTTGCTGCACAGATCTGTGTAATTTTGTCCCATCTGAGCACATTTTTCTATAGAATTAAAATGATGGGTCTTAGTGAAAAAGACTGAACCATAACACACATCACAAAGGTAGAAAAACTATTTATTTTTGAACAATCTTGGCAGATAACTTTTAAGATAGAAATCCCATGATGAGAAACATGAGTTTTGGATTTGGGAAGCCAAACCCCTTTGCCCAGTGCAGACAAATGGTGAAACAGGGCTGCTGGCAGCAGGAGACAGGATGAGCCAGGAAGCCTTGCTTGCTTACACAAACATCATCACAGACCACATAAGAGCAGCCTTTCTATATTAAAAAGCAACATTCTTATGCATGCATGTGCAAACACAATAGAGCACTGAGAGACTGTCTGCTCAATGGGCATTGCCATACTCTTTATATACGCATGCATGGGCAAAGCTAATGAAATGCAGAGAGAACTTGGCTAATTGTATGACCAGTAACAGTATATGCAAAAGAAGCAGATTTTTAAGAAACTCTTAATTCAATCCTCTGAGAACTTGTTCCTTCCTGGCACCAAAAAACATACCAGTTCAGTAAAAAATTCAAGCTTATGCTTAATTTTGTGTTTATGCTAACATGCTGCCAGTCCAGTTACAACCAGAAACCAAAATTTCAGATGATACTTCGAGTTTTTCTTAATGATGATCTTTGTTTCTGTCAAATGTTTCCAGTGTCTCTTGCTGAGGTCAAATATCGATATAAAAATGCTACAAAAGATAGTTGGGTTTTGTTTTGTTGGTTTTTTGTTTTCCTAGTAAAGACAGTCAAATACTTTTATTCTTGAAAAATTGCTGAACTTCAAGAGAGAAAGAGAAAAGATGTTGATGAACTAAGAACAAGTGTGAGAAGTATGATGCAAAGAAGGAAAGACAGGATTAGACTATATGAAGATCATGAAATAATGCTTAGCAACCAGCTGAGAACTTGCATCCTCCCAGATGTCAAATCAAACTGGCCCAGAACAGAAAATTGATTTCCCACATTTCAGCAAATAACATTTTACCATTCCTGATTTCCCAACTCTGCATTCCCTTCCACTGCAAGTTTTAAAAAAAAGGAATAACAGCAAAGAGCAAAAATATTACCAAAAAATTGCTATAAACCAAGGAAAAAAAAATTTAATATGCACTGCATAACAATAAGGATCTTGAGTAATTTGATCTCTTAGCACAGTTCTGCTCAGTAGCAATTAACATTGGCCATACGTCTGCAAGACAGAAAGAGCTCTGGAGAGGAATGGTATATTTTGAGGACATCCCCATTGCTTCAGGGCTTGGGATTTAATACTGTGTGCCTCAGTTCTGACCACTGCAAGTTGCAAACCAACTTTCTTTATAGAAAATGTTTTACTTGCAGTGGGGCTCCCGGAACGTGTTATGTGTGGTACTTAAAGGGACACAGGCCCCTTCAAAGTGGTCAACAGTCTGACAGTGGAGGCACCATCACCATTCTGCTGCCACTGATTGACACATGCAGCTCACTTGAAAAAGGCTCACTGCCTGCCTTTTACTCTGGAATTGTTTCTTACCCAGACATGTTGTAACAAGATCAGCACAAACAAGCAAAAAGGGATTGACTGGAGGTGGAACCCAAAACTCTCAAAACTACCAACTACATTATGTTGCACCTCCTTGCAACTGTACTTCGAAATCAACATGAGGAGGAAACTAATTTGAGAGAGAACGGGAGTGAAACTGCATCAGCTTCTAATCTCTGGGTTTTGCTGTCTGTAAAGGCAGATGTGTATCGCTCCAAGAGCTTTGGATCAGAAAGCCTGAGCTTGAAACTCAATTACTTTAAATCCCACTATTCCAGGGTGATAATTCATAACATATTTCAAGTCAGGAAGTATATTTGTTGCTGCATAATACTTAAAAAGAAATTTTAAGATCAGAAAAAGATGCAGTGAAGGGCTATTCATACAACTGTCTTTATTCTACTTAACCAAATGTGAGACATGGGAGAACGAAGGGCAGTTAACACCAGGTTGCTGTGGCCTTATGCTGCAGAATCTTCTCCTGCCCTGTTTTGCCTTGGTAGAGCATTACCTGCTTACACAAGGACAGATGCAGGCCGGCAGTGTCTCAGAGATGCCTCTACCCTTTGTCCATCCCCATTCTCACCCATTGCAGCAGCACCAAAGCAAATGCTTCACAATTACGTAGTGTGAAAATTGGTCTACTCCGACGCAGCCTATCCCGCCGCCACGACCTGGTGGGGCCGAAGCTTGTCATGCCACCTCACTGACTTTGAGGGCAGGGTTTGGAAGCAGGCCTGCTAGAGTGACCGTGAACAACTGGGTAGTTCTGTTAATGCAAACTTACAAAAGCTAACAGGAATCTCCAGAATAGGTCTTCCATTCAGCCTGTAGCGCCACAGTGGATGCTCTCAAACTACTGCAGCTCGTTAAGCAAGTTAGGAAGCACCAGGAACAGCCCCCAAAGGAGAAACCCAGAAGAGCATTTATAACGGGGTTACTGAACATTATGAATGAACCATCTGGGCCTTTCAGAGAGGTGGATGTATCATGTCTGCCTCTGGCTTGCATTATCCATTTTTCAAGCTAATGAGGACGACAGAGTTCCTCCAGGCAGAGTAATTCAGGACAACACTATACCTTTTAAGAAAATACACTTTCCCAACTGCTGCAAACATAGCTCAGACATCTGCACAGATCTTGTACCTTCAAAGTCAGTAAACTGGAGTGGCCTCCTGAACTTTATTTAAGGGTGCTTTCCACTTGCAAGTAAGCTGGTCAGGTTTTTTCATCATATTAGATCAGCACAAGCTTTAGCAGTTCTTTTTAAAAAGCTTTTCCTGCTACCTAGTTTTAAAACCTGTATCTTCTTTTGCTTGATGCAGTAAAATGTCTCATCTTCTCATCCTCACATAAAACCCCCCTGATACCAAAAAGGTTAATTCAATTTCTACTGTAATTGTGAGCTTTTAGTAGAAAGATACTGTAACTGTGAACTTTTAGCAGAGAAGACACTGTGTCTGCAGACTTTTAGCAGAGAAGCAAGGCATGCAGAAATTGTTCTCCAGGTAAGGATGTTAGAAGATAAAGAGGAGACATGTGGCTCAGGAATGCAGCTACAGCCAAAACAAGGACTGAGTTTAGGAACTTGGGGAACACAGAGAGGGTTTTCATGGTAATGAACAAGGTATAACATGCATGTAGTGACTGCATATTAGCAATATGCTTGTAGAAATCAGGGGGCATGTTAGGAGGAGTGATCCCCCATGCCTTCCAGGGACCTAAATAAATGATACCCTCTTTAACACAGAAAAATTGGTGTTAAGGGGTCTTATTCTGGTTTTTGGAGATTTGGTAGCAGCAGCAGGCAGCTGGTTATTAAGCCATGCTCTGCACTTTACATTTTCAGAGTGAACCTGTTTTCAAATCCCTCCATCAATGCAAGGGAGGGAGTAAGTTTGGTAGTAAGAAGACTTTCTAGGCTGTAAGCAAATCAGACTTTAGAGACTTCAACAGCAAACAAAGAGATCTCCAACTTGTACAGTTATTTGAATTCATAAAACTCACTTGGGTATCAAAATGTCCATCTCCGTCGGAGGGTTTAATTCCCAAGCACACTGCCACAAACCACAGAATGGTTTGGGTTGGAAGGGACCTTACTGAATTCCAACTCTTCTGCCACAGGCACGGATGCCACCCACTAGAACAGGCTGCTCCGGGTCCCTTCAACCTGGCCTGGAACACTTCCAGGGATGGGGCACCCACAGCTTCTCTAGGCAACCTGTCCCAGTGCCTAGAACACTCCGAGTAAAGAGCATCTTCCTAATCAGTGGTATCTGGGAGCAAGGGGCTGGCTAGCTGGTTTTTCATGCCAGCAAAGAAGTAAATTCAACCACGTACATTTAGGCATTTTCAGTTTTTTACAAGTAAACTCTGAATTAAAGGCATATTTATGATGCAGGCAGAATCACATAATAGCTGCCAAAACTAAATTCTTTTCTGCAGGGCGTTCTTAACGCAGCACGACAATCACACTGACCAACTGGTAAGATTCAGGTGAAAGTCTTGAGTTTTCAAATTAGAAATTATTTTCTTAATAATTGTGTGGAGTTGTAACATTTTCTACGAAGTCCATTCTGACATACTCAGAACTTGTCTTTTCAAAGTTTAAACCTCTCCCTTGCTCTTTGGAAGTCTGCTTATTTGTCTCCCATGACAGGCATGCAAAACCTTTCAGCAGTGCTAATCTGATCAGAAACACAAGAGATGCCAAACCACTGTGGATGTTCCACACTAAAAGATTTCAAAATCACTTTCAGTTTGCTCTCATAAGAGACACTGTAACAACAAAAAGAAAACCTGAAGGCTAAAATCAGAATTCATCCCCACAAAAGGCTACTTCCTTTAGAGATGCATGGTAGAAATTCTAGAGAAGACTTTTTTTTAAAACGTAGCAAAGATGATAGTTTTGGATCAGTGAGAGGAGCTTATTATCTTGCTACTGCTTACCCTATATACCATTAGCTGGTATGCTTGCCTATGAAATATTTGGACATACAGTGGATGATCTGCGGGAGTCTATCCAGAAAAAGTCACTTTTCTTGTCTGCTTTTACTGGATGATTTTGGAGAAGGCTCATCACATCGCTGGTTTGGGCCCTTGGATAATTTACTGTGTTACACTAAAACAAACCGCTGAGCCTCATTTTCCAGCATTTTGCATTCATGTCATTAAAAACGTGTTTAAGTGTTCCAGATGTGTTGCAGAGGAACAGAGCTTCAAGGTTTCTGCTTTTGCCTACCAGAATGCACCAGATGTTCCACCACAGCTCTTCCCAGCAGTGTTGATGGCAGCAGTTTTCCTGGTGGTACTTCACTAGTTCTCAGCCTCATTTCAGATCACATACACAGAAACTTCTTTCTCTTGCTCTTTGACTGTAGAGGTTTTTTCCTTCTCTTCCAACATTTCTCTCTGCAATATCTTAATTTGGCAACATATTAAGGGAGATGTCTTAACAAGTCAGTGTGAAGGGGCAGAACTAATTAAACCAACTTATGCAACAAGAGGTATTAAAAATTCAAAGGTTGCTTTATTACATGTTTCAGCAGAAGTCAGTTCCAAATTCTACCAGCAAATGGCTAAAGTTTTCAAATACATGCCCAACTGAGTAGTAAGAATCATTATGACCTACCTAATAAGGATTTATGCTACACTGACTGGAATGTAACAAATCACAAACACATGGAGGCCATATACTTGGAGGGGAGGGATGTGAATCCTTCCAGGTGCATACAAGCCAGAGAGGAATGCAAGCGCTAGTGTGCTCATATGAACAAATTTGTCCCACTTTCCCCATTCTGCCATTGGCAACAATGCCTAGATTATCCAAAACCACAACAAATTACAAAGCAGAAGAATTATGACTCTCTAAGAATCTCTGTGCTCGAAGCAGTACTGCAAATCATGTTGCTAAAATAAAGTAAGTAGCTAGAAAAAGTTACATTTTCTTTCTCTAATTTTTTTTCTCTAAGAGAGAAGCTCGCTTATTTAATATTATTATTAGCCCTCTTTATTATTCATTTCTCAGACCCTATTTGTTTTTAACTAGGTGAAAGATCACCAGACCAGGAGAAAGGCTCCATAAATAAAAAAAATGGGAGAGAAAAGAACCCTTTTAGATGTGAAGCCTCTGCTGTTCCCAGAGAGGTATGTGGGTTTGGGATTGGGTTCATGGATGGGATCCAAAAGCCCTGTGAGTTAAGCTGCAGGATAAATACATATATCCAAATCAGATGCAGTCTTGTTTTTCCCTCATCACTCAAACCCAAACATTGTGTTATGATTTAAAGTCCCTGCAAAACATTTCTGCTTCCCTTGGTATGATACCAAGGGAATACCATGTCTTCTGGTATCTCTTCACAACAACCACCACGAACAAACCCAAACAAAACAACACCACCACCACAAATCCAAACAAAATAACAACAACAAAACCCAACCCCAAAACAACAAATCTAATAGCTTAAGAGTAAGCCACAAATTTTTCTTAAATGTTGTGTCTGCAAGGGGGGACTGAAATTACTGCTTCACAGGTGTCATGTAATACAGGCTCGTTTGGGCAGCTTTAGCCTGTCTTCCACAGTTTGCCTAAAACCCCAGATCCCCCATTTGCCTAAAGCCTACTAATTATTAACTGCTAAAGAAGGCAGGTTTTAAAAGATGTGTACCTGATCTATACTAACATGACCTTTTGCTGGAGTAACCATTCCAGCCAAAGCATCCAGCAGAGCATCCCTTGTGCAGATGTAACTCAGGAGCAGCAGAACCACTGCATTTGGCAACCCTTCTGAAAGTCACCCTGTGACTGTCTAATAGTTACACTGGGTAATTGCATTTATATTAGGAGATTTTCCTGGCCTGGCTCCACTAGCCAGAGATGACACCTTTTCCTATCCCTGGCAGATACTGCTCTGTCAACAGAACTCTGCAACATAGATCCCTTCCTAGAGAGGGAATTGTGATTCCATGGGAGAGGTCCAGACACTCCAGGGCAGACCATTCTCTTTCCTTACACCAGTGCAGTAACAAATGCCTTTGGATATGATTCAAATTTACACCTGTGCAAAAGCAGGAGACACTTAGCTCTAAATCCAATGCCTCTGCAGTGCTTGGTACTCGTGATACAGAATTCTGAACTACTTTCCACTAAGGCCGAGTGCTTTGCAGCTGGATCTAAGTTACATCTTCATCTGAAGATGTGGTGGGTTTTTTTGCCTAAATTATCCCAGTGTTTAGGATTTTTGCCTCATGCTAATGAAGATAAATTGCTTTGCAGTTGCCATATGATTTACAAAAAATGAATTAAAGATTACAAGGAAAATTTGCATCAACATTTGTTTTCATTGTCATGATTTATACCAGCTGCAGACCTGGCCTCAAAAACCAACACTGTACAAGTCAAACTGCACAACACAATGCCATTTCTAACAGTCCCAAACCCCCTTTTAGCAGCACTGTATTTCTCTTACTCTCTTGGGAGACTCATCAGTGACAAAGTTTGGGGTAGATATTAGCTTCTTCTGGTTCTGTGGGCTTCCTACTACTTCTGCCTCATACACACAGTGCCAGTAGGAAAACCTGGCCCTTAAATTCGTTGGCAGCACTGACAAAACCACTAAGCCACATGCCCCTCACACTTTCCAGACTTGTGTAGTAGTTCCCCATTTTTTCAGTTGTCACTGCATGGAGAGGTGTTTAAATTGTGTCACTGCATGGAGAGGTGTTTAAATTGTTCTCTCCTTTCCTGGATGGCAGCCAGCATAATACACAATTTCAGGCAGGGTCGATGGAGAAACAATGCTCTCCTTAAGAGCGTGAAAGCATTTCATGAAAGGAAAATAAAAACCAGAAGGAAATGGCTTATTGCTAATGGCTCAATCCGTTCTGCTTTTCAGCAAATGACATCAATAGCTAAATCCAGGAGTCAGAAAGCAAAGCCAAAGAAAACCTGTGAGATTTGCCTTCTGACATGCACACACACTTCATTAAGCTGCCCAGTATGCAGGGCACAACACCAGAACTAATAGCACCATGACATGAAAGGAGCAGAGAAACATCCAGAGAATGAAAGAGAGGGTGTAAGGATAGAAGGGTGAGAGTGGGTGATTAAGAGTATAGAGATACACTTTCCACAGTATGAGCAATTTGCTTTAGCATATGACTGCATTGCCATTGACTTACCTGTGCCTGAGTGACAGCAGGGCTTATTTGTTTTTATCCCTCTTCTGATTTAGTTAGAGCACCACATAAAAGACAATGGGATTTGTGAAAATCTCCTATGGAGATCTACCAGTTCAGGTGTGTACAGTCACTCATTAAGGCCATGCAAATTGTAAAGCTGGGAAAAAGCCTTTAGAAGATGATTTCCTGGAAGACTGTGGGTTTACTTCCTCTGCCTGAGGATGACTTGGCTCACTCACCACGTGAAAGCTGGAAAAACTACTGTTTCTGCTATGCAGCTCTAAGTCACCAACAGCTAGGTCTTCAACCAGCACTTTTTACTCAAAACACACTTGTCATCTCAAGCTCCTCTCCCAGACACAAAACAACTGAGTATTTCTCTCAAAAATCTCAAATGCTGTTAATGGCATCACCAAGCAGCTCTAGAATTTGTGGTGAAAATTAGAAAATTAAGGTAGGAGAGAATCAGAGCTCTGGAACAATAGGGCAGGAAAATGACAACTTTCAAAATGGAATTTGATAAATTTATCAGCATTCATTTAATTACTGGGAGAAGAAGGGTAAGACACAGTCGCCCAAGAGATCTTTTGCAGTCCTGTATTTCAGAAGTGATAGTTTTGTGGTGATTTTAGCTCATTATTTCAGAAGTAAGTTGCACATATAGTTGAAACATATTAATGATGTCCACTTCTTTGTAAGAGGCATGTTTTCCTAGTACATCTTGCTCTAGCATGAGACAGGCAGGGACGCCGGCTTCGCTCCTAAATTACTTTTAAGGGATAGAGGAAGGGAACATTTCTTCTTTGTAGGACTCCTGCCAGCAGTTCTGAAAGCTGGAGCAGTTGTCCTGATGCCTAGCAATACACATATGCAACACCACTTCACTTCATTGTAAGGACCATATGGTCTGTCTAGCATGAGCTTGAACCACTGCCATTTCTTTCTAGCCTAGCTGTTCTGTAGCAACAGAAGAATCTGATTTTCAACCCATCCATTTTGTCAGTAGTGTTGTCTTAAACCTATACAACTCATCACGCAGCTAGAGGCACAGATGCAGCCAGGGGAATTTAACTTCACTCTGCAGCAGCACAGGAAAAGAATGGCCTGCCAGCACTAGTCACTGAATACTTTAGATTAAAATGTTTCCAAAAAAAGGATACTAGTACACTCTGAGTAATTAATGTTTAACCTAAAGGTGAAATGGTTAACTTGACTCTTCTGATCACCCTCAGAGACTGAGGATTAAGCATTTTACTGTGTCTGCATGAAACTCACTGGGAGCAAGAGGTTTCCAGCAATCAATGAGATGATGCTCTCATGCATCAGATAGGGGCAAGCAAACAAAACCGGTGCAAGTATTTACCCAAGAAAATCACAAGAGGATGACCATGCTAGATAAAACTGAGACAGGCTGTAAACTTAATCACATTTGTTTATTATTGTAATTAATAAATAAATAAACTACTCCTTCAGAGGGGACTTAGAAAAGAGCAAAATCTGGTCAAACACATGCTCTTTCTGCTTACGGTTTTAAATCTTTTGCAATGCTAGCTTGCCAGGCAATTTAACATAACAGAGCAGCCTTGATGCTATCCCTGTGTAGGGCAAGGAGTTGAATCAATCAGGATCACTAATCACATGAGAAAAAACCACAGCACAACACAGTAGAAAGAAACAGCTGGCAATAATAAATTTAAATTGTTCTTCATAGAGAGAAAAATGGAAGCATGTAGTGATAGACCAACATCTTCCTGAATGCACACAGAGCTTGGCTTTGAGCAGGGCATTTGAGGATCTCAAAGGAACAGCATGGTTTGACAAATGCTTGCTAATGAATGCAAGAGTTTTAAAAGGAAAACTAAATATAAGTATAAAAATGCAACTTCAAATTAGCTGGTTCTACAGCTTGTACTGAAGTAGCATCTTCCCAGCCACACTGGAAAAAAACAAAAAAAGAAAAAAACCCCAACAAATTAGTTGATGCTGCCATCCTTACTTTACTGTGCATTTTTATCATGCAAAGCAGATAGGAAACTGGATATTGCTCTCTTTATGCAGGATCTGTGCCAGTTAGAAAGCATACTATAGCCAGAATCTGACAATTAATTTAGAAATTGTTTTTGACCACACTGATTGCAATTACAGAGTGAGGAGCCAGAATATGATGGCTAGAGAAAATGCCCTATCATAGGGGCCCAAAGAATTCAATGTGCTTCATTTATCAAAAAACGAAATCATGAATGATCCAATTACAGCACACACACCCCTCATTTTAAAAAATAGCTAGTCTCCGAGGGTTGTCTCACTTAGCAGAGAAATGCATTGCAAGAATCAATAGCAAAAAGTTAAAGCAAAAAATAACATCAATTTAGAAATAAAATAAGTAACACTTTAACTGTGACCCATTGCTAAGACTGATCATGCACTGAAGTAGTAAACTTCTTTTTCTTAGGTTTAAATGATACAGTAGTTTCATAAAAAACAACCCATCTCTTGTCCAGCAGGAGTTCTGTGAAATGGACTACAGAGAACAGGCGAGGTGGGAGATCGGACACAGGCACCTTTCTGTGCTTTTTGGGGCCAACCACACTATGCAATCAGTCATTTCTCAGTACTCTTACCACATCACCACACCCCTCATGCTAAATTTATTGCCAAGTTTCCTGTGAAAATAAAACTTGGTTTCGTGCTGTACAAAGACTTAGGTCTGTCCACTGCCTCTTAGTAATTCTGGAACCCAGTGGCAAAGTTTAATGAAATTCAGCAAAAGGTAAGGCGTTGCTAAGTATGAAATGCTTAAATCATTTGTGAAAAGAGACAAAAGAGAGAGGATCACAGAATCACACAGATAATCAGTTAGGCTGGAAAAGGCCTCTGAGATCATTTAGTCCAACCTATGAGCAAACACCACCATGTCAAACAGACCATGGCACAAAGTGTCATGTCCAGTCTTTCCTTAAATACTTCCAGGGATGGTGACTCCACCACCTGTGCATGGGAATGGTAGTCCAATGTCTATTCACCCTTTCTGTGAAGAAATTCTTCCTAATGTCCAACTTACACCTCCCCTGGCATGGTTTAAGTCTATGATAAGGTCACCTCTGAGTCTCCTTTCCTCCAGGCTAAACAACCCCAGCTCTCTCAGCCACTCCTCATCAGACTTGTGATCCAGTCCCTTCATCAGCTTTGCTGTCCTTCTCTGGACTTGCTCCAGCACCCCAATGTCTTTCTTGTAGTGAGGAATCCTAAACTGGACAGAGTACTCAAAGTGTGGCCTCACCAGTGCCAGATGTAGCTCCACATGGGATGTGGCCAAAGTGTAGGACCTGGCAACTGGCCCTGTTGAACCTTATACTGTTGGTCTCAGCCCACTGATCCAGCCTGTCCAGGTCCCTCTGCAGGGCCTTCCTACCCTCCAGCAGATCAACACTCCTGCCCAGCTTGGTGTTGTCTGCAAATTTACCAAGGGTAGACTCAGTCCCTTCATCGAGATCATCACTAAACAGCCCAGTCAGTCCTTAACACAGCAAATCTCTTCTTAACCCATGGATCTCTTATTTCCCCACAGAGGAACAGGCCACAGAATTAGAAATCAAGGAGTCCACACTGGAGGACATGAAACATGCATATACACACTTTGGGAACAAGGCTTCAGTAGCTTTGATGTTCATGAAATTGCTTAAGTGAGAATATTACAAAAGCAATTTTGTTCTATGGCTACAGATAGCATACAGGCCATGTTTATCTCAGAAGATAAGTTACGTGGGAGATGTTGATCTTATGATCTCATTTGGTCTTAAAATGCATACCATTGTGTTACTTTTTATTCAAATCTTCCATATAGTAGGACTCCTTCACCAATCTTAGTCTGAGTAGCTCTCTAAAACACAGTAGAGAAAAACATGATGGACAATACTGCTTTTACTTACCCAAATTCCACAATGAGCACAAGAGTGCAGGGACTGGTCTTTTTAAAATACAATTACAATTTTCAGATGATTGTAAAAAGCAGTTTTAATAACCAATTTGACTATTGACAGCATTTAATTTTTTTGAAAATGTAACGGAAAAGGATCTCATGGCAGATCCTCTTGCGAAGCTGGGTTTGCAGAGAGCAGAGATGCTGGCTGTTAGAACACTGCCTGCTGTGGCTACACCTAGGAAGCAAACACCTTGCTACCTCATCACTCCAATCAGAATGGGACTGATTACTTCCAGGAAACAAATACTATCTCTGTTGCCTCTAGAAAGTATCCAAATACCAAGCTGTGGATAGAATGCATTACTTCTTAGGCTACTAAAGTTTGCAAAGCTCAGTCACACATCTGGCTCCAGGAAAATTTGAAATTAGTACAAGACCAGGTTGGGAAGAATCAGCTGCAGCCAGTGTGACTCCCTGTAGCAGGGTGTGGAGTAAAGCCGTTGCTTGCGGAAATAGTACCAGCATTTAACCATATCTGTCATCTACAGGAAGGAAAGTACAATACAAGGAAGGCCATGCTAAGTCCATCCTTAGGAAGGAGATTTTTTGCCTGACGAGATTTCCTCAAATCTTTAACAGGACATGTTTGCCTCAGTTTAATTAGAGACAGTTTCTATCAAATTATCTGTTTCTGCCTGTTCTGCCAGCAGTGACTAAGGCAGGATTAACTGCATGCTAGGAAAGGCGTGCTCCATTGCTCACTTTCTGTTAAGGAAACAGAAATTAAAGCTGCCACACAAAAATGGAACAGAGGCACCTCCACACAGCAGCTGGCAAGTGAAGAAAGGGCATTCCAATCACCAAGACATCATTTCCGAAATTCAGACAACAATCAAACGCCTTGAGCCAGTTGCACTGACTATCGCTGGGAAGTGAAGCTTTCTTAGTATTAGGTTATAACATTATATTAGGTTGTTGCTTCCTTGTACTTCCTTGTACTTGTGCAGGAAGAAAGAACAACAATAAAACAGTAACGCAGCTATTTAGCAGTGCATGGCCTTTTCTAACGCTGGACACACCCACTCCTATAAACTGGGAGCCAGAGAGAGACATTGTTTCACAGCAAGTGCGTCAGTAGCAAAAATCCAAGAACAACTCCCTGAGCAATCTCGTTCTGGACAAGAGCTGCTAGTATGTGTAACCTCAGAGGCAGGGCCACTGGAGAGATAAGGACAGGGAGCCACGCTTTCTCGCCAAACCGAACTGGCAAGAATGCTAAAATTCTGGCATTCTAAAGTATTCTTCATGATACAAAAGAGGAGTGCTACAGATCCCTTTCCTCGAGGATAAGAATTACTAATAAGCATGGCAGCAGACTGTCCTTCAGCAAGACTTGAATAGACACCTATAAAGAGGAAAATTCTTCTGCTCCTGCTAACAGCTATTACTCAGTACAATTCAGACCAGAATAAATTAACACCAATTAGATGCAATCAGCACTTTCAGCGACAGCTTATGGGCATATCTTTGCATATGCCTGGCTGGGAACACAAAAAGAGCTTCCTTCTCCCGGGGCTATGGTGGCTTGTCACTGCTGTATGACCATTTTACTCAGAGGGTGTGGAGTTATCAGGGCAACGACTCAAAAGAATGCTGAATACCAGTTTACAGCGTGGGACTTTCACCTACCCTACCTCTGTTGGTTCATCTTCACGTGCCATCTCTTGGAACATGTTTTCTGTGTCTAGGAGTCCACAGGGAGCGGCTTCTTTTGAAAACACAGTGTAAATGAGAAAACATAATCCATACAGGTTTTCAAGATATTTTCTGCCAATGCTGCTGCTCTGTTTGTAGCCGATTTATTTCTGTTGGCCTTTTAGATTTTCCATTACACGTAGAATTACCTTGGAACAGGAATGTGAAGTTAAAAACACTGATTTAGGTGCAATGCAATCCAAGAGCGTACATCATGTACACCACTAAGTCCTGTATATTTAGGATCCAGAAAAGAATAACGTACTTACACAATGCACTGCCTTGCAGAATTTAGAGGTAACCACATACAATAGCATTAACTATTGGTTCTTCAACAAAAATCAGATTTGAGCAGTTCTATCTGGTTCAGACTTCTCCTTCCTGCTTTTTAGTTTCAGTAGCTATGCTGAATTTGTTTTCAGGAAGAATCTCCTGGGGAAAGAAGGGAAGGAAGTTATCTTTCTTCTCTATTTCTAGCACTCTGCTAAAGAGGACAGGTACATTTGACAAGACTCATGCACAAGACAGAACTGTTTTTCCTTGCCTGACTTCTGCCCTGGACTTGCTTTGAAGCCTCAGTGAAAAAATTTTAAAACTGTCTTCTGCCTTACGTTATCTCCGCCACCCCTAAAGAAAGGGCTCTGACCATAAAGCTAGAAGAATGTCTGAAACCACTGCTAACAGACTAATTCAGTCACTATTAGCCATTAGAAAAATAAGAGAAAGTCTATACTAGATAACAGTTAAGTTGTGCTACATGGAATTATGTGACCTAAATCCTGTTTCATTTAATACAGAATATTTGAAAATTCTCTGAAATAGAAATTAGAAGCCCGGTCTCCTCATGCATAACACTTTCATAGGAGCACTTGATAAACCCCATTTCCAAAAGGTTTTAACCCTTCTGCACTCTCTTGGGAAACACAAAATACGAAACACTGTCTTACTGCGCAAAGAAGTCTTCTAAACCTCTACACACTATCTTCACAGAGACAAATAAATTAAGATGGGGGCACCAGGACTCCTGTGTTGTCTCCTGTCAAAGCAAACTCCAGCCATCCATCAAGAGGTAAGAGTTCACGAGTTAATCATGACCAGCTGGAGGTACTTCAGTCTGAAGATTGGGGGTAAAAAGCCAATCCTATGTTCAACCTTGCCTCTTGAAGGCTCCCTACTCAACGTCAGCATCTTCTGGATGGCGCTCTGAGGCACCTGGCTCACCTGTAACTCAGTACATACCCATGCTGAAACATGGGGTGCCTATAGGCACTCAAAGCTTGGGGTCTGGTGTTCCTACAGCCTTTTCTGAAGTTAACCTTCAGGCACTTCTTGAAGGATTCCACATCACTCAGGACTTCTGCATTTAACTCCTATTGCATTCCTAAATTCTACATCTTAGATGCATTCTAGGTGTAAGTTGCTCAGGCTTGCTCACAAACAAGAGGAGATTAGGGGGCTCAAAGTGGACAGCAATAAAATGACATTGGCCACACTGTTTCCCTTTTTTTAACAATTCTGCAAGCTTTGTGGCAGGGGCTCATTTATTCTTATATCTATAAACTACTAATAGAATTTGCAAAATTCATCTTGACACTGTTAAATGAGTTTAAAACAAGACTGATGAATGCATGCAAACAGAAAGGATCCAAATTAATGCAAAAGTCAACCTAGCCTACAGCAAACTACTAGCCTTCACACAGATTTGTATCCACACACTCAGACACCACTTTGGTAACTGTCAGACACCCTTAGTGAAGTCAGCAGGATGTTATGTTTAGAAGACACCTTAAGGTGTGGCTTTAAATCAATTTAATTAAAGTAGTAAGAAAAGTTGTGCCCATTCTATTGGATGGGATTAGAGTTCTAGATTCATGAATTAGCCAGGTATCAGCCTAGACAGCGCAGCTGTACATGGAGCTAACATCAGGCAGAGTGTGATCAAACCCAGGAAAATCTGGCAAGAAATGAATGTTTATTATCTGCTTTTAAACTCATTCCCTACTAATAATCAAATTTAACAGGTATGGTGCACCCTCCAATTAATACCGACCTAGGGAAAAGGAAACTAGAATTCTTAACATCAGTGAGTACCCAGTGTTGCAACAGTGTTTCATGCAACTTTTATAATATACAGTGATAGAAATTCCCAGATGATTATGCAGATATGACATTTGTCTTAATTTATAGGAAGGAGCTCTCTTGTGCAGGTACTGCTGATGAAGAAAACCAACCACAAATTTGGGGAACGTGTTGCACGTTCAGCACATAAGCAGAATCTGCCCCTAGAGATTATACTGAAATCAATGGGCCTTTAGAGACGGATATTTCCATTTGAAGTTTCCAATTAAAACATGCATTATTTATAGCAGTAGAACCTTTGCCTGAATAAAACACAAGAGTCTTTTGTCAACTCTGCTACAGCCCTTAACCTATGCTGAGCCTGCACTTGTGGAGCTACTGCTCTGTGAAAGGTCTTTCAGGACAGCTAAGTAGGAAGGACAGGGAATGCAAGGATCAGTTTGTTCAAGAGGAAGCACAGTTAACACCTTAAGACCTAGCTTGGATTCCTCTTAGACTCATGGAAACTGACATTCAAAAAACTACACACATCCCTGTTTGCTGGATTACAGAGAAAATAAAGCAAACAAATGCTGATATTCCTTGAAAAATTGGGCTTGGAGTCAGAAGTAGACTTGGAAGATTCCTACTATACCTGGCAGCTGGACTAGAAAATAATTGCCTACTGGTCTAAGTACATTGAAAATATTTTATATTATTCAATGATAGTTACACATGAAAGCCACATTAGACTTCCACTACTAGCTGCTCCTGAATTACCAAAGTGTGTGAACTTCTGATAAAAGGCTGGTGTTCCAAGATATCTTACAAAGCAAATCAGAAATACGTCAAGATTATTAATTTCTGAATCTAAATTTTCTTCCTTTTTTACAGTGCAAAGAAATAATTCTGGTAGAACCTGTCATATTCATATTGAAAGATCACTTACAAGGACATACCGAAATCCTTCACTTTACTTCAGAATAACTATACTGCCTGGGGCTGGGATAAAGAATAGATTAGAATTTGGCTCTAAATCATACCTTGTACGTACAAAACCTGCTATCAGCAGTCAGTCTTTTCAGTAAACTAATTAATGCTGAATATTTCTGCCCACTTACAATAGGGTAATAAACATACCAAAAAAAAAAAAGAAATAAAGCACGTATTTTGTATTCAGGGTCCCCTTTCTAATTAACTTATCAAGCTTATTATACAGCCTGCTCGAACAACAGCGGGGAAAAAATGGAAAAAAAAACCCCAGCATATTCAAAATTCTAGTGGGCATGCAACTGCACCATACTACACCTGCAGCTCTGCTATTCCAAGCTACTCTTGCCTGTTCTCAAATGCTAAGATTGAGCTTGGTGCTTATGTGAAAGATGCAAAAATAGGGCAGAATGTTGCCAGAAGTAATCTCTAGTAATTACTAGCAATTTAGTAAGTGGTACAGACCATCCTTCACAACATTACTGAATAAATTCCCTAGAAAAGCAGATTGCTTACAACACAATTGTCAAGGTGACACAAAAATGAAAGCTCAGTTCACTTACCAACTATTACAAGTCTCCTTGTGCTTTTTGCAAGATTGGGACTGTTGATCTGAGTTTTGGCTGAATTCCAATTTGTTTAATTAAATTCCACATACCTATATCTCCTTCGCATCCCTTTGCTACTGCTAAATGCTATTAAACAACCAACATGTTACGTCAGTGTCCTCTGGGTCCAGCATCAACAAGGATCAAAACATTTCCCCAAAGCAAAGTTGTGGAAAAGCTGCTGGAATCCTTCAGAATAAAGTATTGCTGTTTTCATAAATGAGGACTTACCACTCCAGCAGTTTCAAGTTAAAGAACCATCTGACTGCTGTGCAAACAAGTTAATACAATTCACATGGCAGCATTTTAAGGAAAGAAAACACTTCCCATTATAGTAACCCTTTATGTACTCAGTTGCAAATGTCCAACTATTATTCTTCCAGATGAAGAGGGACCAAGTGTTTATGTTTGGTATGCATCTCCAACCTTTTCTGTGCCAAGTGTACAACAGGAAGATGACTTGGGACGCCCATCAGTTTCTTACACTATGAGAATTTTCTTCTCTTAAAAATTTTTTTCTTTAATTCTTTCATAGAGATTCTACTTACAAATTGCCAGTAACTTCTCTCCACATAACTCTCTAACTTTTTCCTGTAAATCAAGAAATCTATAACTTACCTGAAGGGAAACTTTTATCCTGTTGCAGTAGTATATTCTTCACAATTGTGTTCCAGAGAACAGTGCTTCTGTCTGGTAGAAAGTGGTGATACTGGGCTTTTGGTCCCCATAGATTTTTTAAACTATAGTCAAATAATAAATGTGGAGTCTTAGAGTACAACCATTTTAAAGAGCAATTTCTATTTTGCTAAATAAGATCCAGGTACACTTAACCATCAAATTTTTAAGTTAAGTTTATTTGATATTATATTTCAATAATTTATATTTTTATTTCAACATTGGGTAAGCTTATGACAATATACTCATTATAAAAAGTAACCATGAAGAAATTTAGTGAATTTTGTTTCCTCCATTGAATGCCACAGCATCTGTAGTTTTTCTTGAATCATTTACTGTTTTATATATATACTGTTATATATATATTTAAAAATGAAAGATGCAAAGAAGAAACCAGTTGTAGGGTTCACTGTCAGCTTTGACACATTTCAACAAATTCTGCCTTGAAATGTCAAACTCTTCATTTGTAAGTAAGCAGAATGTATCAGCTAGAGGTAACCAGAACAGAAATCAACATGTTCACCCTTTGGACAGGACAAATCCCCATGATTCTCTCAGCACACTGGAGTTACCACCTGTACCATACCCCACCCAAAACACTTAGGAAAGACCACTCTTAAGTGCTTTTAACTGCCACGTAAGGACTGTTTTTTCTCTTCTTACATATAATCCCTGTCTTTCAGCAGGAAAGCCTGACAATGCCAACAATTTCTTTATTTGCTGGAATGCTCAGGTGGAAGTTTAAGAACCTAATGCTCCACTGGGAGTGGTTTGAGGGTAAAGATGGCCTGGGAACTGGTTAATGAGATTCCTGAACTCAAGAGATATTTATTAATGTATTTTCAGAGAAGTTGTTTATCAGGTGAAGAAGAGCAGCAAAAACTAGAGCCACACTTACCAAAATCTCAGTTCTTTCAGATTCAGGAAATACCAAATCTAGAATCTAAACCTTTGGTTTCAGGCACTTTCCTCATGCAAGACCAGCCAAGAATACAGCTGTACACAGGCTACAAGAAAACCCAGACCGTGACTTGTGGGTTAGTCTCAGCACTTGTGACCTAACATCAAACAGTGAGACTCCAAAACTTACCAATTTGTAAGACAAGCTTCTCTGAATTTAAGGTTTTCATTAAACAAATATTGAGGATCCATTTATTTTGGCAGCACTCTTTGCAGGCCTACAAGGTAAGATATTGAAACAATCACCTTCAGGAGGATTCATCCCACACAGCGTTAGCCAACAGGCGTATTATCTTCTAGATTTCCCCTGTAAAGTTAACTGTAGGCAAGCAGTAAGAAATCCTAACAGGTGAATGAGCCCACACATTCAAGTGATGTCTCATATGAAATTAAGATGTCTTGTAGGAATGCCCATCATTCTCCAATAAGCATACAAGGAGACCACAGAAGATCACAGAGAGGTCAGATTAAACAACTTAAATTGGCTAAACCTAGCTTATAGGCTGATGTTTACACCATACTAGTTTAAAAACCTTGTGACTGGTAATGCCAGTGTTTATGGGTTTTCTCTGTTTGGGGTAGTGGTACTTGGGTGGTGGTATTATCACATGAATACAAGCAGCAAAAAACCCCCCAGACTTCCTTACAAGTATGCTTAATAGAAAAGCATACCTTAACCCTCCTTTTGCTTCACACCTAACAAAAAATTTAATTGGTTGGTCTAGCAGAGAAAGAAAAAATCAATTTTCAAGCTAAGATTTATAAAAAAGATGAAACATTTTCCCATACATTATTATTAAAGCAGCACAGAACCCTCGCCATCTCTACTATCATCAGGTACACACAACATTCAGGAAATCTTCTTGCAGTCTTTGACAGCAAAGCTACAAAAAATGTGAACCTGTCGTATTCTTTGCCATCACAAGCAGTCATCTGCCTCTTCCAAGTCACTAAGTATGGCAAATATCTCAAGCAAATTTACGTCCCATCTTCAACTCAGCTTTAAGCTCTTGATAAGACAAAAGCCTTAAAGTAAAAGACTGTCATGAACAGCCCAGTTACATTCTCATACACATATATAAATGCACCTATACACATAGAAATGCACTCTCTTCTCATTGAGTAACAGCAAACAATTTATATTCATTCACGAATTATATGATAACACCATATAGGTTTAGAGATTACACTTTTCTGTACTTCATCACTGCAGTTATGCCATTCTTAGTCTTGCTTACACTCAGATCTGCATGTGATTTCTACCTTTACACCTCACTTTTGAACACAGCCCACTGAATCAGTCAATGGGTTCTGTGTGAGTGCAAAGTATATGTTTGGGGACTGGGTTGGGTTTGTCTAGATTTTTCTCCCTTTTTTTTTTTCTTTAGTATTCTTAACTTTTAATTGTATTTTTGATACTATTTCAGAAGTAGAAGTTGTTACCTTCTATTGTGCTTAAAAATCTTAAGACCAACAAAGACCCAAAAGAAACTACTTAAGAAAAAAAAAAACAAACCAAACAAAACCCGAACCTTAACTGTATTTACCCAATTCAGGCAAACTCTTTCACAAGTGGCAATTTCAAACATCCTAACTATTTAGGTCAGGAACATTATGCAGATAGGAATGGAATATTTTTTAAGTACAGATTTCACATAGAACAAAAGAGTACTTTCAGACAGTGTAATTGTTTACTCTAATGAACACTACTGAAATTATTCACTTCCTGATCTCCTAGACTGTCATTATAAGTTTTTGCCTTATTAAAGAAAAATTCTATTAATTTCAAATGGAACCAGTTTTACAGCAGAAGTTGAGCATGCAAGTGTTTACAGTATCATGATGGCTAACATGCATCTAACAGGGCAAAGCAGGCTGGTGGAAGGAGGCACATTGGTAATTTGCAAGCAACAAAACAGGTGGGCTGATTTATTACAAGTAAATAAAAAAGTATCTGCTTCTAAAGTAATACTGCAAAGAGATAAAATATCATGACAGATATTACAGAATGACTTATTTTAGAAAATATTTTTAGAAGTATAGGACTTAAAGAGTACAGCTCCCTGCCACTAAGTTGTATCCAATAACTAAGGAAATAGTTGTAACAAGGTCAGTAAGCGATCATTCCGTTATATGAATTTCCTTCGTTTTTTGTTACAACATTTGGATAATGTTTACAATTCTGCATATTTGCACACCTGCCACAAAAGCTAGGAAAAAGCCTTTTAGCCTGTTATTCCATTACCAGATACTGAAAAGTTCTCAGTGAAGAAGGAACTTAGTTTAAGCTCAAGGTATTTTATCACTTTTGATAAATGCATTTCCAGATTTTAGTTCAGACATCAAAAGACTCTCCAAACAGAGCACTAGTTTTGTAATCAGAACCACCATTATTATGACAGCTGAAGAACCAGAATAGATTAAGCTTTTTATTCTTTTTGTTATGTAAGTAACAAACCCAGACTAATTAAACCGTCTCTCCACCAACCACTGCATACCTCAAGAAGTGACTTGTGGACATTAGCTTGTCTGAGTTTCAGCTTTTCAGCTTTAGGAAAAGAAATAAAAACGCAAAGAATACATTATTTAGTGTAAAGACCTTAAACACTCATGAATTTAACATTTAAACATCTGCTAAGGCTGCTAAGTTCATACTTGGAACACGTACTTCGGCTTTACTAAGACCAGCTAATGCTCCCACTCATCACATGACACGCCCTGCCAACACTGCAGAATGAGTTGTGTTTAGCACTATCAAGAATGCGATCATTTCCTCAATCCGCGGGGGCCGGTGGGGGGGTGGAATCAAAACACTACAAGCAAAGCCGCAGACAAAATCAGCGAATAAGCTGCGTGGTGAACCTAAACCACTAAATTAAGACATACAATTAGTGAATGAACACGTTTTTGGTTTTTTTACATAAGTTACTACCACTTGTCCCAGTACCCCTTCACACACATGCACTGATACTGTCACCTACTGGATATTTTTGTATTTATCCCATTAGTGTTCCATACATCTTTCAGTAGAGTCTATGTGGTAGTTATATGGAGAGAGAGCTGTAAAGAAGAGACAGAAAGCAATTCCCTTAAGCAAAAAAGCCTTCACAGAGCCAAGGTCTCAACAGGAATGTATGTAAATGCTTGACTTCGGTAGGAGTGCACACCTCAAAGCGTGGGATTTTGTTGTTTTTTAAGAGCCACCAGATCTACAGATTTTGTCTGACAGAGGTATTATTTACACCTACCAACTCTATGAGTAGAGCCAACATTTGTAGGGCCTCTCACTTGTATGTGTTTGCAAGTGCTACTGGAGTGGCACAAGAGCAGAGCTCACATTTGAAAAGCTTCTCGCCTATCAGGAAATGAAAAGCAAATAGGAAGGATGTTGTATCTTCCAGGCAAACACCAAGTGTGTGTGGGAAATTCAGAAGAATGTCAGGGGATCAGCATTTAAAGAACATCCTCCAAGCCACAGCTCATCTTTCACATGCTCCTGTTGCTAATGAAGCATGATCTTATGACACTGCTCTGGGCAGTTAAAGGTTGCAGTCTGTTTCACCAGTAACAGACCTACTGCATCTAAATTTGGCTTCAACCATAAGTCTAACCAAGACAGACTGGCCAGAACCATTTCCAAATTTAGTTTTGATCTTTTTTTCTGAATCAAAGTTCAGGGGGACAACTTCAAGTGTATTCTGTCTCACCAATTAAAACCAAACAAATTCTCCAGAAAAGGAAAATGTAGCAGAACAGGAAATTTTCAAAAAGCAATAGGAAATTACATAAAGGTAAAATAATTTTAACTTAATGAAGAAAACACAAAAAGAATGTTCTGTAAAGACATCAAGGACAACATTTAGGTCACAAATACAAAGGAAAAGAATGACTTTCAAAAACAAAAACATTGAGAGATACATTCTTAAAGGACAGGCTCCCTTCTCATTTACATTTCCACTGACAAATTCTAATTTACAATGTTTAATTTCGTATTTGTATGAAAATTCTGAAATATTAGTCTTACAGTGGAGAACCTGAAATGAACCTAATCAGGAAGAAAGCACAGACTGAAGAAAATGAAACAGAATTGCAGAATGGTCAGGGTTGAATAGAGGACAAGCCCCACACAGGCAAACCTATTTTCATTTTTACATCCAAAAATAAAACATACCAATGAAAACATTTGAGTTTAAAAAAAAATAACAACAAGTGAACATATTTTAAGAATCTAAACCTAACACTAACCCTGGTATAGTAACAATTCTCCTTAAGACAGCATTTCACTCCAGCGTTATTACAAGTATCTCTCCCGTACCAGTTCTACCACTGTTATCTTTCAAGAATTAGTGCATTGCATGACCATTGCATAGCCAGCATTCTTTAGGTTTACCTCCAACTGTCAATGGGGAAATGAACAGGAAGAGGCTGAGATCATCTTCAGGAGCAGCTGTCAAGGTAGCAAATTATATTTTCACAGGTAATAAGTAGCTTCCTAAAACTAGTTACATGTGTCTGCTGTGGGTCACATAGCAGATCAGCAGCTATGGAACAGGAATAAGAGATAGTTCTAGATTTGCAATTGTTCTTCTAGACAGTGACTTACTGTCTTCATTTTTTTGGCAAGAGTTTAATTTATTTTACAGGGGTTTGGACACTTGTTTACTTACGCACCTAAACACCATTAACAGTGCCTGGCCACACTGCCTTGTCAGCCTCCCAGCAGAAGTTGTTTTGCCCATCACTCTCCTTCTCCCGTACCTTTTGAAGCCCTGTCAGTTGGCTTCTACATAAGCTAAGAATATTTAATAGAGCAAATGTCTGTCTCTGAAGACATGGCACACTTGCTACCGCAGAGATTGAGAGCCATCTGTCCCAGTAGCAAGAGAAGTCTATCAGCCCCCTTCACACCCGGGTTTCCTGCCAGACATCTGCCTACTCTCCTGCGCCACCGTGTGTGATGCCACGGCTCCAATGCTGCGGGATGCAGCACCACCCACAGCACTCAAGTGCCGGACTGCCGCACTCCTGCCAAGTGACTGCAAGAGTATTTCATTTCTTCAACTCAGTGGAAAGTTAATTTTGCCACTGTGGACAAAGGTGGATATTCCCTATCCACTATGCTGCCAGGTCCTATAGGAAGAGCTCTCCACAAGCTGTTTATTTAAGTATTATCACAAGCATCGAATTGGCTCCCACTGTCCTGTCCACCCACTCACTGCACACACCAAGTAGGAGGTTTCAGGAAGGCATTAACACAACATAGCCTGTTTCCATCCTATGCATTCACTTAACCTTATTTTCTAATCCTGTCAAATGCTCAATTCAGAAGAAAGAAGGAAGGCTTCACTTTTTAAATACCAACAAGATGGAGTGGATCCAACGGTTCCAAGCAGACAGTGCTACAAGGGACTTTCTTCTGTGTAACTGAGAATTTCTAACTTAATGGCCTTTTTTTCCCCCAGAATGATGGGTTTAGTATAACCATGGCAATGCAAAGTCCATTTAAACAAATCACTTGGTTGAGTCAGAAAGAACGCCAGAACATCAGTCACAGAGACTGGGCCTTTGACAGAGGTTCAAAAAAGTTCAAAACAAAAAACTGAAGTAGAGAGCTTTCCAGAAAATGAAAGGGAATGTAGTCAAGCTGGAAGCCCAACTTTATGATACTGAAAATCTTGAAATATGCCTATATGTGCAAGTTGATTTTAAAAGTTTTGAGAAGACATTCCTGTTTTTAATCTGTCCATGGAGTACCAGAAGAGAAAAAAAAGGTGTGGTTAAAGTCCACATCCCTCTGAACTAGCAAAGACACTCTTTTCAGTTAACAAGCCAGGAATATAAGCTGTCCTTGTCTTTGCAGTATTTTTATCTTTACATAGGTATCTTCTGAACACAAATTCTAAACCAGGATCAAACATATCCTTAGAGATCAGTATCCCTAATTGCCACAAAAAACTCATTTCAGTTAAAAATTTGCTTGTTTTGTTAAATCCGGATCACGGTGTTTGTTTTTTGCATATTCAACGTAAGAGGGAAAACTACCAGTAGGGAAAAATACCCCTTTTCTCTAGAAATCCTTTTCATGTCACAAAAAAATCACTCCTATACAGCACTCAATATCCAGCTGTAGAGTACTTTTTTTTTCCCTCCCTAAGCAATTTACGGAAGTGGTAACATAAAGAGGACATCCATGCAATCCACCTGTATGGGTTTGCATCTGCTGTGTCAGAGACCTTGTTCCCTACTCCCAGTCCTGGCAGTGGAATGGCTTTGATGCCAGCATGCATTCCCATGTGTTTCTGCAGAGCTAACTATAAGAATGCTTCCTGTCAGAAAGGAAATGAACCTTGTCACAGCTGGAAAATCATCATCTATCCTTCCTGTGTAAACGGTCTGAAGGGATTACATTTCTCAGTTACTGTGTTAATTTAGGCTTTTAATGCCTTTTATCATGAGTATTTAAGGCTATTAGTTAGGAAAGATTGATACCACTATGGGAAAGATAAGACCGCAAAGATTCCTATCAGACCTGTACACAATGAAATAATTTGGTTACTAGTTTATTATCTTTCAATTATTTATTTATATTCCCCAAATGACATCATTTGCTGTGTTGAATTAATTTCCTAGCAGCCAATACTGCATAATGCAACATGATCATATCAGATTGTTCTATTTTGATGTTTGACTGGTCCACCAAAGCTTTCTAGAAATTTTTTGTCTCTGTTACGCGACCTGTTACTCTTTCAGGCCTGCAAGTGGAATTTATTTTAAAAGGGTAAAAAAACCTCCATATGAAAATTATATATGTGCTAATACACAAAGAGATGATTCCTAGGAAGGGAAATGGTAAAACATTTGAAAAGGCTGATGCAGATTACAGATCTGTTATCCCAAATTCCTTGATTTTCTAGATTACCTCCTTCACCGTGCTTACAACATACCTCAGCAACAACAGAGGAAGCACTGGCTGTTCACAAATTCAAACACAAGTCTTTAATGCTGTAAAGTCACACCTTTAACACACAATAATTTCAAAGAGAGAAATACAAGCATAGAAGTTTAAAATCCTTGTCCTGTGAAAACCAGCTATAGCAAGTTTAAAAAGTGCATACACATCTATCCAGATTATTGACCAGCACTCAGCAAAAGGAAACAATGTCCTTTCAAAACACACTGTAAATAATTAATAGCTGTGTAAATACTATTCCCAAATACATGTAGTACATTCATATATTAGATGTAATAAACAGGACTACTCATTCTTTAAACACTCTGTAAGGAAAACAGAGCTATTTTCATGACATATTTGCCAAGGCAACTCAAGTTCAGCTGTTTTGAAAACAAAGTATTTTAGAATACCATGGAATTAGTTTACACTATATTCAAGACTTCTATTGGTTAAAGTATTCCTGCTAATTACTTCACAAAGCAAGAGTGAATCATGCGGTTGTTATTTTATGCAACAGTATTCAAAGCAAGAAAGAGACAAAAGGGAATTTAATCCTCAGTTATTTGTGTGGATCTTTCTTGCATCAGAAAAATAAAGCTTACATTGCACAAAGATTAAAAGCCCTTAACTTGCACGAGGGAACTTAAATAGTCAGGGGAGTTGCTGAAGTGTTTGATGCATAGAAGGGGCTAAATCAGTGACTTCAGTAGAACCATAGGGCCTATATGGAAAAATCTGTGATTTAAACAGTGGACTTCAAGATGAAAGCTAACTCTGACAGGCAAGTTGTGCCAGTCTAAATAAATCTTTGTAATTATTTCCTCCTCTTCTCTTAAACATTTGCAATCTTTAAAGAGGAAAAATCACCACAAAAGAAAAAAAAAAGTCAAGTCACTTGATAAAGTTTTAGGCTCCATAAATGTCCCACATACACTACAACACAATTTTAATGAAAATCATTAAGGCAAGTCTATCAGCAAACCAGTCCTGTTAGGAATCAGTTTCATTCTTCCCAGTTGGCTTCCGAACACTGAAAACAGGAGCTGATACTCACAGATGCCACTATAGTTTTCCTTTCTTTATATTAACTACTGAAAAAAACCCAGCAGCTGAAAAGGCTTGACTGCCCCCTCTCTGTGGCAAGTTAACTACCTGATTTGTAACTTAAACAGAATTACAGCCACACGCTTTCAAGAAATTAACAATGGTAGGTAATAATCACCATTTTCCCTACAGTCTTAAAAAGGACCCCACTCTACTCCCAATCAGTAATATGGGACACGTCCATAAAGTTTTAGATTATAAAACTGCACTTTGTGGCTGAAATGAGGCAATAAAATTTGGTTATATCGTTTAGCATCACTAGCACTGCCTGTGAACTGAGGCCTTTAACTCCCATGCTCTGTCAGCAGAATGCACAAGCCATCCTTGTACATGAACACATTAATTACACATGAATGAAAAGCATCACTACATTTAGTGTATTCTCAGTTTTATTTCCTGATGGGAGAGAAATGGCTGTGAGAACATTATTTTGAATTGCAAAATGTAACTTGAAATATAGAAAATAAATATTTGAAACATGTTAAGCAAGACTTAGGTGACATTAACTAATAATCTCATGGGATTGGGTTGTTTGGTTATTTTATCCTTTAAGATACATACACACCTAATGCCATAGCCATAAAAATCTTAAGTCTCAATATAGAAACACCCTTTTTATAAACTTGAGATAGATATTACTAAATAAATTCTACTGCTTAATACTGGAAGGAATGAAGACTCCCAATTCATACATTCCAGCTATCCTTGTAGCAAACAGGTAGGAGTCATAATTTTAAACTCTCCCATCGGTATGGAGCCCCTGCTGGGATTCACAGGCAGAGAGGGACACTGGAAAAGCGTTTGAAAAGTAAAAAACAGCCCGTGTGATGTTGTTCATCTGCTGCCCCCTCCTGGTGGAAAACAAACAAAGCGCCACAGGACAGCCAGGAAAACAACTGGACTTCCAGGTCCTGCTACCAACACTTTGCTGGTAACCTCCTGACAGCAGACCTTTCTCAGTTTAAAGGAATTCCCTGAAGTTCTACAGTATCCACAGACTCTAAAATATACGTCGCATGTGCATCTGTTAATCTGGGCATAACAAGAGACAATTGTGGGACGAAGAGAAAATGAGGCAACTTGCTCTGGCACTCTGGAGCTTTGTGCAGGGCACAGCCCATGCTCTCAGAGTCACAATCCGCACAGCAGGGTTATCCTTACACCGTTCTGCCATCAGCTATTCCACCTGTGCCGCAGGACACAGCACTGAGCTGGCTGGGATTCCCAACAGATCCCGCTCTGCCATGGGGACAGGGCCTTTAGTGGAAAGAATTAAGAGACAGCTGCAGGCTGGGACTATGGCTAATGCCAGTTTTATGAGTTTGCACCCCAGGGGGGCTGTAAGAAAGTAACAGTGTTGACATGAAGCCTGTTTTGCCAGGCAGAAGTCAAGCAAAGCTCGAGTCAGAACTGTATGTATACCTGGTCAAGTCAGGTATGAAAAGTTCAAGTTCTTAATCTTCACAATTCCAGGGACAGCTTTTTCTTTCAAAAGAGAGATGTAGCATGTACATCAGATGACAGATTTTGTATGTAACCTAAGATAAAATTTGGATTGTCATACTCCACTGGTTCACAAGTAACTGTTGTAACGATGTAACGATGTAAAGTGCTTAACCTTACACTTCTGCAGCTTCAAACAGAGACAAGTTTTGTTAACTGACTACTTCACTTAAAAAAAAGCCCTAAAGATGCCTATGTGCAAAGTGCATCATCAGCACACTGGTCTGCTCCCTGCTTACAAAAAAAATGCACTAGCTCACTTCAAGCAATTAGGCCTTTGACTAACCAAACTCAAATTCCATTTTTGCCTTCTTTTTATTATGCCAATTCCAGCAAGCTACTAAAACATGTATTAACTTCTTTCCACGTGTGCCACAATAACTTCAAATGAGGAAAGCCAGATTCAGTACAGACAACTATTTAAGTCCTAGAAAACAATGAGATAAAGAAGCCATTTGGGGAAAAAACTTTGATGGTTTGAATTAATTTATGACACGCAGCTGTGAAACACAGGAAGTGATTTCTCTAGTTAAACTACTGTAAAAATGTTTTCTGGCAATGTAACAGACATATATATGGCCATAAACAACAAAGAGAAAACACCCCAAACCAAATACACATAGTTAGAAGAAGCCTAGAGAACGAGACGTACACAAGCTTCTCTACCTAAATATTAGAAAAGTTATCAGAATATTTTGTAACGTCAGTTCAAGGACAGGTGGCTACCAGACATTATTATCTTCTTCATCAAAGAAAAAGAGATCTTTTCTGAATAACAGGAAAGCATCAAATGCCTTCTCAAATTCTGTTTGGAAGAAAGGATGCACTTGAGGTCAGGCAAGTCAACTCTTGAAAGTGCAGGTAAGTAGAATTTTACACTAACTGATAAAATCGGTGCTTCGGTTAATATTCCTCTTACAAATACAGCCATGACTACAAAGGAAGCTGTTTTTTCACCTAGCTAACTTGCAGAATTCCAAGAAGTCTCACAGAATCTCTCTTGGCTCCTGAAAGAGCCTGTTTCAGCAGCTCTACTTTGTTATTGCTAACAAACTATAACAGAAAACCTTCAGCTGCACCTTTTGATCAGCACCTGCTTAATTTATTCCAAAGACTGGTACTATCACAAACCAAGTAGAAGGCAGCTGATTGAAAAGAGTACCTTATTTTTGTTCAGGCTAAGGGCAACTTTCTTGCAAAAGTATGTAAGTAAATCAGCAAATAAATAAATGGGCCAGATTACCAAATATTCTGCAATGAAGAAACAAAATAGCAGGCTTTGCTATAATACAGATTACACCTACTATAGGTACTGCATTTAAATTAAGTTGAATCCTTCTTTCAAGTTGCTTTTGTGTTGAAACATGCAGGATTATCTTCAGGCTTCTTTCTTCTCTTCCTTTCTTTCATTTGTGGGTTTGTTGTTTCCTCATGATGGATTTGTTTGTGATGTCCACCCAACTGATGTCTGGTTTTGAATACTTGATCCCAAAATGAAGACAAAAGGGCTGTAGAAGTTCTGTAATTTTCCATATGCTCCTTCAACTCTTCTCTGCATTGCCAATCAAGAAATAAGTTAAGTAAACTAATTCAAAAAGAAACCCAAAATACACTATACCACTATTTTATAATACCATCAGTGATGGAAAGACTTAAAAATCTGAGATATGAAACTTTCAGGTGATGAAAGACAAAGTTGTAGAGAAAATAAACCTTGGTCCTCATTCTGTGCTATGTTTGTGAAACACACATAAAATAGAGCTTCTCGAGAAAAGTCATTTGTTTGAGTTGGTTTTTTTTTGTTCATTTGTTGTGTTGTTTGGTTGTTTGAGGGTTTTTTAACCTGTAGGGCGAAATTAGATGCAAGTTAAAGGTAAGTAATTTTGAGGAAAGAACTGCTCTGTTTTATTTTTGGATATACTGCAAATACAATGAATAGGCAAGTGACTTACAGAAACGTTTAACTGCCATTCACACACATCTTGGATGCACAGATTATCATTATTGAAGGCACACTTGCATTATAAAATTGCTAAAGTGCTGCTCAGCACAACAGAAGATAAAAACAAAATTAGGTAAGCACAAATTATAATCATAAGAATGACAGCATTTGAAAAGTTCCTACTGTGTTTGACACACTTGCCACGACAATAAATGTCCCTTTCTTTTTAAAAGTGACAATGCAGGAGAAGAGAAACGTGATTTTCAGATTTCTCATTTGACCTGAATCCATTTGTTTTACCAGGTTACAATGTATTTATCATTTAAAACCTTTATCCTACAATGCACATTTCTAACATTTCTGTCTAAGTTTCCTCAGTTAAACTTCCAATGATTACAATACATGTAGATAAAGAACAACCAAACTTTTTACATAATACAGCTACTATGCTGTAAGGAATTGACTTATTTTCATTATGTTATGAATATCCAAAAATTGTAAAAATACATACAATAAACATATAATGCTAATTATGTTGTTAAGACTAACACAAAGATCAGTGAAAAGTCAAACCAAGATACAAGCTTAAGAAATACAGTCCTGCATACACTTTTAAATATATACTATACTTTGCAAAATTAGGAAAAAAAAATTATAAGCCCATTACATGATTGAGAAGATACCCAGTGTTTGTTTCAGAGTAAATGAAATACTTTCAACCATGCAAGTGTCACTTGGCACAGAATAGCTTCATTTGACTCAATTTTTTTGGTCCTGACATAGTTTGTATATTACTGCTTTTGTACTAGTAATGAAGTACCAAAATACCAAAAATTCTCTTTTTACCACCCTCGCAAAAGCTTACAAACAAGATATAAAAGCTGATGTTCATTTGTTAATTGTTATACAAATACATCAATCTCATAACAGTTGTACCAACTATGAAGATAATTTGTAAATAACAGAACTTGGTAATGTGAGACATTTCAGCAGACCGCTGTTTACAGAAAGAAAAAATTAAAGACCTTTTTCCTCATCCAGTGTCACCAAGCCTTATTTATCAAACTGCCCATTCCTTTTAATGTGATGACACAGCAAGCATCAGATTACAAATACTGCTGGATTCTGGAGTCTCTAGTGACTAAGAGAAAAGTGAGGATAAATTGCCGGTTTTGTGACCACTTACAGATTCAAAAACATTTAAGAATCTTATTGCTTTTTTTGTTTGCTGTATGCAAGCATAAATAAATGCTTACCTGACCCTCCAATTCAGTGTACACCAGCGTGGTTTAGTAGCCAAGACACCACCAACACATGGAAGGATGTCATGATGGAGCTGAAGCCAGTAACTCTAAAGGGTCTACTACACACCACAGGACCTAAGGAAGAAATACATGAACTTTTCTACAGCCATGTACTGTATGGCACATACATAGCTATGTACAGCCTAGTATCTCAGAACATACAGCACTACATACTGCTAAAGGAGATAGCGTTTCTGGCGAGTTATTTTAGTATATTAAGGTAGATTCCCAATGTATTTCCCACATAAAATAAAAGCTGCATTAAAAAACTCAAGCAAAGCCTCAACTTATTAAGGTTGCTAAGCCAAGAAATAAAAATTAGGTATTGCCAAAATTAAAGTTGAATTGTCAAAATCAAAGTTGCCTTGGTAACCTTAATCTAATTGGTTTTTGTGTATCTACAGTGCTCTCTAAAGAATAAAGTGAGACTAATGAAGCACTACCCATTCTACACTCTGAATTTCAAAAGGATCACTGGGACCAGAAATTTGTATACACGCAAATCAGGCAAGTGACGATTTTGCAAGTGTACCCACCTACACAGATGAGTGCTTGGCATTTTGACCTGTATTGAGAGTTCTCTTAACCCTTTTTTTTTTTTGTGGTTGTATTTTCTTTTTAACATTCAACAAGTTTTAGGTTTCATTTTTGGAATCAAAATACCTAAGAAGTTAAAGCATTAATGCCAGATTTCACAATGGCGAATAATAAATATATAAAAATACATACACACACACCAGAAACTTCTCATTCTTGAACTGTCATTTGAGTAATGGCAGCACTAGTAAACAGAAGTGATTATGTACTCTCTTATTTTAATGCTGATTCACATGTCTGAGGCTATACCCTTTCGGACCACTTCACACCAAACTGTTGCCCAAGTTATTCTCACTTTCTAAGACTCCACATTATTTTACTATTTGTCCACTTTGCCTTGACCCAGTAATCACTTCTCCTAACATGTCAAATTCTGCTTAAGTTCATCTCCTCATCTCGTTTTTATCTCTAGCAAAATCTCACAGCTTTTCCAGCCCCACTGGTCTTCAGTATCCAGCTTCTTTTACATGCTGTCTACAAAAGAATTAAAAACCTTTGCAAGCCAGGTACCAAAGGAAACTGGCAAGTTTTCTTACTTCCTGTTGCTGCCTCCCTAAAACAGTCTGTCACAATTAGCTTCCTGCAGTAAGGTGTCATTGTTCACTGCATTTTTCAGAGACACTGAAAAGGCCAAATCTCAGCAAATTTTTGCATCAGGAGTGTGGCCTTTCAGCTGTTCTAACACAAGACACCACCTGAAAAATGCTTATATATTTCCTTCAAGACACAGACTATTAGGGCTTTTTAAATAAAAGGTATCCACAGTCGTGCAGGTTCCACTTGAAAACATTATGAACAGAAAGTTTTCCCCATATGCATTCTAGAAAATCGACTGAATCATTTTGGTTGATTTGCACTTCTGACATCATTAAATGACCAAAAAAGAATCAGAAAGATACTAAACCCTTGGGTCAAAATAAATCTAAATTGAATATTGAACGTGGATGGTCATCATGAAGAGTATTACAATTCTGGTGTTATTCCAGTCACACTGACACAAAGCTAAAGCCAGAAAAGCTTCAGACATGAAGTGTCCTTCAGCTTTGACATTCCAAGCAGTACAGTATCCCCACCCCCAGTTTAATAACATAACAAACAACAAAATGCTGAAGTAGTAAAGCCTTCCTTTTATGAAGCAAGGATCTCTACCTCTTGCAGATCGAAATAAAGCTTCACCGAGTAAGATGAAGCAACACTTGACAAAGGAAGATAAGACTTGCTGCTACTAACTTCACAAGGCAGACTTTCCTTTTAAACTAACTAGTTATCCAACCAAGCAATTATCAACTGCCAAAATGAGCTCAGGAGAAACTCAAATCAAGTATTCAAGTATTCAAAACCCAAGCATCTCATCATGTCCTGCCATCCAGATTCCCTGCACTGAATGTTGCCTTCTTTTCTTCTCTACCTACTCACGCACTGCTCAGCTGCAAGCTCAATGCAGCTGCCACATCCCATTCCACCTACTGCCTTGGAAAGATGGAGATCCTTCAAGCAAACTCTAAGTAGTCCCTAATCCTTTGCTCCTGCCCTTCAAAACACACTTCTAATCTATCTTAATGAGTTTTAAAGCCTTCTTCCACCAATTAAAACAAATTTACTTATACGTACACTTGTATTAAGCAAATATTTAGCACCGAAAGAAAAAAAATAAGGAAAATAACTGCAAAAAACATCTCATATCTTGCATTCAGAACAGTTTGAAACAGTATCCGTGGTTGCATAGATACTTCCAGACCTTGATCTATTCCGTAGTTGTATTAAAAGCCACAGTTGGCTACAATAGCTTAAAACCAGAGTAAATGCAATTATTTGAAATAGAAGAAAGATATTTCTCCAGGTTAAACAGTTATTAACATAAATGTTCAAACTTAACTCCTACGTAGTTTAGAAGTATTTTGTGGTTATTTAAGCAAAATGAAGCCAAATTTGGCTGAGATGCACAGCATTTCAGAAGAAAGAGCAATTATTGATTATGAAGACATAATTTGACCATGGAGACTCTGGTAGAAAATCCAAGGTTAGCTCAGGTCTAAGAATGCTTAATTGCACTCCCAATGTCAAAACAGAACAAAAAGCAAACCAAAACAAAACTCGGTAACAAGGAGCTCTCAAAGATTTCAAACCACAATTAAAAATGAGTTAGCAAAATATGTACTTGCAGTGGAGTTATTTTGATGTGAATTACTGAGCTTATGAAAAACATTGAAGGAACAGATACACAGGTATACCTCAACTTCAAAGGATTATTTTTAGTGGCAGACATAATACATTTTATATGTCCATTTTCTTCTAAGCACATCTGCTGACAGCCTAAATTTGGTCTGGAGAAAGTACTGGTGGAAGGTTGCAGCTTTTGCACAGAGGATTTCTGTCTAAAGGGAAATGCAATTGAGGCCACTAACCCTTTCCTTGTAAAGGTTTTAATATAAAATGACTCAACTTTCCAGCAACTTCTGAACTCTTTTTTTTAAGATTCAATTTGTACATTGTTTTCCACTAGCCAGTTAGGCTTTCACATAGGTTAAAAGCGACAACAAGTGTATCGTACCAAATAATATTAGCAATTACAGCGAGAACTTGACACTAAGTTAAACACAAGCTTAGTGCTACGAAGCCATGGTTAAAACTATTTCAAAAACCATCCCCACAGCCAGCAGGAAGGCTCTCGTACTCATTGTATCAGCTCCCCAAGCACAATAAATCAGCAGACAACAGTTCCTTATAATGTTACAGTAAAGCTTCCTTCAGTAGAATGAAACATCTGAAAAATATTACCAAGTTTAAGTTTTCCTAGTTTCTTTATTGTTTCTTCTGCACCTCAAAAATGTATAGAAATTTGCATAGCATTAAATAAATACTCAGAAAGGTTTCCTTTGCTCACATTTATCACAAAAATGTGAGCAGTATTCAGAAAAAATATAAAATATTTACAATTCCACAGCACTACCAAGAACTCAAAAAATTATTAAGTATTTAACCTATTAAATTTTTCACCAGGAAGCTAAAATTAAGTAAACTTTCTGCATGTTAACGTAGCAATGAATGGTATATTCTAATCTTCGAAATTCACTGCCCCCAGACATAATGGAAATTGTCTAAAGAGCATCTCAGAAAACCCAGTCCCAGGTTTTCTCACTACAGTTGTAGGGAAGATGGATTTTTGATCCCCACGCCTCCCACCCAAAAGGAATGAAATTACTCATTCAAGAGACAATTTATAATTTGTTAATAAAAAGCAGTTCTCCTTTCACTTAAAAAACCAGTTGTTTATATAAGCACTCATAAATTTTTTCACTGTTGTAGTCATCTCTGCTTTGAAATACTGTGAATTTCAATTGTCTTTCCATGAGCTTTCCTTCCTACCCCCTTAGAGAAAAAGTTATACTGGACTGCAGCCTTGCTCTTGGCTTACAGTCATACCCAATTAAGGAACTGTAAGTCATTGTGAAGCAAACAAAAAAATTGTTTTGCTTTTATTTCCCAAAATTACCATTTTCTCAATTACTTTTCCTCCAGTAATTCTACTACGACTTTTTAAAAAATTCTATCTCCAGCCCTTCCAGGCAGTAAAAGCCTCAGAAAAAGCTCACGTACCCCAAAGACAACAAATGCATCAAAACTAGACAGCATAGCATGTAATCCAATCTAAACCTTTCAATCAAAACCCTTCATAAGCTAATCTAAACCCTACATCACGACACAGATGCCTGGCTACAACCACAGGATGCCCAGTCATTCCACATTCCTTCATGTTCCTGACCTTGTCTGTTTCCTTATCTGACCACTGCCACAAACTCCAGAGCACACCCAGGAGCCATCAGCTTATTTCACAACCACCTGCTCTTTCACTTGGCCATATTGAGCAATCAGAACCAAATCAGCAGTTCAACTCATGAAGCAAGAATTTGGTTTATATCCCAGCAGCAGCCATGGAAACCTTGCTAAAATCAATTAATCACTGCAACCACCTGCAATACTGAATGGTTAAACAGAAAAATGCCCAGGCTACCTTTGTACACAATCTTTCAAGATTTTTACCTACAGACATGAAGGTGAGCAGTAAATGCATAGCTTTATTGAGGGCAAAGCACTTGAAATTACTAACAGAAACATTTAAGCAATGAGGAAAAAGTATAACTGGTACAAAAGTGACATTTGTAGTTAATGCAAAGGAGAACAGGAGCAGAATACTGGAATAATGTCCTTTTGTGGTTTAGGAGACAGACTATGTTAGTCAAGGTCTTCTGTTTATAAATGGAGATAATATTTAGCTATTAGAAGTGTCACAAAAATGTAGAGATAAAAGGCATTCACCTTGATAGAAGTACCTTCACAGTAATGTTAAGAGCCATTAAAAGCTAACATTGAAATTGCTGGAATATGATGGTCAACTACTCATAGAAATATTCAGAATCCAAAATATTAAATGAGACAGGATTTTACAGAACGAAAATTATCAAAATATGAACAATTACAATACGTTTTTAGACTTTTTACAGTTCTTACATTTTCTTTGCTCAAACCAGCGTGATGATGTTTTATAGTAGCTTCTGAGGATAGCATTTACAGTTCATACTGAATGGCTACAATAAATTTTGCATTGACCAAGTAAAATTATTTGGAGCGATAAATTTAACCTGAGGAGGCAACTGGATGAGAGTGAAAAATAAAATCTGACTTACTGGTAAAATCCCACATGTGTGGGCACGTGACCGTATCCTGATAAGGCCAAGCAAGCTACATGAAGATTTCTTATCTGCTCAGTTCCAGATGATGTGCACTGAGATGAAGTTTCTTCTGATGGCTGTTCCTGTGCACTTTCCAGGCACTTTATACACTGATGTAAAAGCACTTCCACAGACGAGGCACTGGTAGGTTTCTCTTATCCGCATGTGTGATTTTCAATGATTTTCCATTAAGATCTACTCAGATAAATAATAAACACATTTAGAGCCATGATCCACATCATGACCCTTTAAATGCATTCCCTCAGCATCTTTTGACTCTAGTGCTACACTGCACATATTGCAGAAAGGCTGCCTTCTCTCAGAATCCAGCTTTAAGGCACAAGCATCTTCCACAGGGTGAGCTGAGCCTTTAGATCCAGCTTTCAACTGATTTTCCTGTGACGTTTAAACCTTGATTGAGCCTTAGGGGTTATTATCTCCCCAGCGAATGTCTGGGCTCTAACACTAGAAATGTGACAGATGCTAAGAGGCAAAGACTGGACTTATCTGTCCTTTCCCTTGGAATATGGAAGAGAATTCAGCACTGCAGGGCTCCTCAAGTTGCAAATAAGCTGCTGCTTCTCCAAACAAGGTGTTCATTTCACAGGAGTGAGAGGCATGAGGATTATGCTTGGGCTCATGTCACAACAGCAAGGACTCTTTATTTTGAGGTATCTGATACACAGGCAACAAGACAGTCATTTTTTGCAAGATTTTCTTTGTTTTCATTATTTTCATCTCCAATGCTATATACCTCATTTTTACCTTGGTCCATTTTAGGACAGCCTGAAATTCGACATGCCATATCTGTTTCACACATTTGAGCCAGGTGTATCCTGATCTTACTTTTGATCCTGCTTGTGAAATGGCAGAGCTTGCACCTATATATCTCCACCAGACTGGGCAATCTGGACTTCAAAATCCTCAAGCAGAACTGCACACAGCTGAGATGTTGTGATGTCCTAATGGTGATGTGCGGGTTCATCGACAGAGCACATTGGTATTTGTAGTTAAATTTGTTAATTTTCTGTAGTTGCAGTTGGTTAGAACATGGTGCTGGTAACACCAAGGTGGTGGGTGCAATTCCCATACAAGCCATTTACTTAAGAGTTGGACTCGAAGATCCTTGTGGATCCCTTCCAACTCTGAATATTCAATGAATCTGTGAAAGATAATCAACAAAAGAGTTAAAATCCACTTCATGATTGGATAAGACATAACACGTGTCTTATCCAAAGTCTGGTGAGCAATGACACCCAGATTCAGATTCCACTTCTAGGGATGTCTGCAGATTTTATGAATATCTGAAAGAAGCGAGGGTCCCGCACGAGAAAAATGATGCCATAAATGACTGCTCAAATCACCTGCTGAAATTAAAAATGAACTACAAGTTAGCAACATTACCGCATTTCTGTGCTAAGTTTGTAACAGCTCCTGTTAGGAGACAGGCAGCAGTGATCTTAAATCTAATGCTAATTTCCGAAGACGAGAACGCTGGTGAGAAACCTGCACCCTCCACTCCAGGAGCCCCCACGGCGCACCCAGACACTGCCCCGCGCCCAAGCCCCACCGACCCCTTCCCTGCAGCTCAGCACAGCCAGACCGAGCCCGCAGAGGCAAATTAAGCCGAGCAACGCCTTTCAACCGGATCACAGAACGGCTTGGGTTGGAAGGGACCTTAAAGATCACCCAGTTCAAACGCTCTGCCATGGGCAGGGACACCTTTCCACTGGACCAGGCTGCTCAGAGCTCCAGCCAAGCCAGACTTGAACACTCTCAAGAACGGGGCACCCACAGCTTCTCTGGGCAACCTGTGCCGGTGCCTCACGGCGAAGAGCTCCCTCCCAGTACCTCATCCACACCCGCTGTCTCGTCGCCGGATCCATTCCCGCCGCCGGATCCATTCCCGCCGCCGCCGCCTCCCCTCGTCCGCCCCCAGAGGCGGGGGGGCGGAGCCTCCAGCGCGCTCCCTGCCCCGCGCGCGGGGTTCACTTCCGGCCCCGCGCCCCCCCCCCGCCTCCTCCCAGCGGCGGCGGCGGCAGCGAAGGAGTTCGGAAGTTCAAAATGGCCGCCGCGGCCGAGCCCGAGCAGCGACCGCCAGAGTAAGGACCGGCTGGAAGTGGGGAGGCTCCTCGCCCTGGAGGCTTGGGGAGGAGGACAAGGGAGGTGGAGGGAGAAGCAGGGGCGAGGGGATTGGGGAGGGGGGACGGACACACACGGGACAGGGACGACGAGAAGCGGCCCGGGTG
>VXBT01005811.1:981207-1171201 GCA_013400235.1 Oriolus oriolus | reverse complement strand
GAGGCGGATCCGGACCGGCGGTCCCCGGGCCCCCCCCCCGCCACTCAAGCGTACACACACACCCACACACCCTGTCCCAGCCGGGCCGGCGGGCTCCAGGCCAGCGGGTGCCGCGGGGCTGCCCCGGGGCCGCCGATCCGCTGCCCGCCCTGCGGCCAGCCCTCCTCCCTCCTTCCCCCGGGCCCCGGCCGCTCTCGCGGTATGGAAAGTGCCCGTGCTGGTGGAAGCAGAAAGTGATTTGTTGCCGCCGGCCCCTCCTTCCAGCCCTCGAAATGACTGGCAACTCCGGGCTCCCGTTGGGAAGCGAAGATCGAGCTGTCGCCTCCCTACAGGAACGGGGCTCCCGGGCGTGCGTTTTCCAAGCACCCCGGTTGGTGCCGTGGGGTTTGGGTTTGTCCGCACTCAGGAGCTCGTGAACACAGTCTTCTGGAAATTCTCCTGAGAGTTAACGATCTAATGCTTACTCTGTCGCTCCTCTTTCCTACATTAGTATTTTAGCCGTATAAACTGCTTTCTGTATTTTTTTTTCTGCCTTGAAAAGTTTTGATTTGAGGCTTGATTTTATTGTTTATCCTGGGAGTAGAAAACAGGTGAGGAAAAGCAGTGGGAGTGCGTGTGAGCCATGTAAAACACATGCACTTGAAGAAGAGTTTAGCACTGTAGAGAGAAAGTTAAGTAAGATAGAAGCTGATGATAGGAACCCTGTATGAAGGAAAATATGTATGCAATCACTTTGTACATCCTTATGAACTTGCTGTAATTCTTCTCCTTGAATTCAAAAATATGAAAAAGTAGGGCTGTAACAAGATCAGGTCACAGTTCCTCTCTATTTAAAGCCATTAGCACCTAAACATGTAGACTGCCTATCAACTTCTAGAATATTCTTTAAAGGTTTTTTCATCCACATCACTATAGCTCTGAAGCATTTAACTGAAGTGAAAGTTTATCCACAGTTCAATGAAATTACTTGAAATAAATGTATCCCTATACACGAAGAAAATTTGAACTATTTCATCGTTTCAGTAATTTCATATTAATTTTATTGCTGAGTTACAAAGACAATTGGCAGTCTGTAGTGGCCTGAGATACTGCTGGAGTGATGTGTCTCATCTGGCACCTTTGCTGCCAGCTGGCTTTTCTAGAATATAGGATGAGGTTATTACATAACTTTAAAATACATGCGATAACAAAATAACTTCTTTAAAGATTTTGGTGTCACTTTCTGCTGTTAAGAGAAGGAAGACTTATCTGGCACAGCTTGAATCGATGTGATTTTTTTTGGTCATTAATATTTTATGATGTCTTGAAGTGCCCTTAATGTGTTAATTGGGGATTTATACAGCATCCTGTATCCAACTAAAAGAAATTTTGAAAGGCACATAATTCTCTTAAAATTCTACTTGTGGCATTTCTCCTCTTACATCACAGATAGACTTGCTCAGGACTGCAAATCCAAGTTAAAGAAGTTTTTCCTGTAAGACTTTTTTTTTTATGCCAAGCGCAACATAAAATCTGGTCTTTTTAAGCCAGTTATTATTATTATTTTTGTTCTGATATTCTCTTATCATAAAGGTGTGGAGTGTCAGGAGGTGGCAATTAAGAAAAACACCTTTCTGTATGCCTTGAATAAGCAGAAGTAGTAATAAAAATGTAAAAGAAAAGACAAGCAGCATTCTGAGTTAAGTCTGTGAATATTTTATATTTTTAACTCAAACAGTTTGTTCCCTTTGGAAGTTCCTTATTTCAGAGCACTAAACTGTTACTGATTTTAGCAAATAATTTTAGTATGCTTTACAGAAAAGTCAGCTTTATTTATTAGTACAAGAATTTGCATTAACTCAAGCAGGAGAGAGTAAATGTGTGCTGCTTGAAGATCCTGTCCTTAATTAGGAAGACACTAATCAAATTCATAGTAAGATGCTGTCCTTTAAGTCTGGCTTAGAATATCTCTGGTACATTTATTCTATCAGGCTATTGATCATACTCTTCAGAAACAACTGTCGTATGAAATGAGTAGAGTTCAGAAGATAATTTCCGCATTTCTGTGTATGTTCACCCCCTGCTCCTGACTGTCGTGTTTGGGGGATTTCTTTTCATCTAATGAGGCTTGGGATACAGCAGAGAGTTATGTTTAAGTTATTAAAGTATTAACGAATAAATTCCAAAACTGTAGTTTAGATGGGCTGAATTTGTAGAAGGGTGAGCTCTGGCACCTGTAATATTTGGCAATAGATTTCAAAAGGCAAATGTCTGTATTTCCACAGACAGTAACGTCATTGATGTTCTGGAGGAGATCAGGAGGTATTTGCTAAACACTGTAGAAACCCCTACTGTTAATCCAGTTTCAGTGTCTGTGGAAGACGTAGACACTGAATAATAATACAAGGGCATGTGTAATGTCAGGACTCAATTTTATGTTTTTTGAAGTTACTGTCTGAAGACATTATAGTTAATTGAATACATTCTTTTTAGAAGAAACTGTATATTATTATTTTAATAACCTGCTGTAGACTTACTTTCAGCTGTTTTGGTCAATGGCATTTTACAGGTGTCAAGATTACCACATTTTTTTAAAGCTGCTAGCCTGCTGTATACTATCAGAAAGCTGCTCTGAAATTAGACTTCCTTAATTTATCGTGTTCCTCAATTGTGTTCCCTGTATTGCATAAATAATATAAATGCGTCAGAACATTTCTTGATTTTTCTAACAGGTGTGTACACTTAGAGAAAAAAATTGCAACTAAGAGAATCAGTCAGCTCTGCGTGAGATTTTGCAAGAAGGTTTCATTAGGTGGTCGGCGTTATACCTTGAAATAAATTTTGATCTTTGGAGCACAATTGTTTTCTGCCATTGAAAATACTTTTAAAAGGCATGGCTTGGGTAGGCATTGGAGTGGAGCAGAAAGTGACAGATGATGATGGACTGACAAATATTCAGCACTGTTGTGTGCTATTAACAGATAGGTCAGAATTGAACATAAAGGCGTAAGCATTGATTGCATCCACACATTTGGTTTTGTCAGTGCATTTGCTGTGTGTTCCTTCTGTAGTATTTCTTTCTGCAGCAGTAGCTGTCTGTTGCTGAGGCAGTGTATCTGCTATTATAACTTATTTAAATTAGTCGTACGTTTTTAATTCTCCCAAAGGTAGATGAATAAGTGCCAGTTAGTTTCTATCATAAAAGGCTGTCTGCTTAATGTGAGGTGAAAGACTACAGTGAGTTTACAGTACTGATATCTTTATTTTTTGCAGGGTTGATGATGCTGAGGCATCCGAGAAAAGTGTGAATGAAGAAAATGGAGAAGTATCAGAGGCAGACCAACCTCAGAACAAGCACAGCCGACACAAAAAAAAGAAACACAAACACCGAAGTAAACACAAGAAACATAAACATTCTTCAGAAGATGATAAGGACAAAAAACATAAACACAGACACAAACATAAGAAACATAAATGGAAAGAGGTGGCTGATGCCTCTGACAAAGAAGATGGACCAGCTAAAAGAACTAAAATTGATTTTTTGGCTCCTCTGGAAGATTTGGAGAAACAAAGAGCATTGCTGAAAGCTGAACTTGAAAACGAATTAATGGAAGGAAAAGTCCAGTCTGGGATGGGATTAATATTACAAGGTTATGAGTCAGGATCTGAAGAAGAGGGGGAAATTAATGAAAAAGCCCGAAATGGAGCAAGACCTACAACGAAGTCGAATACTAAGGGGAAATTAGAACCTGTGGACAATAAAACTAGTTCCAAGAAAGCGAGTAAGAGTGAATCAAAAGAAAGGACTAGGCACAGATCTGACAAAAAGAAATCCAAGGCAGGAGTTGATGGAGTCAAAGAGAAGACTGCTAGAAGCAAGTCAAAAGAAAGGAGGAAATCCAAAAGCCCTTATAAGAGAAGTAAGTCTCAAGATCAGACAAGGAAATCTAGGTCTCCAATACTTAAGAGGAGATCTCAGGAGAAAAACAGAAAGTCTAAGTCTCCTCCAGAGGATAGAAATAAGGCTGATGATAAAAGTAAATCAAGAGACCGCAGAAAATCTCCAGTTGTAAATGAAAACAAAAGCAGAGATCGTGGTAGAAAATCTAAATCTCCAGCAGAGCTACGAAGCAAATCCAAAGATAGAAGATCACGGTCCAAAGATAGAAAACCTAGGAGATCAGAGACTGACAAAGAAAAAAAGCCAATTAAATCTCCTTCTAAAGATGCTTCTTCAGGGAAAGAAAACAGGTCCCCTAGACGACCTGGCCGTAGCCCAAAAGGAAGAAGCTTATCTCCCAAACAGCGTGAAAAGTCAAGAAGAAGCAGATCCCCTCTCTTTAATGACCGTAGATCTAAACAGAGTAGATCCCCCTCTCGAACCCGGTCTCCGGTTAGAAGAGTGAGGAGTAGATCTGCAGAAAGGAAAAGAAGAGAATCAGAAAGGAGGCGTCTTTCTTCTCCCAGGTAACTTAAAGATGTCATGAGCCATCACAAAAATACGTTACGGGATGAACTGTCTTCTAGTTTGGTGTTTATCTCCTCGTTTTATTCAGAAAACAGGTATTAAAAAAGGTAATCAGATTGTACATTATATCATAGGCTTACTGTGTATGTATTCAGTTTTTTAAAAGACTATTCCTCCCACCTGTCAGATATGCAAATTCATCTCGAGGTTGTTAAAGTGCTAAGTTGTTTGCTGCTCACACCATTACTGGGAACAAGTTTTGTAACTGTGTTCTCCTTTTTATCGCTGGTTGGATTCAGAATTTGGCTTCTATTTTGCTTCTTTGTCAATAGTTCTGTTGGTTTCCAGAATTTCTGTGGAGTGAGAATACTCTCCAGTGTTACGTATTAGTGTTGGCTATAAGTGGGTAATTAACCCCTATTTCCCCTCAAAAAAAGCCCTAATGATAGATAGAGTCAGTATGTGTGAATGTAAGCAAATTTTTATATCAAGATGTTCCTCTCAGAGTCTTTTTTTCTTTAAAATATTGTGTATTTTTCATTTGCTAGCAGGATGGTAGTGTTGCTTTGTTACTGGACTGCCTTATACAATTACCATATTTTGCATACACTTAAAGGAGAAGGATGGAAATCTATTTAATGTATTGGTGTAATCTGGGCATTTTTTTAAAAGACAGATTTAGCCTATGAAAGCAGTTACCTTGAAATTTGAAAGCTAATAATGCCTGGATGTTAAGTTTCCAACAAGAGAACAATATAAGTGTATGCATTTTTGGAAGTTAATTCATTAGCTGTAAGAAGGTTAAGAGGCAGAAGAGTTCAGCATTGGATAACAAATAATTTAAAACTTTGTATCGGGGGATTTAGCTTCACCCAGTCTGAGAACTAAGAACAAAAAAGTACAAATTTAAAACTGGAATTGGAACCACAGAGATCAAGCTTGGTAAATAGGCACCTAAAAATGTGAAAGTTTCAGCCTGAATCACTGAAGGTTACTCTGGTTTCATGTATGGGGTATCTGGGTACTCTGGAGAATGGCCCTAGTGGTGTTAACCCAGTCAAGCAAGTATTGTAAATGCTGCAAGTTTATCTGACTGCTTTCTGGTAAATCAGGAATGTGTTGGCCCAGCCACTGAGTTTTTCTGGCATAGTAGTTGACTTTTCTCCTGTAGCATTTTGCATCTTTCAGTTTTCACTTTTCTTGACAGCTTGCTTTGCAGCCAGTTTGAATTGGTTGTCTAGACACTTATTTCAAGTGATGCGTGTGTCTAGAATTTTGCTGTCAAATTCATACTTCTGTAACTGCGTGGTGAGCAGCATGTGAGTGGGGGACTACTAAAATACTTTCTGCTGGAGGTGTTTGCAGATCAGCAGGAATAGTCTTTCCTTGTAAGACATCTTAACTAACTCTTACCTGTGTTCAAGTTTTAACTACTTGTAATTACTCAAACTGCCAGAGAATTTCAGGAGCTTTAATGAACAGTTTTAACAAACAAAAAAAATCCCAGTAATTTCATTTTTCAAGTTTGTTTCCAGCATTCTGATCTTGTAAGACGCTTCTCAGGTCTTTGACTGGAGTTACTCATTATGTGATGCTACTATGAATTCTTAATCAGCTTCTACTTTTTATCTCATCCCTGTGATCTCTGAACTAATCTATTTTTTGTAACATATTTTGATTGCGTTTTGGCAGTACAACCAACTTTGTTAGTCAGGAAGCCTGTAACTCTCTTCATCCTGTGACTCTTTATGTAATATTGTTCACAAGAACATTATATAAATTAATTGGGCTAAAGGTATTGGCCTACTCCAGCGTTTGAGTACAGTAATTTCTTGTAGAAACTGCCAGTACTCTGCACATGCATAAATTTTCCTATTGCCCCACTGTTTACTATTTTGCATCAGTTCTGTATGTCTGATAATTGTCTGTAGTTAAGGTAATTGAAACTGATGTAGCAGTCTCAAAGCAAACGAAAAAAATCACAGAATGGGTGGAATTAGTCTTTCAGACCCAAGATATTTTGTTCATTGGTAAGATACAACACCTGTAATAAGTTGTTCCAACTTGATTTAAAAAAAATCAAAAATAAGAAGGAGGAAAAAAACAGTAGCAACATTTCCTTTGAAATAGTGTGAAACTATTTTTTCAATTTCTAATGCAGCCTCATTAGAATAGTCGTTAAATTTTTAATTCATATTCTTTCCAATTTTTGATTGAACTCCTGCTGTCATGCAGTTAAGCTTTTTAATGTAGTAGTCCCACCAAGGATTTTTTCCTTGAATAATTGTGAGTCTGTATAGACAAGAACAAACAAATTTTGAATAGCGTGTATAGTATCAGATTTGTATTATTTTTTTAATTTGAAAAGGGTTAGTTTGCATTTTAATTAAGAATTCTAGTTTTCATCTGCTGTTTTAGAGTGTGTGAAATGTTGAAACCATGCAATTGTAGTGCCCAGATTGAAACAGACATTGTTGTCACTACAGTGAAGTAGCATGATCCTAAGCCTAAATTTCAATACCATGGTGGGAAGGTGGTGAAATAATTCTCCAGAATAAGATTTTGGGGTTTATGTATTGTTTCAATACTGTTTCTGATAAACATGAAAACAGGCCACTATTTATGTAAGACTTAAACACAAGCTTTGTTTTAAAACCTCTCTTAGCTTCGTGGTAGTAATTAACGAGCTGTTTCCAGACTTGTCCTGAACTAGATCTTTGTATGGGCACACACTTCCCCGGGTGGGGAGAGACACACAGGAAGGGCAGCCAGCTCTGCAGCCTACTTATCCATCCCTCCCTCAGAAGCCCATCTGGTGGTCCCTCACCTGCAGTAAGATTTTTCAAGTGAGTTTTTAGAGAGAATGGATTTTTTTGTTTTCAACTTGCTCCTGATTTTTACTACCACTCTCTTCCTCTGTTTTAAGAACACGCACCAGGGATGACATTTTGTCTAGACGTGAAAGATCAAAGGATGTCAGCCCACCCAGCAGATGGTCCCCATCCAGAAGAAGGTCTCGGTCCCCCATTAGGAGGAGATCTCGAACACCCCTTCGACGTAGCCGATCTCCCAGAAGGCGGAGTAGATCTCCTCGGAGGAGGTAAAGACACCCTGTGTTTTTTAAGTGTATTTTGTAAGATTACAGGAAGAATAAGGATTGCTATGTTACATGTAAAAAAACTATGCTATTTTTTTTGTCCATGTTAATATGTGCTAGTGCAGTTAAATTTATTTTGTCCTCCATGAATTAAATTGTTTTATTACGTGGAATCATTGCTTATATTTATGTTTTCTGAAAAGATTTTCCTTCTTTTCTTAAAAAAAACCAAAACGAAGCCCCCAAAATCCAAATCTCTTGTTCTTATCAAACAGGGATAGAGGCCGGAGAAGTAGATCTCGCCTTCGAAGGAGGTCCAGGTCGCGTGGTGGCCATAGACGTAGGAGCAGAAGCAAAGTTAAAGAAGACAAATTTAAAGGTAGTCTTTCTGAGGGCATGAAAGCTGAACAGGAGTCTTCATCAGATGAAAAGTAAGAATGTATTTCTAACTTGCACTGATTATTTAAAACCTACAGTTCCACTGATACCAAGAATGAACTAACATTTATCCTCATGCTGTAGTTTTTGAGTTGTCACCTAAAACCCTAATCATGTCTTAGTACTTGTGATCTTCTCAGATCAAGTTGGGAGGATCTGAAAAACTTTGGAGTATGCAAAAAATACCAAGACCTGTTGGCTGGTGGGCTGACCTGAGGGGAGGATATATCATTAGGTTTTTAAATTAAACTTGATCGGTATCTTGTGAAAACTTTGGGTCTGATTACTAAAGCTTACTGCTTGAGGAAAAACTTCCAATAGCTGAAAGGATTAACTGCTGTCTGCAAATTGTGTTTATTTTTCCTAAACATGCGTTTATTCAGTTGTGCAAGAGTATGCATTCTTAATCAAATTATTAAGGAAAAATGATGCTGCAGTGAAAAGGAACAAGGTTTTATTGTTTATTTGTTGTCTTTTAAAATATGTCTGTTAATTGTTCGCAATTAAAAATGGAATACAGAAAGTCCCAATGAGATACCAAGAGATAAATTTTCTTTGTAAGAAAATGTAAATATATGCAGTGGGATTTAATACACCATTGCCTTCTGAGTCACTTGAAGCTATTGTTTAATATATTCTGTGCTTTATATGACAGGGAACTGCACTTGGTAAAATTCAGTAGATTATTACATGTTTATGAAGTAATATTAAAAAAACCCGTATTTTTGTAGTCTTGAAGACTTTGATTTGGAAGAAGAGGATGAAGAAGCAGAGATAAGACAAAGGAGATTACAGCGGCAAGCAATTGTTCAGGTACATAGTTACAGGAACTAGTTCTGTCTTTTTAGTGTGAAATGTCAGGGTAAAGGAAGGCTCTTTGCCTACTGCTGTGTTATGGGAGTAATTCCTATTGCTATATTTTTCCAGTTAGTTCATTGTAAATGTTGGTCTCCCTTAAACTCTACACTTGCATTGTCACAGCATTGCTTTTAAAACTGAAGTGACGCTTCTGTGAGTCATTTTTTGCTACAGTTAAACATTTTCTGATGGTCTTAAGATATGTTAAAAATGTTCTTTAGTTATCTTCCATCTGTAGGTTTTCTCCCTAGCTGTATCATTGATATAATAATGTCAGCGTAACAGTAAGTTATATATCAATTAGCCTAACTGGTCAGTTTGTTTCAAGTAGAAGCTGTCCTTGTCAGTTTCCAAAATTTTGTAAAGCCACTGTCATGGGTTCCTCCCTAAAAGCAGATAATGTATTCATGCACACGTGAGTTCCCATGAGCTTCTTATTCCAGGTAACAAGGTAACAGTAGTCACAAGTGTACGTGTGATCGAGACCCCCGAAAGGAGCTGTGGCCAAAGGGGGTGTAATTGCACAGTACAAGTCAGGTATCTCTTTCCAAAGGCGGGATTCACCACACAATTAGAACATAGCAAGCAAAATGCTGTAGCATATTTTTTAAGTATCAGGTACAAAGTCACTGGCTTTGGTGTACTGCTTGTTTTAAATAGCACTAAAAATACTGTTCATTATTTGAGTTTTATGCAAAGCCCATTGTAAAATCCTTCAGAACTATGACTGAGCCAAACCATATAAATTCTATTTAAAGATGGTTTCACCTGATGTTGGTGCAGGCAGGAATCAAATTGCAGAGCTGAATTCCCTCAATGGGAAACTTCTGCGTGTATTATTGAATAGTTCAACCTTGACAGCTGAGTGGTAGCAGCATTTCTTCATCTTGGTTTTTAACTTTTGGGATAGGAAGTGAGATCTGTATGATTTCATAGTATTTAAGGGTAACAAAAATTGTAAAGATATTGTTTGAATTTTTTTAATTCTTTTGAAGTTTTTCAACACAGATGAATAAATAGGATTTCCAGTTCACATTAAAAAACTGAATCTAAAAGCTACTTTTCTGTACCATAACACTAATAAAACTGGGAAATACTCTAGAATGTGGGATATAAAATAATTAATTTTTCCTCAAAGACTGTATTTCAGTGTTCGTGTGCCAGGACGGTTTAGTAATAAAACTGTTGCTGCTGACGTTTTGTTGTGCATAACCAAATAAGTAATATTCAGCAATAATCACTTTTTACAGAAATACAAAGACCTAAAGAACACACATGAATGTTTCGGTCTTATGGTCTGGGCTGTGGTGCATTATGACAAAATGAATTTTCAGAAGTTGCATCCCATTCTGCAAATAATCTGTTGTCTTTAGAGACGTGTGTGATTATGAAAGCAGAGATTAAGGTTTCAGCTGAAAGCCCAAACCATTGAAAGGGTGGATATGAAAATGTTTAAATTGTGATAAGGTGTGACGGTGAGATTAAAAATTAAATTTCTTTTTAGAAATACAAAGGCCAGACAGAAGACAGTAACATATCTGTACCATCTGAACCAAGCAGCCCTCAAAGTAGCACACGCAGTCGCTCAAATTCTCCTGATGACATCCTAGAAAGAGTCGCTGCTGATGTTAAGGAGTATGAACGGGAAAATGTGGACACATTTGAGGCATCAGTGAAAGCCAAGCACAACCTCATGACAGTTGAACAGAACAATGGTAAGATTCTGAAATCTCTCTAAGGCAATTTATGAAAGCTCAGACACTTGGCTTAGTTTACTTACATACTTCCAGACTTGGAAGTAGATTGAATTTTTGGATGGAATTTGTGAATGTTTTCACTAATATTATGGTGCTTAAAACGTAACATTGAAATAAATCTTACTCATTAGGAAGGATAATATGAGTGGAACATGTTCTCTATATTTCTAATAACTTAACACAATTTGTGCTTTACATTTGGAAGAGCAAATAATGATGTCTCTTTATGGTTAAGAATTACCCTTCCAAATTTTTCTTTTCACTTAGGCATGTTGTTTTCTTAGCAGCTTAGTACAGTCCTAGACTTTATTTTTGTGGGTTGCAAATTATGCTCCTTTTATACCTTTTTTTGGTTAAAGCCACTGTGACAGAAGAATATTGGTGGGTCTGTAGTAATTTAGAATGATTAAAGCTTTTGAGGGTCATTGCTAGTAAGTCCATTTTAGCAGCATAGCTAATTGCTGAAATAGGTATTTTCTTTCTCTTCCCCCCTGCATGTACTCTGTTGTACAGCAATGTTGAAATGAAATAAATTTTGATATAAAAACCTGCCTTGTGCCAGCTGCAGCAAAAGGAATGTGGAACATATCCCAGCACACCCTGTAGTATTGAAAGTCTGCTGCTTTTTTTGTGGTTTGAAAGTGGATTACTGTCCATCTTCCATGTAGTCAAAGGTGTGTGTAGTTGCTGTGTGGTCATACTTGAGCTAGTTTAAGCTGCTTTGGTTTCTCTGTTTCACTGTTTAACAAGGGCTGTGGAGCCTGCCCAACCCCTCTGAGGGAGAGCTGCAGTTAGCTTGTATTTCATGTCCTGTGCCACACGTGTCCTTGGGGGCTGAATACGCTGTCTCTAGTGGATGCTTCTCTTTAGAGTAATAAAGCTGCATCTCTTTGGGACTGCTGTACTGCTCTGTCGTTGATCCTGGCGTTCTCTTGAGTCGTGTGTTTTCAGATTGTTCTCCTGCAAAATAAAAGAACTGTTCTAGTGCTTTGTTTGCATACCACAAGTTTAGACTTACTATGTCTAACAGACAGTGTGTTTTTCCTTTTTTGTCAAAGTATGTACTGCTCTCTAATTTTGTCTACTAAAGCATATGAAAATATAAGTCTTAACTACTTAGGCATTTTCCACATAGACATGTGAAAAAGGTTTTTAAAAGCAGATCAGTTAACACTCACATCTGTGTGGTAGGATCCTGGTTTGGAGGTGGCTGTAACAGCAGCTGAAAGTAGTGGTTTGTCTTTCTCTGCAAGAGTAATTTTTTATTTCTATCCTGACCTCTTACAGGGCCAGAGTAATAAGTTGCTAAGAAACTAGTCAGTAATGCATTGTAGCCCAGTGCAGGTAGCTGGAACTAAAAGGAAAATTTGAGGAAGTTTCTGGAAGGGTTTGTAGCTCAAAACAGTGGTGTAAACTGCCTCCCCACAAGTGTCAGGTGACAGGTCTATACCTTGAATCACTGGTATCAGCATGCTGGATGATTTTTTTATGCTGTCAGATTTCAGTCTAGTTATTTGGTATGGAAGTGGTTGGCTGTGTGCATCATGAGACCTGAAGCCTCTGAGCTGAATTAGCCATTTATTTTTCTCCGCTGCATAGTGAAGGGAAGGTCTCTGATTTACCATGTTCCTGAAAGGCTGCCATAATGTGTGCATGAATGAAATAGTTTGACGTTTGCTTGCTTTTGCTAATGTGTACTTAATTTATATTTCTTTGTTTTTATCTTATCAACCAAGTAAAATGTCTTTGGGATTTAAAGATGATTAAAAGGTGAGAAAGGGATAATCTTGCCCATAACAAAAATGTTTCTCTTTAACACAATAGTAAACATTGTGTTTGACAAAAAGGTGCGCACCAGGTTCTTTTTGGCAGGGTTGGAGAAAACATTTTCCTAAGAAACAATTTCTGGGCTTTACAACTTTGGGTCTTTGTAAAATATGTGATTAACAGAAAACCTTGAACTTGTGTATTGAAAACATGACTGTATTTTTTTTATATATACATATAGTCATTTTATACTTCTTTTTATACATACATATATATAGTCATTATTTGTAGGGAGCATGTAAATATGTAGTTTTTTGGTTTCTGCTATGATTACTTGAAAGCTATTATATGTAGTTTTCCAAGGAGGTATAAATTTTTGAGTGCTTTGAAGAACTTAGCTAGTCTGAGTTTTATATTCTAGAATGTCAAATATATGAAATGGTATTTGCTAGAAATGTTAGCAGAGTTACTTGTTTGCCAATACAATGACCTTAGACTATGTTGTAAAGATACCAAGTGCCAAATTATACTGGCAACAGTTATCGTTTGACATCTTTTTCATTTTGACTAATCTAAATTTCATTTTAAGGTTCATCTCAGAAGAAGCTGCTAGCTCCCGATATGTTCACAGAATCAGATGATATGTTCGCTGCATACTTTGATGTAGGTAATTCTTGGAGATTAAATGTATGAGTTTTTCTGCTTGATTTGTGTTAGAGTCACTGTCACTTGAGGGTTGTGAGAACTTTGATTTGCAAAGGCTTGTGCAGCTAAGTGACTTGTATGTTCTTAATCTTTTGGTCAGCCAAGGCAGGCAAACTGGTTCTTAATTAGTATTTCAATGAAATAAAACCTGCTGAAATTAGTGGCAGTTATACCAGAGTAAGCAGTTGGGGAATTCACCTGCTGTTTGAATACAATGGCACATGGTAAAAACATGAATCTCTTTGTAAGTTCAGCTTTTTCTTAATGTTACCATGTTGCAATATTCTAAATATGAGCTTTTTCCAGAGGTTCACATATGGTTAATTTAAAAATGTGTAAGATACTGTAACTGGCTAATGAGGCTAGGTTGGAGTAATCTGGTGGTTTGTTTGGAGATTTTTTGGGGTGAAAAGATACATTTCCTGGTTTTACTTAAACACTACTTCATTAGCTTTTCTCTAAATGTGCTGCAGTGGCCTTCAGATATTGGCAGTCCAGTGACTAGTTTTGAGACTTTATGTGCCATTCTCTATAAATCCTCTGCATTGTTGCTGATGCACAACATTGAGAAATAAGTAAAGACAAGAACCTTCTTCTTAACTTAAACCAAAATTAATTGGAGAATTTTTATGGCAGATATAACATAGGCTGCTGTGGTTTTACTCCAGTAACACTGGTATCCCTCGGGCCTAAAAAGATGAATACTTGAAGGGTAGTGTGTGTGTAAGGGTGCATTTTTAAAAGTTCAGAAGTTACAAGTGGGGATTTATATGGCTTGTAAGTGAGCAGCTCCCCCTTCCAGAAACTGTTGTTCAATTGAAGGTACACTTTACTACTCATAGTTTCGAATTTGTGATAAAGTATTGCCCAGTCTGTTGAGAGATGTCAACAGCAATTGTAGAAGTGTTACGGTGGTATGAAACAAGTGGCATGTAATGAACAGAAATTCAAAGCTTTAACAGTTTCTTTGCAGTTTCCTTGCAAATTGCTAAACTTCTTTACTATAAACTTACTGTAAATAAGAAGTCTTACTAAGATGGTCCAAAATGTGCATTCTAACATGACTTGTATAAATTATTTGAAACTTTGCCCATTTATCTTTAATAATAGTTCTGTTGGTTGATTTCATCCTCTTTCCTTGCATCAGTCTTTAGATACTGGTATGTAAATAACAATAAGTTGCTTCTCTCTCCTGCAAGGTAAGTGTGTTTGTATTGTAGAGAGAAACAATGTTTCCGTAGGGAAAAAGGGCTTTGGTAAGTAAACATCAAGGAAAAATACAGAGCACACAAGCAAAGCTGTTACTTTTCTTTTTATTTCAGAGTGCTCGTCTAAGGGCTGCTGGGTTTGGAAAAGACTTCAAAGAAAACCCCAATCTCAGGGATAACTGGACAGACGCAGAAGGCTATTACCGTAAGTCGTGTTTGTTTATCAACAAGGACAGACAGAGTGAGGGTGCTGAGTGGAGAAGATCTTCATGTATAAAAGTATTGAAATGTTGTTCTAATGTAGATGTATCCCAGAGCCCTGAGTGTGTAATGTAATGGATGAAATGAGCATGCAGGTTTTAACCTCGGTTTTGAAAGGACTCCAGACTTAGAGACTCACCCTTTCTTCCCCATAATTTCCACAAAGCTGGGTGCTACAAAATTGCACACCATGAAATTAAAGGATTTTGCTATTTACCCTCATATTTTGTAATGGTGGAGAATGGTTTATTTTTCTTGAAAAGTTCCATTATGTTTATCCCTCGTAACTTGAACTTGCTTGGTTTTCTCCCTCAGGTGTTAATATAGGTGAAGTTCTAGATAAACGTTACAATGTCTATGGTTACACTGGTCAGGGAGTCTTCAGTAACGTGGTGCGAGCCAGGGACATGGCCAGGGCAAACCAAGAAGTAGCTGTGAAAATCATCAGGAACAATGAACTTATGTAAGTAATATTTTTGTTTGGTGGTAATAAAGCATGTGGAACAGTTGGAAGTTTTTCATGATGTGATTTGAATCTCCCTTTATTTCAAGTCAAGTAACAGATTACAGCTGTGATTCCTGCATTTTCTGCTAATATGAGCCAGATAATGGGAACCGCTTGAGAACTATGTATCCACACTTCTTCACAGCTATCACAGGAAGAAGGGTACTTGCATTTTCATCAGGCACTTTCTCATTTGCAAAACTGCAGGGAACAGTGACAGCAAGAAACAAGGTTACTGCTAATTATGAGCCCTCCATTTTTTGAGATGGGAGTTGTGGACTGTAAAAATTTTTTTTGGTGAACCAAATCTATTTGACAGGCTGTGGGTTGGATCCCAGTCAATCATCTGCAACTTTCAAAGAGATCTTCATACATTTAATTATTTTTGTACATTTTGTAAACATTGGCATGTATATAAGATACATAGAAAGAGATGGGACTCTCACTGTTGAAATACAAAAGAAAAAAAAGGTCTTTCAGAATGAGTGAACATTAACAAGTAAGATCTCTTAAACTGTAATTTGAGGACTTGACTTGTCTACAATACTCGTTTTCACCATCTGCTGCAGTGGTTATACAGTCATTATGTCCTCTTCTGTTAAAGACAACCTAACTTAAATGAAAATCTTTTCCATGTATTTTACCTTGGAAGTTGTAGAAGTTGTCTTACTGTGTGTGTAACTGGATTGATTTTAGTTACATAAATAAGTATCTAGAAAAGTTTTAAAGGCAAAAGGGAGGGTGATAAGCTATTTTAGTTTGGTGTGTTGTGTAAGTAATAAGCTTGAGTATGTAATTGAATCTATAGTCAGTTTAGTTTAAATCTTCTTTTAATACTGTTATATGTGGCAAAGTACTTTTATTAAAAGTAAACTTCTGAAGTGAGTGCTGTTTAAAATTTGTCATATTACAGGACAAAATCCAGTTTTAGCCTTACATGCAGCTGAGAGTGAGGAGGAAAGGATAAGTAGGTTACAAAGGTACAGTGAAGATCCGAGAATTAAATAAACTTTCCCAGTGTGTAGTCACTGACAGCAAACCACTGTTGTGGTTTTGGGTTTTTTTGGCCATGGTATGTTAGGTAATGACAAGACACTTCTCATTCCTGGATAACTATAACCATCAAGTGAATATCTAGATTAAAAAAAAATATTAGAATTAACTGATTTTGTTCTGTATTCACATTTCTCTGTTTAAAGGCAAAAAACTGGCCTAAAAGAACTGGAATTTTTAAAGAAGCTCAATGATGCTGATCCTGATGACAAGTTTCATTGTTTACGGTTGTTCAGGCATTTCTACCACAAACAACATCTCTGTCTGGTATTTGAGCCACTCAGGTAAGATTACAAATGTTTGGGGTTCTCTGTAAAAGGTAAAGTGCTCCTGAGTGTTCTTTACCTTTCTGGTTGTGGCTATTGTTTTGATACCTTGTTCTTGTGCCAAGATTCAAGAATGCAAGGAACTTTGAAACAAAAAAAAATTGTCTGCAGGCACAAATCACAGACTACTGAACTATTTCTGATTTACTTTTAGCATTGTTGTGAGTTTCTGCCTGGAAAATATTTGAAACAAGATAATGTATTAAAGATGGTTCATCTCGCTAGTACTGCTCTTAATGATTTTTTGTGTATGTCACTATTTTTATTAGTTTTCATAATTCATCATTTTAAGGGTTTCTATTAAGAATGCATTCCCAGAGAGATTCAGGAATTGCTGTATATTCTGTGAAGAGTACACATATAATAACAGTCTAAGGAAGAAAATTTTTACAGTGGCTCTTTGCATGCTCACTTTCTGTTTAAGTAATTAAGCTCTTCTGACAGGTTAATTGTAAATACTGTTTTATGGTTGATCCAGATATATTAATTGCCTTAGTCCCCAGTCCCGCTTAGAGACATCAGTTGTTCGTATCCTGAGTTTTCTGTGTATGTCATACTTCAATTTTTGCCATAGTTGGGGTGAAGATAAGTTATATACTGAAACAATGCAAATTTTGTGAGATTACTATCATATTTCATTAATAAGCTGTAGAACAAATTATTGTCCTGTGCTGCACTATCTCTTGATAACACGCTTGTACCTTATTTATGTCCAATTATGTTTTTGTCCTGGAATGATGGTCTTTTTATCTGCTGCTTAAGTCACCAAAAAAATCTCAACTTTTGATCTTTTGCATGCTTCCTTTTTCATTTATTTCTGAAGGAAATGAGTACAAAGGCTTTACGGTTGAAGAAAATGCTGTTCATGTGCAAATAAATTGTCTCAAATCAATATTGATTAAAAATATGCTCTGAACTAAGTAAAGTCCAGTCTAGTAAGTAATTGCACAATATAGGACAGATCTGATTGACCAGCCTTTTTATTTCAATTCTGTAGCTCACAGAGTGGTATGTTAAGTTGAATGCTGCTTTTCTCAAAAAATACTTAAAAGCTAAATGGTTTGTTCAAGTTTGTCTTAGTGTTTAGGAGGCCACTATGGTTTGTTAAGCTCTCACCAATTCTTTCTTTCCCCCTTTCCCTTCCCAGTATGAATTTACGAGAGGTTTTGAAGAAGTATGGGAAAGATGTTGGACTCCATATTAAAGCTGTGCGTTCCTACAGCCAGCAATTGTTCCTGGCTTTAAAACTTCTAAAAAGATGCAATATCTTACATGCAGATATCAAACCAGATAATATTTTGGTAAGTAATAAATAATTAAAACTTTTTTTGCATGGTCTGTAGTGTAAAATAAAGTATTTGAAATTCATATCATTCTGTTAATTTAGGTGAAGTCAAATTTAGTGAAAATGTTAACAGTTAACACTTTGATATAAAATGATATTGTAGTATAAATAGTAAGTGAGAAATATAATACAGCATCTAAATAAAATATTTTCCAAACAAACATGCATCCACTTCTATCTTTATAGAAAGCAGATCTTCCAAGATAAGACAGTGTCTTACGGGAGAAATATGTGGAATTTTCCCGTCAATAGCTGAAAGATGTTCTTGCTTTCTGCAGAATGGAAGCAGGTTGTTTGAGTCTGGATGGAGATTTTGTTTATGTGAGTGAGATGATGGGAAAGGTCCTTAATGCCTCTTTTCTTGTAGGGCATGAGAGCTACATCAGAGGAATCCAGTGGTTTCCTTTGGTTTTTTTGGACATCGTCACTGTGACAAATTCAGATTTTTAATTTATCTAAAATGTTCTCTTATTACTATCTCAGCAGTAAGATTTCCTGTGTTAGCATGAGATGTGACTAATATGCTGTTTTATAAATGGTACTCTGGATACTGGAGTTGCAAGTCTAAATTTGTAAAATTTCAGTATCTGGAATGAAATCTGGGTCCACCAAGGATATTTTGTTGTGGGAAAAGTACATGAAACTAACTTTTTTTGTATTTTATAGGATCTGAAGACATTAACTATCACTTTCAGTTTGAGCAAGTTTTACAGTTTCCTTAGAATACAGAGAGGAAGGAACTTCTCATTTAAAGGCTGAATGTTCTTCGTATCTCTGACTTAAATGTGTTGTCACTTTTACAGTACTAGTATCAATTCTGTCCTTGTTCTATCAAGTAGTGCTAATGGATATTTATGTTTTAACTTTCAGGTGAATGAGTCTAAAACAATACTAAAGCTTTGTGATTTTGGCTCAGCTTCACATGTCGCAGATAATGACATCACACCCTATCTAGTTAGCAGATTTTATCGAGCTCCAGAAATCAGTAAGTACATTTTGGATTAGCTACCTCTATCACATACCAGGAAATGCCAGTATTAGCAGATGAAAATTTGAGTTGGATTTATTCTCTAGTCTTAGCAAAACATGACTCTGGAAATACAGTGGCTGTCAAAAATTCAGGCTTTGAAGGCATGTTCATGTGACTCTCCATGTATGTTGATGATCAGCTCAGTGAGAAGTCATTCTGATGGGTTATAGTTATGTTTCAATTTAGAGGTATAGTTCTGACTTCTTGGTTTTTGCTAATTCAAAGCTGATCAGTTTAGGTGTTAGGTAAAATCTTCCCTTTTTAAAATAGGGGTGCTTTAAAAGCTGAAAGGTTTACATCCTTCTTTTATGGTAACTTTTTATTCCTAAGAGGAAGAGCACCAGTATAGTTTACAAATCAGAATTTTTTCATCTGTCTGCTTTTGTGATATTGTATCTAAGTCTGCCTTTATGGAATTAACTGGAATTGCTCTGTTTCAGTTATAGGAAAAATCTATGACTATGGTATAGATATGTGGTCTGTAGGCTGCACATTATATGAGCTTTATACAGGAAAAATACTGTTTCCTGGCAAAACCAATAATCATATGTTGAAACTTGCCATGGATCTCAAAGGAAAGATGCCAAACAAGGTAAGAAAAATAAGTACTTAATATCTGAAACTGCTAATGAACAGTAGAACATACAGTCTTTGTTCTCCTGGAATTGTTTCTTATCATATATACATTTTCTTAACAGTAAGTAAGTACTAGACTTTGCTCTGACTGTACAATTTCTACTGATTTAAAATCTTATGAAGTGAAAGTATACAGCTTCTTTTTCATAGACTAAGTATAAAGTGAGAGCAGAAACCTTCTAAGCACTGACCTGAAAAAAAAAGCGTAAGTCACTGAAAGATACTTTTTCAAAGGGTTTGAACTGTATCTTTGTATTCAATCCCAACATTTCTTCCTGCCCTTTTGATACATTTTTTTATTAGCATTAAATTACGTTGCAGTAAATTAGTAGATATTGATGTTAATTGTGAAATTTGTAAGACACAGAGAACTTGCCTGAAACTCTTGCCTCTTCTTCATTTTCCAGATGATTCGAAAAGGTGTGTTCAAAGATCAGCACTTTGATCAAAATCTCAACTTTATGTATATAGAAGTAGATAAAGTGACAGAAAGGGTAAGTCCTCACTGTGTTGACTAACCTATCACTTTTTCCAAGCTTTCCTACTGTTACGATCTTTCAACCATACCTTGGCTTCCTAATTAAAAACAAGATTTTATAAGCTATTAGAATGTCCTTTTGCAGCAGTATGGACAGATTACATAGTTATAACATGACAAAAGAGATTTTTTTTTTTCCTGGAATGTAGGAACATGATTAAGATAAATCTAAGTTTAATCTGGTAGATATACAGTGTATCTCCATATAATCTATCCTTAAATTACTGGTAAAAGAAATCCTGCCTTCATTTTATGGAAGGATGTTCAGCTTCAGTATGATGTGGTTATATTGTATGAGGTCACTAATAATTTTGGTATCATTTTGACATATTATATTTAAGAAGAATGACAAAACGGTGGTCAGATACATGGAATTCCATGTTCTGAGTTAAGTAGGATGTTAGGTTCATGTGTGAACCTGTGTTGGTGGCCTCCCTCCAACAGTGTTTTTTCCACTCTTCTCTGCCCCGTGATGATTTTATGAGGCCATATGGGGGAAGGGTCTTGCTGCTCTGATACGAGACAACCCTGCAGAAAAGCTGCTGCTGAAGCTCTGTAAAAGGGATGGATAGGGAGTTTGTGCGTTACTGCTGTTCTACAAGGCTGCCATTTTTGTGTTTGTAGGAGAAAGTTACTGTTATGAGCACCATTAATCCAACCAAGGACCTATTAGCAGACTTGATTGGGTGCCAACGACTCCCTGAAGACCAGCGTAAAAAAGTGCACCAGCTAAAGGACTTGTTGGACCAGATTCTAATGCTAGACCCAGCTAAACGGATTAGCATCAACCAGGCTCTACAGCATGCCTTCATCCAGGAGAAAATTTAAACCAGATGAAGAAGTTCAAAGGGTTTGATTAATTAAGATACAAAGACTGAAGAAATTTCACAGCAATTATTAATGTATATAAACATAAATATTTCCCCTGCAAAGTTGAGGAAGAAATGATACATTTGAATTAACATCAAGGCTGATATTTCTTTTAGAAATGTTAGAGTAATTCTGTTTTGTGTCTTATGTGAAAATTTTCACTGTAGAACTGTTTTAATTGCCAAGACTGCACAAAAGTACAATGCTAATGTATATGGTTGCAGTTCGTATATATTATAAAAAGAAAAAAGCATCTGTTATAAAAAAAAAAAAAGAAAGGAAAAAAAAAAAAGAGAGCAGTAATACTGGGTGGTTGATTTGTTTTTAGCAGACTTGGCTTCATTTTTGTCTTTACAAAATGGCCAGCATAAATGCTGTTTATATTCACATTTTCCTAGGTGTGTGTGTGCAGGCCACAGCAGCATGCCCTTGGTGTAGTCAGTGCCGAAGGGGGTCTGTTCCTTCTTGAGCCTGCCCGCAGGGATGGTCTCCTCTTTTAAAGCAGGTTGTGTACAACTTTCAGTACACTGAAGGTAAGCTAACCCATCAACATCACCGGTGTTTAAGCTGTTATTTTACTGGAACAACTGACAAATGAGAGACAATAGCATTGTGGCAGAATTCCCTGCATGTTTGAGAAATGATCTTGTTTTATTTTCTGGCATTGCAACCGTGGCATAGTTACAACTTCTGTTCTGTTCATCACATTTAAAACTGGGAGAGAGCGCACTTGATGGATAGAGCGCCTTCAGTGTACTGTTTCTTATTACTTTAATTTTTTTAATCAACTTGCTACAGACTTTGTATACATTTTGTTAAATACAGTTCACTATGACATAGAACCAATACTTACAGAAGAGTTTTCATTTAGTAATTACATATGTTGGGATCTCATTCGAAAGACCTTATATCTAAAGGATAGATAGACAACATAATGAAATTTTTAACTATTTGTATGTCATTTTGAAAGTGTACTGCTTTATGCTAAAAGTGTTTCATTTGTTCATTGTTTTCATTATTTGTGATCATGTTGTCTTTCAATACAGGCATAAACCTTCCACTCTTGAACAAAGCAGCTGCTTTTTAAAAGCGGTAATTGCTTCTTTACCTTTTATTTCTTTTGTAAATGAAGCTTTTCTTTAAGAAATGTGACTTTAAAGTGTTGTCTCTTGCATAAAACAGTTGACACTTACTTATTGTAAAGTGAAGATTGTTCTGCTGCATGTAAAGTGGACCATGCAGATTTCTGTATGTTTTCAGTATGCATCATTAGATAATAAAGTCTTTTGTGAACAAGGCATTTGTAGCCATTTTTAAAAGAATCTGTCTTCAGTGATGGTAAATCAGGTAATTTGTAAGACCCGCCCCTGCATTTCCTATTAATCATTTAATTAAAGGGATTATTAAATGTTATGATCTTTGGGAGAGCTATAGGCTATGTTAATTGGATAAATAATTATCACTGCTTAAAAACAAAGCAAAAAACCCTACAGATACTGTCTGTCTGCTTTCATTGTAATGAAATTATTCCTGTAGGACATGGGATTAAATTCAGGCTTTAACTAATGTTTGTGCTGTTTTTCTCACTTTTCCTTTTGATGGTGCTGAAAGAGAAAAAAGGAAAGCGAGTCACAGGCCACTCTACGCCTACTCCATGGGTCTGATTTGCTGAGACACCAACTTCACCTTCCTAACAAGGTTATTTCTGACAGCATGTGTAGATAAACATTTAGCAACAAGTTAAAAGAGCTTGAGACATTTGAGTTGGTTATACAGGGTGAGGAAAACAGAAACAACTTTTTCAGGTCCATACTGCTGTTTTAATGTTCTCTTTGACGATGTTAAGAAGTTCATCTTTTCATTTTTTATTAATATATTCTGACAGGCTGTGAAAACCCCACTGGTTTCACATACTTTATAATACTTTGAACTAAGAAGGATTTTTGTATCCATCTAGGTACATAATGGCAACAATCATGCACTCTTAGTGCACTCAAGAATGAGGAAAAGTGCCACAAAGCAGGTCATTCTGCTGGTGGGGAATACCCCACCCAGGAGGTGTAATGAACTAACTACGAAAACAAGCAGGAGATGGGTGGCTTTGTATGCCTATTTGGAACCTTCAACCTGTCTCTTCTCAATTTATATTGTAAAATTACTAATAAAATCCAGTCTCTCCCTATTTCCACTTATTTAAGGTATCTTTTTCATACAGGAAATGAAAGAAGTTAGCTTTCATGTTTAGTGAAACACTAGTTGCTTGCTAGTTAAATCCAGAAAGTGTAACTTGCACTTTTACAACATAGGCAGCACTTCTGAGGGCACTTTTACACAGATGTAGTAATAGCTTATTCTTTCTGTTGCTTTGTACTTTATTCTTAAAATAGGAATATGAAACAGTGAAATGAGTTGGTGATACAGAAACAAAGCAGTAGAAAAGATGCCCCTTAATGCCTACAGAATTGTTTTAAGCTGTTCTGGAGAAGCATAAAGTTGCTCGTTTACTTGTTCTTTGTGTTGTAGGTGCAGCTCAAAAGAAGATGAAGGCTACCAGAAGACATGAACAAAGGTTTCTGTCCTATAAAAGATATGAAAAATACTCTTCATCTAGTTCTGTCTTTATCTTTTAGTTTCCAGCATTTCAATTTAGAATTGATTAACACTGCTGCATTACTGATAATTCCTGAAACATACTTGCTGTATTAAAATTTGTTACAGAGATTGTTTTGTTTCTGGTTGGAGAGATTTTAAAATTGTAATTAAATGTAGGTAAATAAGCATTACTCTTTTAATGTAGTTTTCTTAAAATGATAGACTGAGCAGTACAAAATCTATGACATTTAGAAAAAACCTGGCCATTATATCTGGTTAAAATACATGTGTTAACTAGTAAACATTTAAGCAGATGATGCACTTTTTTTTTAACTTCAGTAGGTTCATTATTTATTTCAATTCTGTCAAATTTAATTATCAATACAGAGAATAACTGGCAGGGGTTATTTAAAACAAGTGGATTTCAGTCCCCCATCCAGATGATACTTCTTGTTGGCAACAATAGAAAACTCATTAGTTCTGGCTTCAAAAACCTCTGGAGCTGAGGATTTTTTGACACTGTTAAGGACCCTCTCCAGTTCTGGGCAATGCCTGTAGCTCTGGCTGCCACTACAGTCAGCTGAATTCTCATGGTTGTGGCTGCAAATGGAACAGCTGTGCAACAGCATGAACAATTTCTCAGCTCATGTAAGAGGGAGGATAACTTATCTTTTCCTCCTGAGCACAAATGTCTTTGCTAGAGGTCCTACATATAGAAAGTTTGGCTAAATCTACTGTGCTGATTTCTGTTTCCTTCTCCCTCATGGTGACAAGGAGTTTCACATTTAACATACTCAGTTTTCCAAGCCTTCAGAAAAAACAAGATTCCAGCCCTGTGGAGTTAGAGTGTGTTTTTATTACCTTGGTGTCTACTACTTAGTTTAAAAATTAATTAATGTTCAAGAGTTTTTAATAGAAGATAATGATTCCTTTAAAACCTTTTTAATAATGCTTTATCTCCATACATAGGGTAAGTGGCATTAAATCTCTGAAGAACCTTTATGTGTATATTGACCCCCACACAGAAGGCAGACCAGACTGTGATACTGCTGGAGATAGAGGGATCTTCTACAGCATGTGTAAAATTGTAATGTGGGAGGAGGATGTTGAGAAGTGGCAATTGCTTGAAATTAATAAACTGCTTAAAACTTGCCTGCATCCTGTCTTCTGTTGTGCCTACATGTCCTACTGCAAAGCTGTGAAATGTATGAACAATTTTTAAATACACTAAATTAAGTATAGTTCTTTGAGTGGGGTTGTCTCCTTAGGTATCCAGAGGCATTAGAGAATCTCTGGGAAAAGTCTTCCTGAATCTGTAAAATGGAGCATTTGTTAAGTTGCCTCTCCCATGGTTTTGAAAGCTCCTTCAGCACCAAAGATTTCATGTGAATTCACTTTAATTTGCACTGTGCCTTTTTTTATCTTTTATAGCAAGATATTAACCTGTATTGAGTCAAGGGGTGAAAGAATTGCATTGTATTACAGTGAAGGGAAGTTGTATATACTTACAGATTAATCTTTATAAGGGAAAAAATAGACTGGGAGTAGCAGCGTGGTGAAGTGGGAGGGAATGTATGTTTTTATTTATGAAGTTGTAAATTATGTATCACATTATTAATTTAAGTATAGTTGTGTGTGGGTACAGAAGTGAGACTACCACATGTGTGTTCTACGCTTCCATGTCTTAGTTTTGTTCATCTAAGTATGTAGATAATTCAAACAATTTCAACTTGTGACAATACTTACTCTAAATGTAAAACATTGGCCTTCCTCCCATCATACACCTATTGAATTCTTCACTGTCTTAATTATTTCCTCATAAACATTGATTTTGATGATTGTGGCCCAGATATTTCTATAAAGTAGGTATGAGCTAATTATTTATAAAATAATGAAAACACATGAATATTTACAAAAATTCAGTGTTTGGTTTAAGTTACTGAGAAATAATATAAAGCTTCTTATGGGCAGGTATAAACAAATAGGCCGTAACTGACAGAGTGACTGTTGATGGTTGAGTCTCAGAAGTGACTTTTTAAGTGAGAGTGCAACAAAGGTGGCTTTGTGTGCTTGTGGAAAGAAATTAGAGGGGGTCCCTGAGGATACCTGAAGTGCGCCCAGTCTAAAGAATGGGACTGATAGTAGCTGCTAAGACTAATAAGCAAATAAAGTCTGTACAGCTTTAAAAAGAAAGGAGCTGATAACAAAAGTTACTGGGCACAAGAAGGCAGAGAAGAAAGCACTCTTGATTGTCAGTAACACCTTAAAACCCTAATTCTGTGTTGTTGCAGGAAATGGACCTTTTCACAGACTGTTAGTGAAACTCTGACGTGTTCTTCAAGTCTTTGGAAGCCAATTTAAGCCTGCAGCTACAAGAGACCTTTCCCTTTGGAGAGGCAGATCTGTCATGGAATCTGACACAGTATCTGGCAGAAGTATGGGGTTTTAGAGGATGCAGGTGTATTTCTTCATTGGTGAGAAGACAGGTAACCACCTTAAGTAATCTGTCTTAGCAGGAAAAAGGGTATTTAATAGTCTGGGTTTGACATTCTACATACTCACTTTTCAAGCAGCTCTTAACTACCAATTGAAAAACTCCTTGTGTAAAGGGGACAGCTCAGACATCCTACAAATCTTTCTCCTATGTTAAAACAAAGCTCATCCTAAAAATGTTACCAGATGAGGTACTCTGTGTAAAACAATCTGACATTTGAGCTGCAGCTTTTCCATGGGAAGGAACAAGGTTTTGCTCAACTAAAGCCAAGCTGACCTCCATACCATGGTTACTTGTGTATCTACTAAACAACTAGGAAGGCAACACAAAGAATTCTGTAAATAATTTCATAAAATCTAGTCTGGATTTAATATCCACACAGATTAGGCCAGCTGGGCTAAAGTGATGTGTTTCTTTCAACCTCTTAAATGAAGATGCTGCATCAGGGCTGCATGTGAGGGCTGCCTGCAATTAGCCTTCCTTTGGGTGATCTTCACACAGGATAATGACAGTTTGGTCACTCTTTCTGTGAGTTTTTAGATTAAATCTAAAATGCACAGAATGCCTACCCATTTTCTCCCCCTAGGAGGCTTAAATAAATGTGGCAGAGCAAATTCAGGCATAGAAGTCCCTTCCTCTTTTACAGAGAACATCCAGCACTCTTGACAGGGTAGGAAGTGGGTGGTTTCACAAGTTGACCCAAACTGCTCTGCAGCTCATTAAAGCTAATAGACCATGTCCATTCTTATTTGCAAGTAATTTGCAATCTATTTATGTTTATAAGGCCTTAATAAAAAACCTGAGCTATGCTTACGTGAAAATCACAAATACTGCCTAGATCAAAATCCTTTTTTTCTTGAGATTTTTCTCTTTTAAAATAATGCAGAAATCCTCATTTCCTGCAGTAAATTACATAGTACTTGAATATGTGAAATTGAGAGCAATGTGGGACATCTCACAGATGATCTGCTCCAAAGACTGAAACTAATTCTGAGTAACTGACTTCCAAATTTGTTCCAGACTCCTACAAGAAGGTGCACGCCCACTTTTGCTTCTCATGCTCCTAGGGCCAAGAGGAGGCTGAGGACCTTTTCTTTACTGTTCCTACTGGGTTCACAACATGTTTTTGATTTTCTAGCACACTGAGCACAGAACAGAGCAAACACATAAACCAAGACATCAAAACACAAGCAACAAACTACGGCAACATCTCAGCTTCCCTCCTGCTTCCCAATTGACCCTCAGTGGCAGAAACTTGACTGTTGCAAAGCACAATCTGGTTCAGAGTATATGCTGAAATGTTATAAATTAAAAGCTATCCAAACTTCCATAACACAGCTAGATGCCAGGCAAAATAAAGAAAGAAAGAAACAAAAAATCACAAACTGCAGTCTGGTTTTGGTGTAAAAAGTGTTCTAGCTCCAACCTAATTTTTCCCATAACCAGTGCCCTGTGATGAACACTGTGATAAGACACTGGCCAGAAGAAAATAAAGAGTTATCAGGATGTTCATCTGCACTAGGAATGATAAAAGGAAATGAAGCTTGAAAGGCACAGAGGAAACTGTGGTTTGGTTTAAGCTGATTTTGAATGCAAGTGGCAGGAGTTTAAAAAATGTCAGTGGTTTCTTGGTGTAATATCCATCACAGAGGTAAAATATCATCTGCCTTTGCTGATGATAAGCCACTTCTTAAGCCACTTCCACAAGGCTTTATGGAGTAGGGAAGGAGAGAGCAGCAGAAGCCTCCACCATGGTTCTCTCAGTTTCTTGTTGACTGAGCAGAGACAATCACACACACTTCCATTGCTTTCCTGATGTTACAGAAGGGGAACGCACAGCTGTTACAACAATGTCCTGTAACAGGAGATGTAATATCACAGAGATTCTTCCTAAATCTTTTGAAATACAGAATTTAAAAAAAACTTGCAAAAGCATATTAAAAAGAAAAAACCTTCCAAACCTCAGCCATGTGCTCTGTGCTAGCTCCAGCACGTAGTAGCAAACTTGGAACAATTCCCGTCCCCACCCCATTAGTATCACCTTTCTCTGTTTTCCAACAAGTGCAAAGGGAGAGCACATTCTCAGAGATTAAGAACTATGAGGGAAGGGCAAGGTTTGGGAAAGGGAAGTGTTTATTAGAAGGGGGTTTTGGGTTCTTACTTCATATTGCAGAATTTGTTTGTCCTTGATGCGTAGATTAGCAAGAACTGAATTTGAAACAAACCTATTTAATCATTATTGAAATGGTTCTGAGGAAACAATTTTAGAGCAATTATGTCAGTTATTGGGGTATCTAATTTCAGCATTGCTAGACAATAATTTAATCATTAGTAGAATCATCAAAAGAAAATACAGCACTAGTACCATAAGTGGAAAGGTGCTTTTCTTCATTGAAATTAATCTTTTTGATTATGAACAATCCAGCTCATAATTGCTAAAACTTGGTGTTAGCCATGTATTTTATAAAATAAGGTTTTCTTTTGACATCCAACTCATTTACAAACACAATCAGCAAAAGCAGCAGCAGAAAATTCTTTCTCTGTGTTTTTCCAGTAAAAAGTACATGTGAAGACACACACCATTACCACACTTGGATTTTTTAGCAGGGCATGTTGTGATATGCAGTGGGTAATGGTTTTAAACTGAAGGGGAGAGCAGGTTTTGATTGGATATTAAGAACAAAGTCTTTTACAACGAGGGTGGTGAAACACTGGAACAGGTTGCCCAGAGATGTGAAGGATGCCTTATGTCTGGAAAATTCAAGGTGATGTTAGATGGGGTTCTGAGCAACCAGATCTAGTCAAAGGTGTCCCTGCTCATTGCAGGGAGGTTGGAACTGGACGGTCTTCAAACGTCTCTTCCAGCCCAAACTGTTCTGTAATTCCTGCAGATCCCAGTCTATGCCCTCTCACTTTGATAACCTGATGACTGCTGCTTAGTTGAGTGTTTCAGCCAATTCTACAACCCTACAACTGTGATTTAATTCAGATCCCGTTTCCTGGAATTGTTTATTGCAGCTGCATAGCTGCACAAAATCCATACTAAACTTAAATGACATTCACTGCTGTCCACTTACACACCAAGCAGGCCACACTACTGAAGGAAATTAGATCAGTTTGATACTGTTTGTCCTTGACAAAAATGTTTTGTTCTATTACTGCAGAATAGGGAGGAGAAATTCCAAGAAATTACAAAAAAGTAATTTTGTGTACTTACCTGTAGCTTCTTTTATTTCTTTTACAATGGCAGACCTTGGTTAAAAAAACAGCATTCTGTACTTGTATCACAAAAGAACTGTAAAGTCACACATTCTTAAAAGATCAGGACTAATGGAACAATATGGTCAGAAGTTGGCTGTTGTTGCTCAGCTGCTTTTAAAAAAATAAGTTTTAAAATGTTCCACACTCATCACTTTAAATGTCAAAAAGAAATAGAACAACATTCAGCAGTGCTGTGAGACAGCAAAAATATCCCTTGAATGCAAATTATAGCAACTTAGAAATTGTTTTCTTTTAGGCATGTTGTTACAAACTCCATGGAATTTCTGTAAGTACTTTAATTCCTTTTGTTTTAAGCTATGCAAATCTTTTATAGATTTTTAAATTAACATTCATATCAATAGGTAAAGAATTCCTTATTTCATATCTGAGAATTAGTTATACTGCTTTTATCTAAAATACCAGGTAAAAAATAAATTTGCAACAGATATTTTAGTGGCTGAAAAACATGAAACTCTACACATCACTAAATGTTAATTATGGTGAACACACATCATATCCCTCATTATCATGAGGGATACAAACTGGAGATATCATTATTTGTGTATACATCCAGGGAAAACAAGGTAAGTAAGTGCTTATTCAAAGTTCAGGTTGAAGTTCTCAATCTGCATAAACATTTCCTGTGGATTGGAATACACGGTGCACAAGAAAGGTTGTTTGAAATTGAAAGTACTGACACGGTTCTTGCAGTTCCAGGGTCTTAACTAAATTGGAAGAGAAAGCCCAGTACCAATAAAAATACCAAACAGCCTGGCAAAACCCTCCCTTCCTGCTGCATCCTACTTCATCAATAACTAAAACCAACAATCAGACAGAGAATGCAGAGTATTTACTGAAGAAATTATACTAATAATGGGGTTAATGAATTATATACTTAGATGTCTACAAGCATCTTCAGGATGCAACAGACTAACATGCTCTAGTGGAGACTCAAGGCTTTTACTGGAACATACTGATTCTTACCTCCCAAATGCCCTTCCTTACCTTTAATAACAAAAAATTGACATCAATTAATAAAAACCTGTTGAGTGCTCCAATTAAAAAGTACATAAACTCATAATTACCTGTTGATATTTAATTCCAGAGTACTAACATGTCTTTGCATGCATTGCTCTCCCTTGTTTGGCCTGGGTGGGTGCCTATGACATGAACTACTCAATTTAACTTGATGTAAGTATTAAAACATTATTTTACCTGCTCAGAGAAATTTTACTTTCGTCTTCTTCCAGGCATAACACATTCATTCTTTGTTGATATTTTGAGTTAGCTAAAGTAAGGAAAATTTTGTTCAAATATCAGAAATTCCTTTCAGAATAAGCACAAGGAATATGAAATAAAACAGGATACCTAATTTATCTGGCCAACGAAGTTCACCTGTTATGCTACAATGATGTTCAGATGACCTCAAATTTAGCAAAAGGTCCACAAGAGTCTCCTGCAAAAAAAAGAAAACAAATCTGAGATATAGTGCATGTGAAAACACTTCTCAGAAATAATCAACTTGCCTTTTTCCTTTGATCTTTTACTAGAAAATTTTAACCTGCTACAAGTGTGAAACTTAGTTTCAGTGAGCTGAACAGGGCTTTTAACATACCTCAGGTGTTGGGTCTGCATGAATAAGATGGGGATTTTAGGTAGGGACAAAGGTTTGGGGTTTGCTTTTTATCCCCCAGGTTTTACATGTTGCATTCTAGACCTACTCCACCTACTTATGGCTAAAACGTTTTGATACTGATTATATTGATATTACATGTATGTTATAGGCAATACAGAATGCATTTTAATGTTTGCTCGCTTGCAAATCAAAGAAAAATAATCTTGCAAGAAAATCTTGCAAATGGAAACATTTTTCTTGATTTCTACATGATTATATAACATGCATAATTGTCTCTAAGTACCCAGGAAAGTTTCTAGATGCAGGAAACTTTTAAACAATGACCACAGTTTAGTTTTTTCATCATAAATTCTAACCCATTTTATAACTTTTTTATGTCCTTGTCCAGATCAGAGATCTATTACATTACCTTCATGGAAGTTCTCACATCCAGCTGGAACAAGGGAGAGGCACTTCAAGACAGCGGAGTCATTACAGGATATTTACTGTAAATTCAATGTTAGAAACACAAAAGCTGGCTTCATGATGCAGCCTGAAAATACTGCATATCTCACTTACATGCAGAGTTTTGGGGATTCTGACAGACTTTGGATTTCTAATTGTTGGTCTCAAATGTGCTTTTAGTCAAACAAGTGTTGTATTAGCAGTAACTATAATGAATATAATCAATGAATGTTGCGGGTCTAACCAGTGTAAGCTTAGAACACCTTATTTTCTGCAACGAGGTGCAGGTATCTTGCCACTGGTATTCATGGGATCTATTTAATTACTTACCTGTGATTCTATACAAACACAGAGGCAGACAGTAGGTGTGTGTATAACTGTGCCAAGCAGGACCTGAATCCTATTGTGCACTGCACCCCCATTAGCAAAATGGGCACCACCCAACAGTGATACCTTGGAACGTTCAGGAACACTGATGTAATTCTCACAATCTAATTATAATAGGTATAATTAATAAGCAACTGTACTTCAGAAGAAATTACCCCAGTTTGCTGCTTTGTGGTATGGACTAAATAGAAATTGTCTTAAGAGATTCATCAGACTTTGTTGTTCTTAATAACAACACCTACAAAATGTGTATAAATTACTGAAGATGTTCTATTGAAACAAACATTTAGTGAATATAGAAGTTAGGAAGTTTCTAAGTGATCTGAGACAATTTAACTTTTCCAAAAGTTAACCAAAACCACTCAGGAGTTCCATTCCTTAGAGGTAATGCTGATTTATTCTCATTACTCACAGAGAGTAGTGGTTTATCTCCCACTGCTATAAGAGGTATGCTGCCATCGACTGATCAAGGAATCCCCGTTTCTGCTATTTCATCCACCAACAGGTTATCAAGGGCTGCATTTTTGCTTGAGGAAAGCAAACACATCACACTTTTCCACAGAAAAGTGTGAAGCAATATGGAAAAAATACATTGGAGATTAGACCCACAAAGCTCAAAACAAACATCTTTTGAGTTAAATGTGAAGTCAAGTGAATGCTTTTTTGTACGACTATTATATTAATAGGGCTCCCAGGAACTACTTGCCTTCTCACTGAGGATGCTTCACAGAAAGAATAAGAATCACCACAACAGTAATTAAACATTTCTATTTATTTTTTCATTAATACAGTATTTCCTTCCCCACAGACAAATAAAAAGAATCACTCACATTTATTGAGGAACTATCAAAATAGGATGCTATAGAACCTCTTGCTTCGTTTGGAAGACAATCTGCTTTAGAATTATTCAGAAACATCACAGATGCCTACAGAATAATGAATCTTTTTTCCCCAACCTAAATATCCATAATGGATCCAAGGCACGTAAGAGTGTATTAATTTTGTGAACCAGGTTTAACCCAGTACTCAGCACAGAGATATACCACATGAAAAGGTATAAGAATTATTATTTTAAAAGAAAGTTTATTAATGATGATGGCAGATTAGGCTACTGCCAGATGGTGAATTATTCTACTGGTGATCAGAGTTTTGATTTCTTCTGGAAGAAGCTGACAATAGCATTTACACATTCATCAGACAACCACCTCTCCGTCAGCACTTCACACTCTCTACTGTTGACTGCATGGAGCTTCTCCTTTTCCATACTTCGTAACAGCTGCTTGGACACTGCCAAGGACTGGGGAATAAAGAGAGTAACATTAGGAAAGTAAGTTTTGTATACTTTAATGCTTCAGGAAATAATACAAGACCCCCCACTGGAATCCTAAACCAAATGCATTAACATCACATCTCTCAGCTTTTAGTCAACATTTTCGCTGGAAGTATTTATTGCATTTAATTCCCCAGACTGCCAATAAGGTGGAGAAGGCTCATGGGAGTCCACTAAGTGCTCATTAGCAGAGTAGATGGTCAAAAAAACCAAAACCCATTCAACTGTCTGCAGTGTCAAATGCAACCCACATTATCAGCAGCTGGCACAGCTGACTCCTCCTGTTCAAGGTAACACAAGACCCCTGTGACTTCAGCAGTCTTGCCAACCCTAAACTAGGGAGCAGGATCACTGGATTCAGCAAAAATTAAAGCCACCCAGCATCACCTTGAGCACCCAGAGTGCACACAGTACAAATAATATTGCAGAACCAGTGGTAAGGTTCTTAAATATGAACTATGGCCAAAATAAAAACGTAAGAAAAGCCACTCAAGGCACTCACAGAGACACTGCACAGGTGGAGTAACCAGTTAATTTGTAGGGCTTTTCAGCCACTGCATTTCTGTGGACAGTGCACTATCTTAGATGCAGACAGAGTAGAAGAGAGGGATCTGTTTCCCAGCAGCAGAGGGAGAGATCTGTGCTTCAGGGAAAATATACTGATCCTCATTATTTCAGTTAAGGATGAAGTGAAATCAAGTGACAGGATAGGTTTGGCAGAAGAATTGGGAATGCTACAGGCTTACAAGGTGGAGAAAAATTAAAAATACTGACATTTTTGGGGAGACTTGCATAAGCTTCTAATCTTGCCCAAACTTCCTTCTGGAAACTGCTGTCAGGGAAGACCTCAGTCACAAGTCCTTGGGCACAGGCTTCTGCTGCAGTCAGCTTTTTATTGAAAAGCAACATCTCACTTGCCTACGTAAAAAAAAAGGAAGTGTGATTCAACAAGACACAAAACTTGAGTAATCTGACAGGGAAGCTGCATGCTTCCACGTCACATTCATTTTACTTTCTTGCTTGTTAATATCTGCCCTCTGAAAAGAACACAGAATAAATTATTATTATGATTATTATTGTTATTATTAAGGAACCTCCAGAGCCCCTGCTCGAGCAGGGTACTCAGTCCCATCATCCAGGCCATAATGAAGCAGTTAAGCAAGTATCATGTCCAGTGTCAGCCACTGGGCTTCATCACTAGGGACTGGCCTACAGTTCCTACTGCTCTCCTAGGACTGTACATGTCTTTTTGAGCAGAGCTCCAAGGTTGCAATCTGAAATTACCTCATCATAAATGTGTTTGTTCACTTCTGCAGTGACTCCAAGATTTCTAGAACATGTACTGGCTGGCTGTGTCTGAACAGACTACTCTTGATACTTGGATGTCTATGAAGCACTTGCTCTGCTCTTTACAGATTTAAACCCTGCTCAAAAAAATACATTATATTAATGCATGAAGTATCAGATAAATGTTTTAAGCTACCCAGATTTTTTTCTGTGGGATGTCAAAAGAAGCAGAAAAGAAAATGTGGATTCCGCATCTTCATTTTTCTTTTTCTTTTTTCTTTTTTTAGTTGCTATTATTTAGTTTCCTTATTTCTAGAGTAGACAGAGAAAATAAGAGTATGGACAGACCACACTTGCTCTCAAGGTCAGAGGATACCATCATGGTAGATGATCCCACAGGCAGTGCAGATGTTCTTACCTTGGCTAAGCCCATGATTTTTGGAAACAGGTAAGAGGAACATCCCTCTGGGCTCTGCCCAAGTTGACTAAATGGGCTGTGAAATGTAGCCTGGAAAAAAAAATAACAAAATAAAGGAAACCTTACATCAGAGCATGTAATTAAAGTACTGGGATTTAATTTTCATTTTAAATCTTCTACTGAGACAGAGTTCACCAAACACATCTGAACTGTTACCATAATAGGCTTCAAATGCCATCTGGAATCATTGCTTCATCCTCTCAATGCAACCAAGAGCATTGTATAATTCCATTCCCTTATCCAACAACCCTATTGATGAAGTTATATGATTTGAATACAGCACTTGGAGAAACTAATGTGCAAAGTCTTTACAGAAAGGATGTTCATGTACATCTGCCTTAAAAGTTATTAAATACATATTCCAAATAACTTCGGAGGCAAACACCAAGTTTATTCTTCTTCTGAAAAATTCAAGTGACTGAATCTTCTTTCCCCAAATTTTAAGCAAATCTAAAAAGAGCCAGTGCCAGAAATGCAGCAAGGAGTCATACAAAATAATACCATAATTGCAAGTTAGAACTGCACAGTGAATAATCTGTTAGAACAATCGACTTTGAGAAGGTTTCAATAAACTTGAAGGTCATAGGAAACTTGTCATGAAGGATAATCGAAGTGAAAGGCTAGGTTAGATCCTACAGAAATCCTCCAAGAACTGTTATCAAGGGTACAAGCAAAAGCTGTCCCAGGGCAGACAGACTCTAAGTAATGAGCTTGTCATAGATTTTAAACACAAATACACAGAAAGGGAAAACTATGTCAGACGATAAGTATGCAACTAATATAAGCAAGCAGAGACTAAAAAAAAAATAGAAATGAAAGGCAAAACCACGATGCATTTATCAATAATTATATATACAACCAGCAAAAGGAAATTCAAGTATAAATTTCAAGCCATTCAAGAAAGAGGGATAATATTAACAGGACAAAACGTTTCATGTTTGTTTGGATTAAACTTCAACTAAATCTATACTAACTCATGGCTGTAAGGAGATGATATGCCGTGGGGAAGTGATCAGGCTTCCAAATAGTCTTAATAAAATTGAGAGGTATGAGTAAGATACTACTGAATACAGACAAGTTAAAGTTTGTCAGGAACAGCTTGGTATGTAGCATATGATACACGACAGGGAAAACTGTTTTACTGGTAACTTTACATTAAGGGATCCAGGTGTTAGATCAGACCACGAGTATGTAAATCAACATAGTGATTTGGTTTTTGACATCCAACACAGTGGGATGTCAGATCAGAAATGCAGCCTGCAGAATGTGCAGAAGTTCTTCTGCTCCATTTCACGTCAGTAAGACATGAGCTGGAGCGATGTGTCCAGCTTGTACCACTAAGCCTAAAGAGACACAGAGCAAATGGAAGGAGTCCAGAGTAATGTGACTGCAGGCCACATGCGGAAAAGCTGAACAAATGGCAGCTGTTTAGCTCAAAAAAAGGAAAAGACTGAGAAGAGAAGGTACACCTGAGATATTCTAATAGGTTACGTACACTGATGGCTAAGGTTATTCTAAGGGAGGATGAATATAGACTGCTCTTTAAACTGAGGAACAAGAAAGAACAGATTCACCCTGTGGCAAAAAAAGATCAGATGAGAGGGTCAAAAGAGGGAGAATCCAACACTTTTCTAGTAAAAAAAAAATCTATGGACCATAATTGACTGAATAAATCATGCACATTAGACAAGCACATGATACGAGTGACACAGTTGTAAGTGATCTGTAATTAATTACTTCAGCCAGATACTGAACTTCCATTCCATAACAAACTTTTGCTCCCCCTCTCACACCTAAAAGGGGCCTTATAAACATCATTTCACATCAGCTTAGAAGAGAGGCTCGTAGAAAAGAGCCTCTAAGCTGGAGTCAGTAACTTGATAAGCACAATTACAGCACGGGAAATTCCACGCGTGTTAACCACTGGCTGATGTACCCCTGTGCTGGTAATTAATATAGGTAGGTGTTCCTTGATGTGATATACAAAACCTTTAGACTTTTCTGAAATGTTCTTTTCTTTCAGATTACCCCAAATCAAATAATATTTAATACAGACAGAGGCTTAAAGACTGTCTTGGGATAAGCCATGTAATGTACTTACCCTGTCAGAAGCATAGACAAGGTCACATAAAGCAAGGACTGTTACACAGATTCCAATAGCTGGGCCATTTACCACTGCAATCAGTGGTTTAGGAAAATCAATAAAATGACCCACAAACTCTCTAGAGAGAAGGGAAAACAGAAGATGTAAGATGTAAGAGACACATCTCAAGTGTTTTTCACCCAATGTATACAAATTTCAAAACATGTGATTAGACACTGCATAACAAAACCTAAGAGCTAGACAGTAACTACGTAGTCTTTGGTTTTTCAGCCTTTCAGAAATGAATTCTGACAAAATAAGAGCTATTTGAAACAGCTGCATTTCCTTAGCAACTAAGAATCAAGCATGTCCATGTCAGCACAGCTTCTGTAGTTCCTGCGATCAAGTTATGGAAGTGTTTTCCTCTTGCAAGTTACGAAGTGTTTTCCTCTTCAGCTACAGTTGCTGAATACAGCTCACTGACAAGAGTCCTCTGCCTGTACATCCATCCCAACTCCACCCATGGGATAGCCATTCCCTTCACAGACTCTGTTTTGCAGTGAAGCCCCAACAGGCACCAACACCGTGATGCTACCACAACACAGAACTCCTTGGTGCTCTTCTGCACAGGATTCAGAAACAGCGTTTTGCTTCATCTGACAGCTGCTTCTCCATCCAAGAGGTGCAAAATGCATTCTCAAAACAAAACATTTTCCAAAAGTGAACAGTGTTGTAAGAACTCCATTTCTCTGGCATCTCTGTGCATTGGTTGTAGTGCAACACTGTGCCTGGGTAACAGTAACAGCCCAGCAAACACAAGGCTTCTCACAAGAGCAAGGTTAAAGACCATAAAGCACACGAGACTGCATTGTGCTGAACACCCTACAAAACACTGCAGGCTGGAACACTTGCCAGGTACCACTGAGCACCATCTTCACAACAGGGTCACACTACATCAGTATCGCTTTGAGGGGCAACTGTGATCCACAGACAGCTCACCCAAGTAAAAGCTGCAAAACTGAGTACTTGCAGTTCATCTTTAAAACATTAATCAAAAACACTGCTTTTCTGTGTATTTTAGCTTTTCCAGCAATTGCAAGTGCCTGAGGAAACAACCCAACTTGCAAGCATCTCTCAGATGCAATTATCACATACAGAAGTAAAAAAGAAGACAAAATCTGCTTAAGTAGGAAAAAAAAAGAAGCAGCCCCTTGTGTCAGATGATATCCCTGATCTTCTTGGCCTTAGAAAATAAATTCATTTAACATGTAAATTCAAATTTAAAGGCAGAACCAAGATCTCAGAATTACTGGGCAATTTTGAACAAGTTCATTACACCTGTCTCTATTCAAAGAAATCTGGCAGTGAAGGTATTTTGGTGTTTCTTGCTAGTGCAGACACTGCTGGATATCAAAAACTCCACAATTTTTTTATGTACAGTTAAAACAATGTTTTTTTCATTATAGCTGCATGTACTTTGGAGACTAAACAATGAAATCAAATCTTCAGCATCACTGTACTTAAAAAGACTTCTAATATTAATCTATTTATTTCATACAATTAATACCACTTCCTCCCACACCATTCTTTGTGTTCATGCACAGGGTGTGCCCTTAGACACAGTCACCTAAATAGATGAATTGTAGCATAACTGGGTCCCTACCGTTGTGTTTTCTAACAATGCCTGCAAATTATATTTTACCCACTACAGTAACTTATGCATATAGGAAACCAAGATGTTCTACTTGAGTAATACTGCTCCATCTTTTGCCATCTTCTCCATTTCCCCAGGCTGGACATTAGTGAAATTAGTCAGATCATTTCCACTACTATAGTAGTCTCCATTTCCTGCAGAGAACACAAAAAGAGTAAATGCACCAATGGTTTCTGAGTAAGAAAGAGAAGACAAGCTTTCATTTATTACATTTACAAAAGAATTTCATCCCGAGTGTCTAAAATTATTAAGCAATTAGAGGAATTTTCTCAAAGTGTACACAATATCTTAAAGGACATCTATGGTTTAAAAGTAATTTTGGACTGTCAAATTGTTGAAAAAACAATCAGTAAAAAGCCAAAGAATGTTAACAGTGAAATATTTCATGGGGGAAATTAATTTTCTTTTTCTTCTGTAACACTGTCAGATGGAAAAAATATTTTGTTTCTTTCCCTGCATACTTCCTCTGTTTTTTTTTTTTCTGTCAATTCGCAAGCATTCAAGCAATTAGATGTGAGAAACTTTTTTTTTAAACAGGACAATGGAAATGTAAGTTGATGCATCTCCCTTCACCCACCTTCAAACTGATGAAGAAGTCAAAAGTAGACAGAATAACCTATTTAATATGTGGTAGAGTTTCACATTTTTAATGATGTATTTAGAAAAAGGCACAGCAGTCTAAGGATAAGACTGACAGCACCGCTTGACATCACTGTACTGGAAGAAGGATTTTTCAGTAAGAAACAGATAAGCTGGTATTCAATGTATAAGTCAGTTTGAGGCATCACCAAAAAAGCAAGCAGCATTTAAAAGCTAGACTGCATGACTTAATTGCCTAAATCACCCTATGTTCCATGAGGACACTCACAGGATGGGACCTACTTTACACGACAAAGCTCTTATTCACTGTGTGCAAAGGAACAGAAAGGTTTGTGCAGAGCTATACATGTGTTAGACTTTCCAGCTCCAGTCGTGTGAATCACCCTTCCTATCTTGTAAGGGCTGTGGTGCCCAGTCATTGCCACTGAAAGGAAATTCAGCATCCTGGGAATGGGAACCAGGTGTTGGTAAAGGAGACAGTGGAGAAGAATTTGCATGCAATTACCTCAGAGTAAACAGGTTTAAGCCCAAATTCGCCTTGAATTCACACTACTTAGTTGCCACCCAAAACTCAAGTTTTGGCTAATTTCCTAAAACGAAACTTCTCTGCAATGGGCTAGACAGGCAGCTACTCAAAAGTCATAAAGCTGTTAGTAGTATTCCATGTCCTTCTTCTCAGCTGAGAAAGATATTTTGATGTAACAGCAAGCTTGCTTAAGAATTTGAAACAGCGGCTTGAAGAAAATTTGCCAAAACACTTTGGAAAATCTTTGGTCTATAATACAGGAAAGAACTTCTTTCTTAATTTTATATTAGTCTAAACACAGGTAGGTATTTCATATCAGTACTATACTTCGGTATAATATAAAACATACCAGTAATAACTGCTATGGTAGAATCATTTTTTCCAGCTTCTTCAAGCGCTTTGATAATTTCTCTGTACATCTGCATAAAAGGAAAATCAACAAAGTACAAACATGATGCTGCAAAATAACATAAAAATGAGACTGACAACAAGGAACTCAAGAGACAGATTAGCTATGATCCTTTTGAGTACTGAAAAATTTTTCATGCACAGAAAGTTTGGTATTGCATGCGAAGTACTTCTGACCATGAAGACACATGCATGCAATACTCAAAACTTCCAGTGCAAACCTAAAGGACACAATAAGGTCCTTTGGAGAAACAAACACTGACTTGAAACAGCTAATTTCAATACAGCAGTTTAAGTGGACAAAATAACATGCTAAAGAATTAGCAGCAGTGGGGTGCAGACTCTGCTCTGGTATCTCTGCAGTTGTGAACCAGGTTGATCGTGATGCTTCCGACAGGAGGGACTTACTCGTGAAGATAACTAAGGGAAACAGAAGATCACCTACGCTGCTGAGCCAAAGGCTGCACAGATGCTTTGTTATACTCAACACTGCAGTCAAATCTTACATCCAAAACACAGGTCAGTCTTCCTGCAGTTTGCCATTTTAATTTAGTGCAGACCATAATCGTACATTAAGTTTGAAAGAAATCAAGAGACACAAAAAGCCTAATCTGTAAAATTTTAGCTGAATGATTTCATTTTGTACTGGATATTTATTCCTTAGGTTGTTGTTGGAGTCAGAATACTAATCTGTCATAAAATTCAGACCACCATGCTTCAATTCTTTCTGTCAAAGGTGTAGTAAGGATTCTGTAAAGATTTAAGTAGGTTATCCAGACAGAAAAAATCATTAATCCTCCCAAGTTCATTTATTTACCTGATGGTTGATGGCATTTTTCCTATCAGGCCGGTTAAACATTATCTTTGTGATATTGTTTTTGGTAGTGACTATTAATGTTTCATAGCCATCGTGTCTGCCCTCTTCTGGAGAAGCCTCTTTCTTCTGGCTAGCAGATTCTGCAGAGACCAGACTTGAGACAAGTTCAGCATATTTCTGTCTGGCATTATCCTGCAATAAAAGAAAAGAAATTTAAAAATAGGGAAGAAGAAAAAAAGGGGGAAAAAAAGGAAAAAATACTAAAAAAAAGTAAGACAAAAATAACACACACAAGATTATGAAAAACTAAAATTGAAATCTGTTACAGTATTAATAAAATGGGTACCTGGGTGGAGGGGGAGGGGAGGGTGACTGCTTCAGGACAAAAGAAAACAAAAATCTCTATTATAATAGATTCCAACTAGGGGGGTGAGGACAGGAACATGTTGTATTTGTACACTGCAGAACATGCTTCAAGTCACCTTAAAAGCAGCAGCGATAGATTCACAAAATAGAAGTGCATAGATGCTTGGATGAAGACATTTATTTTGCTGGAAGAGTGGCCCCATGTCTAAGACTACCAGAGAGACCTTTGTCATATTTCCGGTGTTTACACAGTTCTGTGGACCCTTTGTTTCTGCTTTCCAGTTGGACATTTCTCTAACAAAAGTTTTTATTTTAGAATAGTGTTGCTGAAAATAAGAGCAGTGAAACGGATCTTATGGCATTTTAAAATTGCTTGAAGACAATAGTTTTCATTTAGCACTAACATGACACACAGAAGCCTAAAGAATCTTGTCTCCCTATTTCTAAAGCAAGCAGTGATTTAAAAGAATTTTAAGTACTTGGTTGTTACAACCTACTGGCTTGAAAGGATAATATACTTTGAACAATTCTATAATCCATAATGAGTAGCACATGAAATTGTCTATCCACTCTCCACTCCAGGAGCCGATTCTTTGCCTTAAGTATTTCTTGACTACTCCTAAAAGCTGCAGGGCCATCTCAAAAATAACCCCAAATTAACAAAAAAATCAAAATGCACCCCAAAAAACCCAAAGCACAACAATATGTTATATTCATGAAACTATGCAACTATGTTCCCTTAAAAAAAAAAAAAAAGTACAAAAACCTCTTCTATATTAAAGGATCTTTTTGACTGAGCTCAGCAACTACTACTGAGCAGCAGGCCTAGTGCAGCACTAACAGAGCTGATTTGAAAAGCTCGTTTCCCTCATTTAATAGCAACTGAGGAAACCATGGTAGCTACAAGCAGTCAGACGTACTAAAGCCTGCGTGAAAAAGGAATGCTTATGTATCTCTGCATCTTTATTCTTCCTGCTTGCTTCACTTGACTTCTCTAAATGTTATGAAAGATACCAAAAAGGTCAAGATGTATTGAGAAAGAAAGAATGAAGAGAGGCTCTCAATACACCAATTTTTCCTAGTCTTTTACTCAACAGCATAAGAGATTGACTTTTTAAAATGACAAGGTTATGAATATGCTGAATTCAGAGATTTGGGTTTTGTTGTAGGAACTGAGAAACTCAATCCATCTTTCTTAAACAGAACAGCAGAATAGACCATAATGCAAACGAACAGTACTTTTATTGGGAGTCACCACATAAGATGTCTTACACAGATACAAGCTGGCAGCAATAGTGTAGAACTAGGCTTACACACTGAAAAAAATTAAGTCTCCAAACATTGAAGCAGTGAAGTGATTGAGGAGTACAGTAGGAAACATTTTGATGGCTGAAGCAAAGTTGCTGAACTAGCATGTAATATTTTTAGTCATCAGCCACTCACTTGAAGACCAGGTACTTCAAGGCAGAGTAATCTACACAGTATCTAAGTGAAATTATGGGTTTTGTCACCTGAGACAAACTGCCAAGAGAGTTCCATGCATCCCACTTGGCTTTCTTGACAAAGTCCAGCATACCTGGTTTTGGAGCATTGCAGGGACCTTCAGTAGCCTGAAAAGAGAGTGAAACAAACTTATTTAAACCTTTGATTAAAGTATTCTATGATCAGTTTTCTTGAAGAAAAATAAACTATTGGAAAGAAATATTTCAAGTGGGAGGCAGGAAAGAAAGAAAGAAAGAACAGATTTATGACCTCACTATTATTAATTAGTAAAGCTACCTGGAACCATCAGCTGTCTTTAGGGTTTTTGTTAAATAAGTTACTGATTGCCTTCCTTGACACAGCAAGCCACAGCCTGTACTGACCCTGCAGTCAATCCTGATCCACAAATACTTCCCCAAATACCAATACAAGCCCTGCTATGGACATAAAGCTATATTCTAGAAAGGTCCCCTTTCACGCTGTGGTAAAGAATAACCTTCACTCAAACTGCGGAGGAACAGTTCCTTGAATTCAAAAGAGACAAACAAAAAACCCCAAACAAAACCTACAATGACCATATTAAAAAAGAGAGGAAAATACCACAGAAATCAACTTTCAAATGTCAACACCATTATATTATAGGCCCAGATGACTGTAGATACAAGAAATTTAAGAGAAAGCATGCAGCCTACTCTTTTTTTCCTAGGTATAAGCCATTTTCCAAAGCTGAATCAATATTATTATATGGAAGGCATCCCACAATGGATGTAATTTTGCTCTACTTCTTTGAATAAAGGCTTCTACTCAAAGCATGAAAAAACAGGTTTGGCTTCCCCTCAGAATTTAGGCATTTTAAGGGGCTGACATTTCAAGAACAGAATTTGAGCACATAAAATCAAGAGCCTGTTAACACACAATACATTTGAACAGCCTGTATTTTAAATAAATTTTACAGGACCATCCCCTCAGGTTATAAATGCTCCTTACCAAACAAAAAGTCAAGCCTACCTGTTTAAACAGAGCATAGAGTTTCAACTTAGTTTCATTCCCAGGATCCTTTTTCAAAAGCTTCAGCTGTTCTTGAGCCTTTTCGAAGTCCTTCTGGCTGACCTGCATGGTGGCTGCAGTCATGTGCAGGTGAATTGCTGGAATGCAAACAGCTTGTGTTGGCCTGGGAGTAAGTAGGGAAAAAAAATCCCATTACATGACTTTTGTGAAAGACTAGAGGAGAATAAAATATGCTGCTTTTTAAGATATTTAAAGTAAATGTGAAACATTACATACAACACTAATCAAAATAACAACAAGAAAGATATTAAAAATCACAAGAAAGTTGCTTTAGAAGCTTGCTCTTGCTGTGATATCATTAACATTTGGAAATTATTAATTTTTATTAATTATTTAAATATTATCCCCTTGTACTCAGCACCTTGAATAATGAATGCATTCAGTTCTGGGCCCCACACTACAAGACAGACATTTCGGTGCTGGAATGTGTCCAGAGAAGGGAACAAAGCTGGTGAAGAGTCTGGAGCACAAGTCCTCTAAGGAGCAGCTGAGGGAGCTGGGGCTTTTAGCCTGGAGAAAAGGATGCTCAGAGGGACCTTATTGCTCCCTACAACTGCCTGAAAGGAGGCTGTAGCCACGTGTGGGGGTTGTCTCTTCCCCCAGGTAACAACACTGAGGATAAGAGGGAACAGCTTCAAGTTGCACCAGTGGAAGTTTAGATTGGCAAAGAAAATCTTCCTAATATCCAGACAGGTGGCCAGGCATTGATGCCTTAGGTTTTAGCTTTTATATTTTACAAATTCTGTATTCTCTGTATTCCTAGCGTGTAACACTGAACTATCTTGCAGCATAACAAAGCCTCTCCAGGCTTGCTCTCCAAGGACACCCAGACCATCCTAGGCCCAAATTGTGCAAACCAGCATCTTGAGAAGGGGGGCAAGCTGGGGGGGGTGGTTACATCATTAGCTAAAGTTTAATTGGCGAATTTATGCTGATCTGCAAATGGACCAAACCTATAACAGTGTGAAGAACTCATGACTCTGCGTCCATCTTGGGTGTAGCCTTTGGCCTGCCCAGGGTGTACCTCTGAAGGCCTTCTGAATAAAGGCCTTATTCCCTTACTCCTTACACCTTTATTCCCTTACTCCTGTCTAGTCTCTGTTTCCAGGTTGGTCTTTTAGGCATCAGCATTGGAAGAGGCTGCCCAGGGAAGCGGTGGAGTCACCATGCCTGGAGGTATTTAAAAGATGCATCTACGCAGCACGTGGGGACATGGTTTAGTGGCAGATTTAGCAGTACTGGGTTAATGGTTGGACTTGATGCTCTCAAAGGCCCCTTCCAACCTAAATGATTCTATGATTAGCAGCTTTATATGTCCACAAATTAAGATGAGTATGCAGCCTGTCTGCTCTTTGTGATCTTTTCAAGTGTGTATGCTTCTAGCTAGAAACACTTCAATTTGAAAGCCTGGTTCTCCAGTCAGGGCAGCACAAGTGAAGACTAATTTCAAACTGTTCTTTGGAAAAGGACTGGCTATAAACCTGCTTGTAGGCACTTGAGAAAAAAAAAAGGCAGTCAAAATATTCTGGGAGAACAACTTCGCATGAGAAAAAGGCAATTCCATCAAAACCTCCCCCAAAACCACCAAACCTAACCCAATTCTATAGTGCTTTCTAAAAACAGGTTCACTTCAGTAAAGTTTGGAATCAAAAGCCAAGAAGTTTAATAATTTTGACTTATTTCAAGAGGGCAAAAGCATGTTGTCACAGCTTTTTTTTTTGTTAAATTGCAATGTACGTTAAGCATTTTTACTATTTTTAAAATGTTTGCAGTTTATGTATGAACCTTCCTTCTCTACTCTAGTAAAAGAAAAAAAGCTCAACTTTCCCTACTCTAACTTACAGACACGCCTGTCTTGTTAGAATATCATATATGATAGATTTCATAACCAGTCTAATTTAAAAAATTAAGGAGTATATCAAATGGAGACTGACAGAATGCTTAATCAATTTAATGTTAATATTTCAGTTACAGGATAATCATTTAAGAATCATGGAAATTCTACCTTTTTATACATGGCTAATGAGAATTTTAAAGATGTTCTCCTGCTTACTTCAAAAATATCCTCATTGCTCTTATTTCTTAAAGAAAATTTATTTTCTGCTGCAAGCCTAAAAATTGCAGGCAGAAAGTGTGAAGAATGTGAACTGTCCCCCATTAACTTTATTCCTCTTCCATATTATGCAGCTAGATGGTTTAGGTGTCTTTTAAAAATGTTCGTAAGATCTATTGGTTTTCTGTCCTATTACAGCCCTTCTTTGTCAATAAAATCTAAGCTCTGATATTTTGGAGATGCCAAGTTTGAATGACAAACATGGAAAGAATATTTTTTGTTATATACAGAATTTCTTTCAAAGCAAAAGAATTTCAAAATTTGCTTCAAAATCTTATGCCAGCAGCAAGAAACCTATCTGAACAATACAAAATGGAACAGGCTATCAGAAAAGGTTGCAGGAACAGAAAATCCTTTTAATTGAGTTGATGAGCTGTAAGCCTTTATCAAGATAGCAATGCACCAGACAAACACGGGGTAAACAACTCTCACTGTAATCAACATTCAAGTTGGTGTGTTCAGAAGACTCTGTCAGACTTCAATGAGTTCATCCCTTAAACAGCTGGGAGGTTATTTAGCCAACTTGTAGACTTGGCTTCCAGCATCAAAAAAATACCTTCAGCAGGAAAAAGTGCACCTAAATGGATACAGACACAAGTTTTTTAATACTGCATCTCTTTCATTAGTCTGTCCTGGAGTCCCAGAACATGACACTTTCAGTTCCCATTCCCAAACATGTTTTTGAAGTCACATTTACAGGAAGAAGAAATGAGAGTGCAGGAAAGTAGTTGTTTGGTTTGGTTTGGCCTTTTTTTTCCTCCAATTTTGCTAGCTGTCTTTGGAATTACTGGAATGCTACTGTCCCCAAGATGATCTGTGTATCTGCTACAAATTTTCTCGTCAGTCTAGGCACTGACTGAGGTAGATTCCGTGTTTAAAAATGGAGATTTGGGTTTACACCATGTTTGACAATCTGGATTTCACTCCAGCCTGGCTGTGGTCAATATTATAAAAAGGCTTTAAGAATCTCTTTTATATACAATTTGATAATGATCATAAATTAATAAAAGTTGAGAATGAGCAGCCGGGGAGAGGAGAGTGCCATAGAAGCCGGTCTGAAGGTATGTACACACATATATTTGTGGTTAATGTTGGTTTGTTTTTGTTTTGTTTTTTTTTTTGCATTTAGCAGGTCACAGTTCTCTTCCTTATTACGGATGCAAAGTAGACAAGTTAGAAGAGGAGGAGAAAACAATTAGGTGAATAAAAAAAATTTGGCTGGGGAAAAGTGGAACAATCTTTCAGTAAGTCCAGGCTCAGAGGAACTTTGCTGTTTGGTTATATTCCCTTTTGCTTCTTAGTTATAAAATGTTTGGGTAAAATTGTTATCTATCCACTTCAAATATTTCATCTTTCATTCTTCTTTTCCTCCTTACCTACTGATTTGTAATAGGAGATTGTGCAACCTCCTAAAGTGTTTAAAAGAAAAGGCCTTTTATCTTTCACTCTTCCTTGCTGCTTGTAGCTCAATTCTCTGCAGAACATTGATGATTCACTCCATTCCTTCTGCCTTCTGATCTCTACAGACATTTCCTACACATCAGAGATGCTCATCAATTCTCGACATGCTAAGGCTAAGCTGATTACTATGATTTCTCTATTAAAATAACAACAAAGGATGAAAACACAAAGGAAAGATTAAGTTATTTCACAATTAATTTGTCTTGGGCAGGACCTCATTCTTTAGAGGCAGACACAAACAGCAGTAGGAGAGCTCCTCCATCCCAAGTAGATCACACAGAGCGGGGAGATGACTCAACACCTCTCAGCACACACAACAGCGCTGCCACCTCTGGCACTGCACAGTGGTGCCGTGCCACAGTCCCACGGACAGAGGAGCTGGAGAGGCTGCTGCAGTACAAGGACAGAGGAGCTGGAGAGGCTGCTGCAGTACAAGGACAGAGGAGCAGGAGAGGCTGCTGCAGTACACTGTGGGACAACTCGCTCCCTCCATCTGCTGCTCTCATGCTGTGACACCGAGTTCTTCTTAGTCACTCACTGAGCAAATCCACACCCCACGTTAGCGGCCACACTTTGCGGAAACCACGCAAAGCAGGCAGAGAGCTGGAACCTGACATACAAGCTTTTAGTCCAAGCAGAAAAAGAAGCCTAGGAAAGGCAATCAAAACCCCCTCTGCATTTCCCTTTCTCATCTACTCATTGCAACAAAGCAAAATGATTTCCTTCACAAAGCTTCCTGTTTATTGTGCTGCACCCCGTGGCCAATTAGCTGCCACTGCCCCACTGCTACAAATTACCTTCGCTGTAGCTGCACCCACAGAAGAGTGGTGACGGCTCGGCAACCTCCCCCAGCTGGGTAAAAAGCCAGCCCCCACCAGAGAGACAGAAGCAAGAGGAGTCACAACTTGGTAGAGCAGTCAGAGTCCACGACAAATGCCTGCGCATTCCCACAAGACCAGTCACTGGGGACTTCGCAAGGTGTACGCTCTGAAAAAAGAAATAAATCCTGGGCATCACTGCCTGAACCTGAAACATCCAGGCTGACAATCATTTCATATTTATTCCCTTGCTTCAGACATCTCTTTGTTGCCATTTAGTCGTTCAGGACATCTTGGGGGCTCACCATTCAACCTGTTCACTTATATGTCTCTCATCCCAATAAACATTCAAATGTAGGTCTCTTAAATCTAAGATTTCAATTATACTGAAAGTAATTTCTCACTGTTTATATGATTCACAAAAAGACTGCAAAGCCTGTTAAGGCAGGCCTCTCATGTCTGTGTAGTTCTGTCACTTGCATAAGGACTTTAAAACAGTTAAAAATTATAACATTTTGTAAAATACTGACCACTCACTTTCTAACTTTTAAAGCAACATTGCAGTTTCCTCATCAGTATTAAACAGAAGTCAAAAGATCTCTTTGCATAGGAAACATGAGATACACTCAGCATAAGAAAGGGATGGATATACCTGAAATCCATCTTCCATTTACTTAGTAAAAGTTTTCTTTTAAATGTTAGTAGATCCTGGGGAAATAAAGCACACAGAGAAGCAGTTAAAAATCCTATTAGGATGAAAAGCAGTGGGTGGTGCAAATACGCATGGGTTTAAAACTCCTGACAGAAATGGAAAATGCTCATTTTACATTATTTTAAGTTGCTTTAGGGAGACAACCAAGAAAAAGAACAGGAAGTGTTGTTAGACAGAAGCAAGAAGTACATCAAACTGTCACTTGGATGAATCCCGCAACATCTTTTGTCCATTATATGTAACACTCCAGATAATGTGTGCAATATCCCTTCTCTGCCATGATCACTATCTCAAGGTGCTGTCATTTTTTCCATTGCTCTTTCCACATGTTCCTCATGCAGAACAGCAAAGGGCATGCTAACCACTCCTTGCCATTTCTCACATATAAAGGGTATTAGAGCATCATAAAGTGTCACTATTTCTGCTCATGTTCTTTCCATTTTAAGAGAAAATTAAATGAAATACTGGTTTGCTGCTGCTATTGTTTGAAGAGTGGTATGGGTTGGTTTTTGTTGGTTTTTTTTTTAGTTATGACACAAAGAAATCAATTCCCACAAACCTCAAGGTGCTAAGTGTTTGCTTATAACCTAACACAAGCTTCTGACCGCATGCCTCTCCACAATCCCTGCAAAGAAAAGACAGCACACATTTCCCAGCCCAGCCCACAACTGATTTCCAGGTGCCAGCCAGACTTTCAATTGTTCTACAAGGTTCAGGAGCCTAAAACCTATCCCAAGAGCTTCCCTTGCTCCAGCATCAGCAACTGCTTTTAGGGGTGCTCTGAAGTCACACAGGAGAGCAACTAAATGAGACCTCCTTGCTCCCTGTCCTCCTGCTCTGCAGACATATCCATCCATAGCAAGCACCCATGCGTGCTCCCTGCCAACGTTGACTGGGGAGGTCTTTGCCTGCTGGTGCCTGGACAGCACCACTCCAACCAGTTTCAAGGCTTCGGTCCCCCTCTTTCAGTAGCACTTCTCTCATTTTGATCCTCTCTTAAAATTATCCTGATTTTTCTCCCTGGAGGGGAAAAGGGATCTGGAGAAGGAATAGCAACTTTGGATCATTAGTTCAGCTACATCAAGGGGCACAGGAGCAGAGCTGGTGGGAAAGCCTGTCACCACCGGCAATTGCAGGAACTGCTAGGAAATGAGGAGAGTGAATGGAATGGAAACCTGTATTTAAACTGCAAGCATGAGAAGAAGAGTGGACATCTGAAAAAAGAAATTTAACCTGACATACCAACTTCTCTCATTCCCCACCTCCCAAGCCTTCATATCAGAATCCCTGACAAGATTTAAAAAAAAGAAAGTTTGATTACCAAATAATGACAATGAGCAAAGCCTTAGCAGTACCACGCTTCCTTGGTAACAAGGAAAATAATATTTATCATTTTCCATATTCACTTGCAGTATTTTCTGCATGCAGTAAATTTAAAAGTTGTACTTCATTTGATTTTGCTGACAAGAGGAAGCTATTATCTATGCTGCTAACATAAAAATTATCAGAAAATTTTAATCTGCAGGTTCCCCAAGTTATCATTCATCATGCCATTAGTCATATTCTACCGAAACCAAACAGATAATAATGTAACATTAAGAACTCATTATTTTTTACATAGCCTGAATATTTACACAGCAATATAAGAGCTTTCCCCATACAGCTTAAAGTGGAGAGGGCTCATTTCTGCCATATGTCTCCAGTCATTCCCCCCATACAAGCTACCTGGACCTCAGCTGGGAGAGAGAAGAGGCACCTGACAATGCTAAAGCAAACTGAGCATCCTGTGGCATATTTGGAACACTCATTGCTCCTTTGCTGTTGGAAAAAAAAGGAGAGCATAGATGGCAAATTTATAGATAAATTCTGGTAGTTTCTTCTGGCTGTAGAAGAAAAGCAACCCTTTCTCTCTTTATGCCATCTTATTACAGGCTGCTCGTGAAGAAATTTGAATCGTTTAACTATACACACTACTTCTCACCATGTACTCTTTTCAGGTTGTTTTGGGTTTTTTTCTTTTCTACCTACTGAATTGATTTTTCATATGTGCCTATGAAATCAATAATGCCTGTTGCTGGTGTTAGACTTCTAGCTTCAAAGCACTCTCCCTCTAAGTTGTATAGACAGATTTTCTTTCAAATAGGAGTTGTGTAGTAGGCAGTAACATTATAATACTAAAAGAAACCTTAGCTTGATAATTTTTACACTCATAAAGGCAAATTACTTCAGGTTTTTATTTCTAGGTCTGTCCTTTCAAGTTTCTTCTCTTATACTGGGAAATGTGGAGTAACCACTAGGAGAAGGGAGGTGGTGAGTGAGCGGCTGCGTGGTGCCCTGGCTGGGGTTAAACCACAACAGGCCTTTTTGATGCCCAATGTGGGGCACAAAGGATTGAGATAACAACAGATCTGACCAGACCATGGTAGAACAGATTTGTTAAAAGCACATATTAAATTAGTTTAACAGCTGCTGGTTACAATGCTGTTCCATTTGCCCCGAGTTCCTGCATGTGTGCTCATAGTCCCTCCACGGGGTCTTATCAGCATCAAAGTTATTCTCTAGAAATCAATGCATTTGGTTCATTTGGGGAAATACCAAGTTTTATTAACCATGGAGATACTATGAAAGAGTTGATGACTCAGTAGACAGAACTCCAGCCTTCCTAAAAAAAGCCCCAAGCCACAAGGAAATAACTACCCCTTCCTGTTCCAGCAGCATAGTCCCTGACTGCACCCCACTATACTGCAGCGTGGAGTAACTAAAATTTACTGCTATCAGGCAATAAGAATGTTTCTAGTGTTCTCATATTTCCAATGTTCCTAACTAGTAGAAAACATCAGTTCAAATACTCTATAAACAATTTACTTACTACTGCTTTAACAAACAAATGAATGTCAAATTATTTTCTCCTTTACATTAGAATGTTTCAAGAGTTGTTCTAAACACAAGTTTGGTGTATAAATCCTTATCAGCTTTTACTATTTTACACTCCTACACTGTTTTGACATATAAAAACTAGGGGATAATTATGTGTCTGTTGGCAAATTGAAGTGCTGAATCACTGTTGTTTAGTGCAAATGCCTCAGCTGTGCTTGATAGTTTCTTTTTCAATATTAAAGAATAGCTAAGAATGAAGGCTAAGAATGAATAGATTACCATTCACTGAGATATGAAATGGTCTCATCTTTGTGCTCTATACAGGCACAGTTTTATTTTATTTATTCTTTCATCACAGCTGCTGGAAGGGAAACTAGGATCATCTCCTGAAATCTCCACAAGAACTCTCTCTTTCCAGCAGACTTAAGTTGGCTGGACATGGTGAATGACCAAAGCACGAGAGAACCTCCTGTATATTCTCAGTCCATGTAAGACATCTCTACAGGCAGGAAGATTTACAGATAGATATCCTCTGAAACACATTTAAAAGTTAAAAATAAGAATGTTAGCAGAAAAAATATAGAGCTGCAATCCTCATACATTGGTCATTGGCTGAGAACCACTGAGAGTTTACTGCAGCATTTGGAGAGCAGCAAACTCAAAGAGGTTCCTCACACATCCTCATCCAAGGTGACTTAACAAAAAGTTATGAACAAATACTCAAAATAATTTTGCTGCTAATGAAGAAAGGAAAAAGCCATTTTGATTTGGCCTGCAGGGACAAATCTTGCTGGCTGTATGAAGAGCAAGAAAACATGTAGTTTAATGTTAATGGGTTATGACCAACATAGGTAGGTTTCTTGACATGGATACAACCAGCTCCTGCAGCTCCCACCCACATGTGAACACCCACTGACACTCCACATAGTGCAGCTGAATCAGTGAAAGGAAACAAAAATTTCCTCTGAGGCTTACTTTCTCTCCTGAATCCATGACACTCAGATACAATGGGGGTGGAAACAAAGAATACTGAACAAAACACTAACGAAGCTGTATTTGCCAGTGGTTTATCCTGTACAAATCCAGAGCTCTTTCAGACAGCTTAAATTAAACACTTCCAGTCTAAACACAAAGTAGCACACTGCTCTTGGTTTTGTCAGTATTTCCAGCACCCACAATCAAACCAAGAGGTTGTCTTTAAAGACCTGGGGCAATTTACTCAAAAAAATCTGATGATCTGAAATGGAAATGATACACATTCCAAGGGACTTCATATCATGTCTTACTAGGACAGTGTAAAAAGCTTAAATTATAGCATTTAGAAGGCTGCACCTAAAGCAGTAGCTCCCAAGACAGAGGTCAGAGGATCATGTTGAATTGTGCCAGTTACTAGCAGCAAAGCAACATGGGCAGGGTCATACTGGCTTCTGCTATCATTGTAGAGATCATGAAGAACTGTGGGTCTGGGCAAGAGGCAGACAACCCATATAACTTGGAAGTTCTTCCTCTGAATAAAAGTGTGTTTCATCTGGCATCTTAATGGCAATTAAGTAAAACAACACAAAACCAAACACAGATTCTTTTGTTTCAGAAACAGGCTGACTATACTGACACGTTTGAAGCAGTCAGCATTTTACAAGCATGTGTATCATGGTATGAAATGACAGCATATTTGAAATTTAAAATTTATCCTGTTCAATGGTTAGCTTCTAAGGATCAAATTATTAAAGAATTATTGACCATTCTATAAGCCATATACCTCTTACACCAGACCTTATACCAGCATAAATATTATCAAACACCTTACCCGAAAAACAGTAGCCACCCTTTTGGAGGGCCAAAGAAACAGCAAAGAATTCATACAACACAGCACTTCTAATCCTCAATACATCATTTTTATTCCCAGTTAAGAATGGAATCTATTCTATTCAATACCGGTGAGGCCACACCTGGATTACTGCATCCAGTCCTAAGTTCCACAGTACAAGAGACGTGGTCATACTGGAAAGAGACCAGAATAAAACCATGAAGATGGAACATCTCACATTGAAGAGAGTCCTAGAGAATGGGGATTGTTCAGAAAGCTGTGTTCCAAGACAACCCACCCTTGAGACTTCCAGACACCTCGGCTATGAACTGTGAAATCCAGCTCAATTCCATACAGCTTGCTGCGCTGGATTACGTTTTGTTGATTTTAACTGCCGGGTATATTTCCACTCACAACTGTTTAAGAGTGTGCTTAAATAAGGAAGTTTACCAAGACACTTTTCTGGAAAAATATCCAATCAACTCAGCACCACCTTTTGTCTTTTAAATCGTATTGGTAAACCAGCATGTGCAAACAAAAAAACCCCTACAATTAATGGGAGTTTTTGCAGAGAAAGCCTCCCATTAAAGAGATTCAGTTGTTCATCTTCCCTTGACTAGTTAAGCCTGATATTCAAAACACAGTGCATTAGTTTATTCCAATGGCTATGTTTCAGAATCCTAGCCCTTAAAGAAAAAGATAAATTCAAGATCCATTGGTGGTATGAGGACCCTCCCTGAAAGACTCTGAAAGTTACCTTACAAATGCTAGGAGAAGCTGATTTTACCAGTATTTTGCAAAAGCTTACTGCAAAAGTAAAATGGCACAAGGTTTCAAGAAAGCAAAGAAGGTGGTTTCTTTAATATATAAAACAAAAAAAATATTACTACTTAAAAGGTAAGGAAAGTATGATGAGCTCTCTAAACTTCCTATTGACTTGCACCAAGACAGAAAAGACTAAGCTTGGGGAAAAACACAGGTTTAAAATCAAGCCAGATATGTGTTCTGCTTGCTTTTCTGGTACCCACATAATTCGGATCACAAACATCAACTACAACTACAGATCTGACCTACCAAAGGGAAGTTTGCAAAGATAAGCATGGTTATCTCAAGTAGGAGGAGCAGAGCAGAGTACCTGAGCACTACAGAATCCAGCATAAGCCAAGGAGAGCTGATTAATGGTAATCTGTCACAGAAAAAGATGTTGGTTGATAGGAATAGTAAAGAGCTGAGCAAGGTGCACTGGTACAGCCTGAAATACAGCACCAACAGGCACACATTTTAGAGTTCAGAAACCAAAACACAAGAGCCTGTGTAAGACAGCAACAGGGAGTAAAAAACATACTCCACACGGCTTCCGTGGTGTAGGATCAGAGTATGTGTTTTGTACTGTGGATAAGACATGGCCTTTGACACATTTCCCATGTCAGTGAGCCAGGATGCACCTCCCACTCAATTGCTAGCGGGCGAGGAAGTTGGCAGGCACATGTTCGGGAGGCTGCAGGACATCTGCTGCCTTTGCCACACCGAGATCAGGAGGGAAAGAAGACCCAACTCACCTACATCGGGGGAAAAGTTTCAGGCATAAAAGCAACTTCTACTGCCAGCACCAGAGGTTTTGGTACAGACCCCCAGGAGACTCAGGAGTGTTTGCAAATAGGGTTTTTAAGAACATAGTCTGATCTATTACTTGAGAGCAACACTACAAAAATCTAGTCTTCCTCCTTGTAAAATGGAAGTGGATTAGGGATGACAGCAGAAAAGAAAAGGAAAGCAGCTGCTGCAATACAGAAACAGGGCCTGGTAGGAGGCAAGTAGGTGAAGAGGCAATAGTGTCTTTTTCGCTCAGCCAGCATGAGAACATCAGAGCAAAGCTACTAAAATTTGTATGTCCATACCCAAACACAGCTATCTGAATAAGACTGACAGAAAGGACTAGACATTTCCCACCACAGGGATACAAGGCAGACTCTCTGAGGCCAGTTAGGTCCTCATGGCCAAACCTGGTGTCATATATAGCTAACTGGCTTTTGCATATAAAAATCATCTTGTGACCAAGTTGGTAGTTATTGGAGTTGTTGGGATAGTTAGAGGGAATACCTCCTAGTTGTGAAGTTTCCATTGTTCTCTGTGGACCAATGTCCCTCCCCAGCAAATGATCCATTGGTGAAAGGAACTTGTGATGTACCTCAAAATCCACCGATTATCTTGTGCCATGGGGGGTGGGACAGTGGGGAATTCTGGGAAGGGCCAAGAGGGTATAAAAGTAGGATCTCAGAGCCCTCTTTCTCTTCCTCCATGTGGCAAAGCTGGTGAACACATCTTCCTGCGTCTGCTCCCCTAGCGCTGGGTAAAGGGGGAAGGGGTCATAGGCCTATCTCTGTTCAGAGACCTTTTTTATTTTAAGAGAATTTTGCCTCAGATTAGCTGAGATAAATCCAGCACTGAAGATTTCTGCCAAGGTCACACAGCCAGTTTGGCACCAAGAGTCTCTGATCCTGCGATCCTGGGGTTTTTATATTATTTTAAATTAAGAATTCGGATGCTGTTGTTTTTCCAAATTATTTTTCTTGTAATAAACAATTTTTGTTTAATTAAAACAAGAGTTGTCCTTATTCCTGACACCTGGCAAAAAGAAACAGAACAGAAAAGGGGATACCACCCAACTTACTGGTCACCTCCAGGATGACAGTAGCCTCAAAGAGGTTTTCCACAAGGCAAGGCTTAGATGCCCTCTGGGTGTGCTGGCATCCACAGTTCTCCCCAGTATTATCTCTCCTCACATATTAAAAAGAAGCAAACAAAAAACCTGTAATGCAGGTGATACACCATTAACAGCAATCGAGAAGTTGTTTCAGGGAATGACCTGGAATACTGAACTGCTGCTCATCAAAGGAGGCCCCTGAGCACAGTCATTTGATGAAGCAGGAAATAATCTCTCAGCTGCAAGAGATCAGTTCTTCCTCCACCATCAGTGGAGCAGCTTCCTCATAAAAGCACAGTTTCAGGGCAAAGACAAAGCCACTGGGCCCTAAAAGACCCATGACTTTACATCTGACTGGCTTAGTGGGAGGCAAGGCAGAAAAGAGCCACAGCTCTTATCTGTGGGTCTACATGGCTGCAGTCAGAGAGGGGTAAAAGAAGAGATGGAAGGGTTATAATGTCCTGCTTTGCCACAAAGGCAAAGGGCCCTTGATATAATGACCAACAAATGCAACTGCACTACCAAGTAAAGGGTAAGCAATTCAGGGAGCAGGATCCTTTAACTCCCAGGCCAAAGAACAAGAGGGCTGAATAAGGACTGCTGCGTATTGTCCTGGAACTTAATAACACCTGAGCTCCTGCTACGTGGGTAGGCTGTAAACATCCAGATGTTTTGTCAGGAGATGATGAGGGGATGCCAAGAAGAGATTTGGAATGCTGCTCAAGAGACAGATGGAAGTGAATTTGAACTCTTAAGACTGCTGCCTCCCAAGCTCAAAACCAGATACTGTAGTAAAGAGAGATTTACTGTAAGCAGGAATTAGGACAGGGAGAGACCAACAAGGCTACAGAAGCAAGAAGAAGCCAACAGTGTAAGAGAAAATTAACCAGTTTTCAATTCACTTTACTTAAAGACCAGCATTTAACAGTGCTCCTACGAAAAAGGCTTTTCTGAGAAGTAAAAGAGTAGCTCACGGAAAATTGGTCTTTGACAAGATCTGACCTCCTTTAAAGTTGCTGAAATAGCTGAACCAAGGAACACACTAGGAAGTTTGGGTGTGACAATGTTACTGTCTCGGTTTGACCAGGAGAGTGCTCTTGGAGAAAGTCTCTGAGCAGAGACTCTTGGCCTGATGCCAAGTCCACTCCCCCAGGCTGTGCTGCAGAGCCGTCTTGGCACATACAAGTCAGATCCCTTCTAGACTACATAAAATCGGGAGATGTCCTCCAGCCACTGACACGCATTCAGTGCTGGGATCGCACTACAGCTAGCCCGAAGGAAACCCCCAAAACAAGGACAGCGTGGATGCAGGTTTCCCAGCAGCAAGCATTCAGTGCCCAGTGGTCTGACCTGACCAGATATGGCTTCACAGCAGTGGTGTTGTGGGGCCTCCAACCTCAAAGATCTGAACACAAAGGCTGTCAAACGCGTACAGCCCCAGTTAAGACTCTTCTGAATGTGCATTTGTGTCAGCTTTCCCCCTCCTCAAATGAATTTAAACTTGAAATATTACATATTGCAACACGGCAGGAAAAGAAGAGCGTGTGGAACTCACAGTTCCATTTCTGAAAGGATTATGAATGTCCTGCTTACGAAAACAAACAAACCAAAACAAAGCAAGAGGAATTATTGCATTTTGCCTTCATATTTGTACAAGTCTTTCTCTTTCCGTGTTCCAAGGATATGACTCTTCTTTCCAAGTTCAGACTGCAAAAAATCCTTCCTAAATTCACTGGCACAGCAGTGTTGCCAGTGTCTTTGATATAATTCTGCTTGCATACTGCTAATACAGAAAATAAAGCTCATCTGTCTGGTGCTCTGGCATTGGAAAAACTGCACTATTTTCCTTTATTATATCTGATTAAAATACTAAAAGCATGAATTAATTATTATTAATTATTATTAATACTGATTCATGAACTGCTGTCTCATATAGAATCTTGCCATTTCAAATACATCTGACTCCACCAGCCTAATGATGATCAGCAGACCAGTCTTTTACCTGTTTTCCCAATTTAGAACTGCTTTCCCTCATTCTCATTGCAACAATTTAGCTGCGTTAAATTAATATTAGTTAGCTGGGAAAGCTTGCCTAGAGAGTTCTTCTTTTGAAATGAGGGCAGAAGTCACATAATTCTCTTTGGTTCCCCCTCTACCTTATGATGTTCATGTACTGACTTCAAACAATTTCTTACAAAGCTTTGGGTGAAAAATATTACAATTTAATGCATAAATGTCTTACAGTCTTCTGGTCAAGATGCACTCATGCCTAACAGACTTGAATACTTGAGTAAAAGAATTTCACTTATGAAAGTGTGCATTACAACAGTCAAATCTGAATGCTGTTAACTATCAGAGTATCACACATCTTTAAATCTATTGGTATGACAATGTCTGCTTCACTATTCTATTTAGGAACTTGTCTACCAGGTATACTTAACACACCAAATGCTTGCTTTTTCTTTAGTATTAAGCTGTTTTTGATTGGAAGAGGAAATTCTATGAATTGGCATACTTTGTGATTCTTTTTCACATACAAGCAATTTTATAGTGGAATTTCAAATCTAGCCATTTTCAATAAAAATGTTAATCACACAATTGCAAGTGTAATTGCAACTCAAGCCATCCCTTCTGCTTTCCACTGCCCAGCTACCCCTGAAGGTGCACAGCTGCTGCAGCACACACTCCTGCACGTGACAATTTATTTGGAAACAGCTTACAGGCAATACGTAATAAATAAAGGTGTAGAAGATACTGCATGATTATTTGGAAAGGCAGAACAGTCTTAGCAAGAAGCCCTAATTAGCTGGACACACAATGAAGCTTGGCTTTGTCAAGGCCGGCCTGGATGGGGCTCTGAGCCTGGTCTAGTGGAAGGTGTCCCCGCCCCAGGCAGCAGAGTTGGAACTAGGTGAACTTTAAGGTCCTTTCTAACGCAAACCATTCTATGACTATACGATCTATGGGCCTGGTAAAGTAAAGTAAAATACAGAAAACAAGGAAAGGCCGAAACACATTCACTTTACATTTCAGTACGGTTTTGGATACCTCACCCCCAGCCTAATCGACAGTTTTTCTGGTGGTTAAACATTCGCCTCAGGCAGGCATCAAACACAGGTTTCCCACTCCCACGCTGTGTTCAAACACTTAAAGGTGGTTGATACGGCCGGAGGTGTCCCCAACTTCAGCAGAAAGCGACCTCTCCCGTTTTTAGGATGAGCGGGGCGCCCGGCCCGGTGCACTAACGCCGGGGCCATCCAGGCAACGCCAGCCCGGCTCATCCAGCGGCACGGGCAGGGCAGCACCTGCTCTGCACGCCGAGCCCCGGCGGGAGGGAGCTGGGGCTGCCCAGCCCCCGGCACGGACACCCCCGGCACGGACACCCCCGGCACGGACACCCCCGGCCCCGCCGCTGCCGGCCCCGGCCCGCCCGCCCCGTGAGGGCCCCGCCGGGCAGCCCCGGAGCGAGCGGCACTCACCTTGTCCCGCAGGGCGACCACCAGCACAGCCTCCGGACGAAGGTCAGGGCCGGGGACGCCATAACCAGGGGACAACGAGGCGGGAGAGGGGAGGAGACAGCAAACCCCGCCCCGGGGATGGATCACCGCCTCCATCGCGGCGGGGAGGGCGGCCTGAGGGCGGGGCTGGCGGCAGAGTTGCTGCCCTGTCGGTAAAAGTGGTCGGGTCGTGCGGGGGGCTTCGAAGCTATGCCCGGGAATCACAGAATCATTTAGGTCGGAAAAAACCTCTGAGATCACCGAGTCCAACCTATGACCCAACACCACCTTGTCAGCTAGACCATGGCACCAAGTGAACTAGCTGAACTCCGTGCGGTTGTTTCTTGAACGCCTCCAGGGATGGTGATGCCACCGCCTCCCTGGACAGCCCATTCCAATGTTTAACAACTTTTTCCGTGAAGAAATTCTTCATAATGTCCAACCTGAACCTCCGCTGGTGCAGCTGGAGGCTAAGTCCTGTCATTCTGTCGCTGGTTGCCTGGGAGAAGAGGCCAATCCCACCTGGCTTCACCCTCCTTTCAGGCAGTTGTAGAGAGTGATAAGGTCACCCTTGAGCCTCCTCTTCTCCAGGCTAAACACCCTCAGCTCCCTCCGTACTGATAATAGATGGTGGAGAGCAACTTAGTGACCCAGCTCCCTCAGCACCCTTGGATAAATCCCATCCAGTCCTTTAAACTTGTGAGTGCCTTAAAGTGCTTTAGGAGCTGCTCAGGACCCTAAACTCACTCACAGCAGGGATAACCAGAAGACCAGGCAGTTCCACATGCTGCAAATTCTGCAGGGTCAGAAATGGAACCAGCTGTGGTGCAAGCCTGGTGGGCAGCCAAGATCACCAGAGCGGTCAATGAAAAACAAATTGACATGAAACCAGAATACTTTCATGGGCAAAAGTCATAGACTTGTCTCAGTCCCCGCAAAAGCAGCTTGTAGTGGGCATTGCATCATTAATTAGAGCCACTAATTTTACTAACTTTCTATTTAGGTAGCTCCTAAAATGTTTGTGTTGTTGTTTGTGCACACAAATCAGCTGGCAGGCTGCTGGTCGGCCTGGTGTCTGTACCTCAGTGGCACTGGCACTGTGTAAGGGCAGAATAAACACTAGTGTCTGCCCCATCTAACTTAAAAGATATCACTATTTATTGCTCAGCTTTTGCTCTTTCATCTTCAGCTCCTGATTTAATTTTCCCTTGCCAGTGTTACCTGCTCTGTGAAAGATGTTTCTGTGTTTCCTTAGGTGCTCTGAAGATCCTCACAATTCAGGTGCTCAGCTCTGTTAGTTTCCTTTCAAAAGACATCCAATAAAATCACCTTTTAGTCCGGGGGATTTCCCCCCCCTCCTCCCCAAAAGTAAAAGTATTTAAGACTCTGCTCAAGGATAAATGTTTTGAAGCTGCTAATGACCTGCGGGGTTCTCCTTCCTTAAATGTTTGATTACAGTTTTCCAAATAGTACATAACTGTTAGAGACTAACAATCAGGGTGACACATTTTTTTCCCCTCATACTGTGAAGGTCATGACGTGTGACCTGGATCAAATCACACGTAGCTGACTTTTTCCAACATAGCCTTGGGTTTCAGTTACAGGTGTTCTTCTTTGAACTTGACTTTTACTCATAATTACAGATCTAAAAACCTAGCATTTCTCAATTCCAGACACAATCTTAACCAGTTTACTGTTCTAGCAGACCTACTTAAAGCAGGTATTTATTTGTGATTTAGCCTCTCGGTGGCAATGTCCATCTCTGCTACACAGGGCTGCGAGGTGAAATAATTTCACATTTGTAGAATACTAAAAGCACTCTCCTGAAGGTGTTGCAGTAAACGCTATTGTTGATCTATATCCTTATTTTCCCCTAATCAAGCAAAACTCATGGCTTGCAAGTATGTACCTTGTTAGAGACAGTATTTTGAACATAGCAAGACAAACTGTGGGCTAAGTTTTGCTCTGAGATATAGAATAAGGCTTATTCTGTGATTAAGAGGAGAATTTGGCTCTAAAATGCTAGCATTTGTTTTGTCAAGTTATAGGAACACTTTTTTCTTTTTAACTGAAACCTTATGGATGCAACAATTTTAGTCTTGTTATTTGTAAAGGCCAGAAAAATCACTACAGAAATGTAATGTAATGAATGTCTATTGAAAGTTTACTGCAGTAGTATTGTTAGCACTAAAGTAATGAATCTAGAGAGGGCTCCCTAGAGGACTCATTTAGTAAGTTGCTTCAGATTTATTGTTTGACAAACAAGTCTCGCATGGCAATGCCCTCTCTAGCATTTTATTATTAATGGTAAGATGAAGATTTTTTCCTGGCTGCACTTTTATCCTTGGGTAAAATTCTCATGTTCTTTCCTTTAGTTCATCTTCGCATTTTGTGCTACTGTTTAGGAGCCTAATTTTGCTTAATTTCTTTATGGTGAATGTATGTCAGTTTAAAAACGCCAGCCTTTTTCATAAAGTCACACTGGAACTTCTGAAAATCCATGAACATTTTTCAGTTTTGCCCTGAAGACTGCTAAAAGGCATCTTTGCACTCAAAGATGGATTGTATACTATAGGATTAAATACAGACACCAGCAGTGTTCAGTGCCTACAGAGACGGGCATAGAGAAATCGTAACCTCAGCGACTTCTTTTTCTCGTCACCTCTCTATGATACAGATCACAATCCATGTATTGTGTCTACAAGTGTGCAATTTGCTGTATATGTCTCTCTCTAGAAACCTGTATCTCCAGGTGTCCTCCTTCATTTTTTCTTTTCTCTTTTTTCTTCTCTCATCTTTCTCTCAACTTCCTAGCATTCATCTGACTGCTCAGGTGAGCTAAAACATAAATTCCACCCCCGTCTCCTATTTTATGAATAGCTCATCACATAAATCTCTTTCTACCCTATAGATGGTGTTATCTTTTCCATCCACTTGCAATATGGTTTATTTCCTTCGCATGTTTTTAACTGTTTCTTCTTTGTGATGTATTCTTACTTCTGGACGCGTGATCTCGGGGGAGTAAGGTCACAAACCTTACAGCTTTCAGTGTGGCTCAGTGTTACGCACTTTTGTTCCGTCCCTTTATACATGGGCACAGGTGCATTTTACCAGCTCTGTCCTGTCATAATAAATATGAGGTATGGGTATGCTAGAGAAAAGACTGGGCCCTTATAATCAAACACCAAATCATGCACTAAGTTTTCAGACCACCAGATCCCGGTGTTTTGTTTGCAGAATGATTGCCTGTTGTAATCTATACTTATGTGCTATGTGTTTCAGCCTAATTGCAGGTTCTCTGATGTGTTGATGCAAGCCTGAACAAGAAGTGTTTTGCGTAACTTTGTGGTGGAAGGGAGGAGCGGTGCTGACACAATCAAAGCTGATTTTGATACACTGAGGGAATCATTCTATCATTTACATTACCAGTTTCTTCAAGAAATTTGGATCACCAGTTTCTTCTTCTTCATTTGTGCAATATTCTACAGTCTGGACAGCACAATCATCTTGTTATTTTTCTGTGATGACAATTCTTGCATCTTTGCAATAATTTCTGTAGTCTTTATGTTGGGTGTTTGATAGGTTTTTTTCTGTAGATTTTCTAAAATATGCTTTTTGTAATGTTAGTGGACTGAACTCATTATTAAGGGGTTGAATATTTGCAGTTCTTTACCATGACAAGGCAGCTGTTCTCTCTTTGATGGAAGTGTTTATCCAGAAAGCGGATGTGTTGTGTACTTTATTATTCAGAACCTGATTTCCATGACAAATGGTTTTCCCCTTGAAAACCAGTCCAATAAATCCTGCAGGACTTACTTTGTGATGATATTAGCATGGTTTTTGCATTGATGATGACAACTTGTTTCAGACATGCAGAAGAGGGATTTTCATAGTTTGCTGCTACAGTGTACAAAACTACAATATTAGCAAAGGGCATTAATCACTGATGTCTTTGTAAGCCTGGCTTTGGAACCTCCTGTTTATGTGTGCACTGTTTTTGCCTCAGCATGAAAGGTATGCTCAGTTCTTGACACTCAAGAAGGAATAAGACTTGGACCTATTTACTTAAGCAGGGTTTTTTACCAACAGAGAAATATAAACATGAGACTTAATCAGGAGACAACAAATTATGCTCCACTTTTCTTGGCTGGATTGCTGGTTCATTCTTATGCAATCATTAATTCTGGAAGAATGGCCTTTTTGCAGCATCGTGCTTACTTTGGATCTAAAATACCAAGTTCTTGGTCCACAATTCTCAGCAGTCACCTCCACTGACCAGCTGGTACATGCCTTGTCTCTGTCTTCTTGCCCTATTGTTCCATCCAAAACCATCCCTGTCACTCCAAACCATTGCAGTTCTTTTACCATGAATGCAAATTAATGTATCCCATCTAGCTGCAGATTATCCTCATCTAATAAAAATACAATCTCCTCTCTCTTGAATAATGAATCTTTCCAAAACTCTCAGCATTCAGTAAGGTTGGACATATTAAGGTCCTATGTACTGGACTATAAGTTTAGGCCTACCTCACTGAAATATTTTCACAAAGGAGTATCCGGGGGGCTAAGCCTCCCATCTGGAAACTACTGTAATTATTTAGGCACTATACTGCTGTTGAAGGACTTGCCTCAAGTGAGCCATAAAGTTAGCTGTCACACTGTATTTTTATTGCTTAGTTCTTCTCTCTGTGTGCTGTAATGTCTCTCAATATTTTCTTCCAGAATTTCACGATACAGTCTTTCTGATCCCTTTACAGTGCAGTTGCAGGACGTGCCTGTGTTGTGCAAGGTCTAGTACAACTTTCCGTAGGTAGAACGTGGGCAGATTCCTATTTACTTTGGTCATCCATTATTTACTTACAGTATTCAGACACTGGAGAAGGCTGTTTACTCTGTAGTCATCATCATAATGACTTTTGTGCTTCTTATCAGCAGCACTTAGCTGCTCTTGCAAGTCACAGTTGCAGGTTTAAACAAATTACTTGGCAGTCTTGTTTTGAGGCCTCTCCAGCCAGTGTATTGGTGTTCAGAAATTGCTCCGCTTTCCTCATCAGCTTGCTTGGTTTATTGTATAAACATTTAAGCAGCATAGGAATATTATTCTAAGGATGTTTAACCAGAACAGAAACAAAAGTGCTTATATTATATTATTGCAAATAATATTTTTTTTTTAGGAAATAACATACAAAGCAATATCAAAGACAATTTGTGGAGCTTTACATGGTAACCAGCAAATCTATGTATTTAGCTTTTGAAAGACCTGTATGTTTTCAAATATGTTGTTGTAGATTTGCAACCCCTGTTCACAATCTGTGGAATTTGTACATTCTCATCCTCCTGTTTTGAAGTGCTACAACTATTTGTGAAAGGTTGCATATCATATCTCATTTTTCAGTACTTTGACAAGATAGCCATTAAAAATAATCTGCAAATGCAGAAATGAGAAATGAGAAAATCCTGTTTGAATGCATCTAAAGTGATATGTTGGGTTCCACTTGTTTTTCACACTAAAAGCTCCTGGTAAAGAAATGTAATTGCCTGGAATTCAATCAGGAGATGTAGTTACAGGAGTCTTATTTTACATATGAATCAACAAATGGCAGAATTGTTGATAATTAAAGGAATTGAAATCTTCTTCAGCTGGAGTCCCTTTTAGTTTCCTGAACCCTTAAATGATGCAGGTGTTGGTTGTGAGCTCATCAGATCCTTTTGCCAAAGAAATGGCAGTCCTATTTTTGTGCTTCCATTTGGAAAAAAAAAAGTATTCTGGGCCATCATTTCACAGTTTAAACTTTAAGCCAGAATAAGTAAACACTGCTTCTGAAAGGAGCAGTTTTTCTGTTTCCCTCGGTCCTTCCCAGTTCACTCCCATGCTTTGTTTTCTGCTGACATGGCTGTTTTCATGGCCGCGCATTGACCCTGTTCAGGGAATTGATCTGAGATACAATTAATCAGTCAAAACCCAAGTAAGTAAATGAATAAAGGTTAACTGTGACCCAGATCAAGCACCTTATCCTTTTCATGACACAGATGAATGCATGCTTATGCTGGTGCCAAGGAGGGAGATGTGAGGGGGCCTGACAGGCAGTGGGATTGCTTCTTTCAGCAGCAGTTATGTCAGCTGATGACATTAAAGCATTAATGCGCTTCCTCTGGGGCATTTGTTTTGGTTTCAGTCATAGCCTTGAGGGATTTGGTATGCTTTCTGTCTTGGGCTGTTTATATTGCTAAAATGTTTTATTTTGCAGAAAGCAGTATACCTATAAGTAGGTATAAATGGGGCTGTTACCTGGCTCCTCTAGGAGACATACTATAAAGCGACAGTAATCTGCATCAATTAGCACGTTAAAATGAAACTTGACAGAGAGCTAGGGGAAGATGTTAAGTCCCTACACATTTCTTTTGTTGACAGAAGAAAGTGAAACTATTGATGGTTCCAGTAAGCAAAAGACTGCATCACAAGCTTCGTCCTCTATCAAACAATTGTTGTAGTAAACATTTTTCTCATGTGTGAGATTCTCTGGGCCTTCATGGATTGTAAGCAGCAGCATTCTCTACTTCTGCTTGTTTGTGCTCACCCTTGCACAGCCCATTGTGCAGTGCTGACACCGGTATTTGTGTGGGCATTCAGTGAACCAGATCAGAGAACTGATGCAGTTAAAAAATAACCCACACAAGAAAACCCATTAGCTGGACCAGTTTCCCATTTTGATTTACTCTCTCCACAAAAATAGTGGAGTTGACACAGCTCAGAGCATAGTCACTCTTTGAGATGGCACGATTGCTGAAACATTGATGTTTGGACTGCATCCCTATGTTTAGTACGAGTTAGTTCCTTCACTACTTCACCTTTCCACATAGTGACCAGAGTCAGCAAAGGAGTTTTAGCAGTAAATCACAGTTGGGTTGGAATTAAGTGCAGCAGGGCATTCTGCTTGTGCCCAGTGTAATTTGGAGACTGAGTCCTGCTAATTCATTTCCTCCCACAGCCCAGGGCTTGCATGACCTAGGAGACTCTAGGCCACCATAAATCTGTTGACAAGGGTGTGGTGTAGGTCCGTATCAGGAGCTTTGCTTGAACTGCTTGCACAACTCAGGTGTCAGGGGCTGGTGATTCCTCTTTAAATTTGAGCTTGTGATTTTTTGGGGTGTTGATGATGTTCTTGGAAGCTACCCTAATATGTAACATTTTTCCTTTGTAATTGTTATTTGCATTGTCTCTGCTTTAAGGCAAGTTTAATTTTGAAATTGTGGTCAATTTTAGTCAGTATGTATGTCTTGGTTTAACCCCAGCTGGCAGCTAGGTAACACACAGCTTCTCACTCAGCACACACACACAGAAACTGATGGGATGGCGAGGAGAATTGGAAAAAAGGTAAAACCTTCAGGCTGAGGTAAGAACAGATTAATAACTGAAGCTAATAATAATAATGATGATGATGATAAAGGAGAAAACAAAAAGAGAGGTAAAACCCAACAACCAGTGCGGAACACATTTACTCACCACCCTGACCAATACGCAGCCCCAAGCAGCGATTTGCCTCTCCTGGACAATTCCCCCCAGTTTATATACTCAGCATGATGTCTGTGGTTTGGAATATCCCTTTGGCCACCTCAGGTCAGCTGTCCTGGCTGTGCTTCCTCACAGCTTCTTGTGCACCTCTGTGCTGGCAGAGTATGGGAAACTGGAAAGTCCTTAACTTAGGGAAAGCACTACTTAGCAACAAACATCCGTGTGTTATCAACATTTTTCTCAACCTCAATCCAAACCACAGCACCATGCCACTTCCAAGGAAGAAAATCAACTCTATCCCAGTTTAAACCAGGACAATATATTTCATGCACTGCTCTTTCCTCATCCATTGGCCTAACAACACTTGATGGAGTAGGAACAGTAGGAACACAGCAGGAATGATACATGCCAATGGAAAAGATGTGCATAAGGACATCATGATATCGAGTGACTGGATGATAAAAAGTCTGATGAATTCATTCTAGAAAATTTTATAAGATATTCATTCTATTTAGAATAGATATGCTACAGTATTGAGCTATAATAGTTAGTTAAGTGATAGCATCAGTTTTGTGCTCAATAGCAATTAAAACAGAGCTGTCTCTGCATCTTTGTCCACGTCTGTTGAATTGGATCGAAATGCCTCTACATCATATGAATCTTATGAGGGTAAGGAAGTAAACCTGCTACCTAGATGCTTTGATACTAGAGGTATATTACTTGGAAATGACGTAAAGCCTAACTGATTTATTTAATTTGTTTTAAAGTTATAACTTTTGTTTTAAATTGGATTGATAAGCAGGTCATATAAAGGAATCTATTAATCATTAGAATCATAGGAGTACTTTCCTAAGGGAAATCACCCCCACACACATTCCCACACACCCCTTAAGGAGTCCTGTAACCTGAGAGTCAATTTAAGTAAAAAATGGTTTATTATACTTGGTCAAAATGTTGAAATCCTGATACTTAAAACCTAGTGTCCCTTGTTTAAGTAAATTACCTCTTTTCTTCCTGTAAGTTGTTCTTCTATACCTCTTATTTCCTTTTCTCAAATTACTCTCTCAGTCTATATTCTCCTGCCTCTCCCCTGCTCCCCACCAACCCAACCTCAGACTTGCACCCGTATTACTAGTTGTTTTAAATAACTTCATTCAATATTTATCTAAGGCAGGTTAATCCACATAGTTGAGATGCTTCTCTTAGAGAAGGGTGTTTATAGAAATGCCTTTTCCCAGTTAAGTTTTATAATGATTTGGTTTTCGTGCAAATCCGTAGCTGTTCAGATCACAGAGAAAACCTTTAAGTCATGTTGGTGTAATGGAGACCACAGCATTTACCTGTCTTTATCCATTTGATAATGATCTGGCTCTCCATTGCTACTTTCCATTGCATGGAATCACCACTAAGGAAATCAGGAGTCTTATGACTCTGAATGAAGTGAGAATTTGGGTTCTGGCTTGATTACAGAATGAACTGGGGCAGTCCTGGGGCCCTGTACTTCCCATGGAGAGAACCTGAGCATAACCAGTAAATGGCGTCGAATTGTAGTTGAAATGAAATTCAAGACTGTTTCTGCTCAAAAAAGAAACTCAAGCTGCTTAAAATGGATTTGGCACAGCCAAGAGTAGAAGTTGTTATCATCCTTCAGTCTAACGGCACCCATTTTGTACCCATAAGCAAAACTGTTTCTTGAACAACAAGATAAAGTTTGTTGAAAAACATGATGCCTCCTTCCCGCACATATGCACTTAATCTGTGCATCCCAACAGTGTGTAAGCACTGTGAGCCACAAGCGTTGCCTCATGCTTTGCTGTGCCTGACAAAGAATTTTGTGTTGCTGAAGTAAGTCAGTAGAATTTTATTCTCTCTGTCATGTTGGAAATGCTCAGTTGAGGAAAGGATAATGGTCCTCTTCTTCCAGTATGCAATGAATATCCTTTAATTGTCCAGTGCTTTTCGTCATGTTTGGAGAGCACTTTGCAGATATTTCCTTTTACATTGAAATATTAATTACTTGCAAGGTGCAGAGCCATAGTTTGCCTCTCATAAGACTTGAACTGATTTATCTTTGAAGACTCTGAATATGTTTGGTTTTGGTTTTGGATCTGTTTTGGCAGTACACAAAGAAAATAGACTGTTAGTTTATGGAGAGAGTACCTGATGTATGCAGTTATGGTCATGACAGCAGCTTTTTTATGTATGGCTCCATTTCCTATGATGGTCTAGAGACCCTCAGCAATGACAGTGATTCATTGCTTTCAGTGATAAAAGCTGTTAGTAGAACATCTCAGTGCTCCAAATTATCCTGTTTATTATATCATTCAAAGCAAAATTGTAAAGTTCTTGCAATTAAAATAAAACTTTCTTTTTGACTGAATATCCTGGGATGATATATTTGAACATGTTAAGTTTGGAAATAGGGATTTCTTTTGCAATCCTAGAGAGGCATGCAATGGAATTGTACCAAGCTCATTTCTAATTCCTAGCAAGTAGGTCTCCAGATCATACCAGTCACTGGCACCAGTTGTCGTGCTGGTAGACAGCCACATGCAGCCGAGAAGCAAAAGGATGAACAGACATGAAGAGTGAGATGATTTCTACTGCTTATATATTGGAAAAAAAGAGAATTATACAAAAGGTAGGGAGAGGAGAAATATCAGGAAATGACTGAAGTATCTCGTTCTATGATAGAGAGAGCTAAATGATGAAACACAGAAACAGAATGAAAAGAAGAAGGATATAGTGGCATTTCTTAATTTGTATGTATATATTTCCTGTTAATAGGCGAAAAAATCGTAATAGTCTCATCCTTTTCTGCTTCATAAAGAAATTTGCCGTTAATCTGGGTTAGGAATAAAAGTTAAAACATTTCAGAGCGTGGTTGGCTTGTAAAATATTTGTCATGACTACTGCTTTGAAGAGCATGTTCACAGAGCTGTTGGTGTTTTACATCTCTATAACTAAATAGTAAAGCTGCCGTAAAATTCAGCAGGAAATAACATAAAATTCTATAGGCTTCAAATGAAATTCTTTACTAATTTCTCCCCTGGGATTTATAAATAATGTGTACACTAAATTTTTAGAAGACACTAGAGCGTAATATATGCTAATTCATTTTTTTCTTCTTCTCTGGAGAGAACTCAGCCAGTTCAAATATAGATTTCAGCTTCTGGTAGACTTTCCTGCTTGGGAAAAAATCCCACCTCCCATGAAAGAAGGGACATTTGCATGCACACACATGTGACTAGGCATGAATATCGGCACTAACAGTTAGTTCCACTCATCCTGCATTTGGGAGAAAAAGCTAAGAAAAATAGCTAAATCTATTTATTAGTGACCTAAAATTGTTGGGGTTTTTTTAAAGAATAGAAATCACATTGGATAATTTCAGAGGACAAGAGCCTAGTGCAGCCTTTATCCTGATGATAAGAGTTGTTGTAAGCAGTTGTCTGAAATACTTGTACCAGTAGTGGCCGTGTCTGGAGCAAATGCTTGCCGCGGGGGTGTTCAAAGATAAATTTTCCAGGAGTAATCTATCTCGTTACAAGGCTCCCTACAGCTCCTCCTCGTGGGAAAGCACTGGAAAATGAGGACAAGGAAGACGTTAAGGCAGCATCCTTTGTACTGGAGCAGAACAGATAATCTACTACAATATAAAACCCAAACGAAACAAACCTAATCAAAGGATTCATGCTCTGTCAAATAATTAAACTGAGTATAGATAAATGAGAGTGTTGTAGATGCTTGCTTTCCTATAGAATAGTTTCCAGATTGCAAGGGGCAGTGCAATGCCAGTAAGTAAATGAAGTAAGATCAGAAATGTTAGCAATCGGTCACATCTGAAGCATAAATTCTAATGATGCTTAACTCTACATCCAAGGTTTAGTAGTCTTTGGTAACCTGGAACATAGCAACATTAATGCATATTTCTAATATCATTCCTCTCCTCCCTACTGGCAAACACAAGCTGTAATGCTTAAGCCATGCTTCTTTAGTAACTAAAGATTCTTAACACAATTTAAGAAATATTACACATACCCATTGTTTTATAAATAAACACAGTATCTGTCTTCTTGGAGAAGGGCCACTAGATGTCTAAGTTAATTATAAGGAATTAAATGTAAACTTGAGACAACCTACTAATTTTCTTTCCACCAGTCCACCTTAAAATTATCTTTAGCATCCTTTACTTCACTGTTTATTTGAACAGTGTAAGTTTATAGCTAATACAGCTCTGTGTTCTAGGTAATTTACTGCAACCCAGCCAGTTGTTTGAGACTGTTACTATTGGCCAATACTGCAGAAATGACCCAAGTCCAGCTTTACTTTTGCATAGGCTGCAAGCTGATATTGGTGGCTTTTGCAGAGCAGGAGCTGTCTGGAGTTAACTGGAAAATTTCTGGAGCAGAAGAATTGCTAATGGCTTTCACTAATATCAGTTGTTACACTTGTAGTGGAATGGGTTCAAACTGAAAAAGGCTGCATTGAGATTACACATTAGGAAGAGATTCTTTACTGTGAGGTGGTAAAGAACTGGAACATTTTGCTCAGATGTCGTAGATGCCTCAACCCTAGAAGTGTTCAAGGCCAGGATGGAGGGGCTCTGAGCAACCTGGCCTAGTGGAAGGTGACCCTGCCCATGGTAGGGGGGTTGGAACTCAATGACTGCAAGGCCCCTTCCAACTTAAACTATTCTATGCCCCAACAATATACATGCCATGGGAATTCCTGAAAGTTCTGATACAGAGCTGGGGAAACTCCAGACTTGCTTAAGCCCAGAAGAGGTCTGCTGAAAAATTCACTTGCTTGCCAAGACTACAGTGTTTTCATTTTTCCCTTGCGCTGCTGATGCAATTTGTAAACAGGAATCCTGCAAAGGCTGGTCACTGCTTTGCAGGTATTGATTACAAGTGAGCACAATTCCTTATTAAACTTTGGTTTCGTTTTCCCCTCACTCTGTCTTTTTCTGGTATTCTATACAGGATTTCATTCCTATGCTCCTCTTGATGGAGTGTCTTCAGAAGTGACTGATTTTTTTATACCTACTGAGAGCAAATTAACAGGCATATGTCTCTCCTCCACAGATAATTTGAGGAGTTAGGCTTCCTCACAGTGTTCTTTGGTTATCATAAAGCACAGGAACTGCTTTAAGTATTATAGAAGTGTTACGGATACCTTTGTCATGCTAATGTTTGTAATATCTTTTTAATTGTCATTTTGGGTCAAGCATTTCATGAAATGCAGTTTATTGATGAAGCTCTGCAAAAAAGTATTCATCTATCATATTGTGATCTGCAGATGCATTCTAAAAACGAACACTTTCGTAAGTCTCTGTTGTACCTGTCAGCACATTTTATTGCTGTGCCCCAGCATGTATGGATTACCACATCAATTCTAGGTGGTTGCACTGTTTTGATTTGCCAATGACCTCTCCACAAACTCTGCAATTCATAATTAACAATATTTGTTCTTTGGCTCAAACTTAGGCCAGCAATAATACCAATCTGGCCAGGGGCTGGTTTTAGCACAACTTGCATTCTCTGCTGCTCCTTTTCCTGCGGCTGCTTCATTCTGGATCTTTAATCACACTCTGTAGAAATTGAGCCTACTATGGGAGGAGGAGAGCAGTTCTTGAAGCAATAAAAAGGACATTAGAGCAACACTTAACATTGTCCAAACAAATCTGTCTTGTTTGATGATAACATTATTTCCTGACAGTCCTCCACCATTTTCTTTCAGATTAAAGAAAGTAAAGTTCTAGTAGGTGTTTTACTATGTTTCTCTGTTCTTTCTAGGCAGATCTGGAAGCTGTCTTCTCATTGCTCCCAATAAAACAGGGCATGACTAGTTTCACAGGCTGACAACTGCCTGATCACTGCTTGCTGGATCCATCCAGTTGTTCTTGAGCATTTTGAACAAGATCCCAACATCCTCTTAGTCTCTTTGAATCCCAAGCCTCTGTCATCTGCAAGAGTTCTGAATAATTATTCAACTGCATTGTGTTTATCCAAATGTCTCTATGTAAGTACTCTGGTGTCAGCAATTCTGTGATGCTTATTCTCTTCTAAAACTAAATCCTTTTAAAACCCCTAAAGTGTGAGAAACATTATTTACCACCTGGACTAAGAGAGTACTTTCAAAAGGGCTTTGAAATATAGTCTAACTAAAATCTTTTCTTTCAGTGCATGTAGGCAGTTCGATGGCTAGCTGACAAAGTGATTGTGTGCACATTGTAGACAGACAGACATCCTGGATAGTTCAGCTTCCCTGGCTCTCTCAGTAGTTACACTTGTAGCATCCAGTTCCTTTTATTAGATGCCTCTACTCATATGGTCATGATGGGCATTATAGCGAGAAGAAACATCCAAAACCAGAAAGTCTCCTTGCCACGATCTCATGAGTAAACAAAGAATGTTTTGGTAAATGTGGTCTGTGAAAATGAATAATTCTGAAAGGTGGTATTACATTTTTCTTGGTAGACGTCGTCATAAGTACTGCTGATTTGCTGAAGTGCCCACTTTGGGAAGACAGTATCAGTGAAGTAATTAATCCTTCATGATTCCTTTGTGCCTTGAAGCTTTTGTTTCTTGTCTGACAAAAGAAATATTCTGTCTGTGTTGTTGTTTCACATGGAATTTGTCACTTTCTAGAAATTTATTCTTAGCTGGAATTGTAGCTGCCTTGCTCTTTTGACACAATAATATTTGAACATCTTTTCGCTGAGAACAGGGAAAACAGCACTTTATTGAATTTTTAAAATTTAAGTTTAATTCAGATGTTCAGGCAACATGTGAATTTGCAATGTGATTAAAGTTCTGTGAGCTCTTGGGAGAGTGTCCCATAAATTAATGCTTTGGAGGAACACTAGGTGGACACCTGGATCTTCTGAAGCTATATGAGTTTTATGTTACATGTTCTCATTTAGAACGGTATGCACTAGGTCTTCCTTTGTTTCTATTTCCATACCTTTGGCACTTGCCCTTCAAACCTGCATTCAGTACTGTTGTAAACAGCACCAATTACTTGTTAGTGTTATAGAAATAATTGCAGTACCAGTAGGTGCAGGAAACACACTGACTTGACCAATTTTGGTGACCATCTCAGACAAGCTGCTCATACGGAAAAGCCACTCTATACACCACAAGCCTCTCATCACCCCTGTAAATAGACTTGTCACCACTGATGATTTTTATCACTCTAAGGGACTTGATCTTGGCTGTGAAAAGGCAGCACAGTCTTCTGTCTCACATGGTGTCCTGGTACAGCCAGGACTGATGGGATGAGGTAGAAAATTGTTGGTCCATTAGTCTCTTTCCCCTTGTGAGACCTCAGCTGAAATAGCTAGAGTACTACAAGGTAGTAGAGATGTGAGGGACTCTATTCTCAGTGCAAAACAAACATGAAAAGCCAGCCTTTTTAGATGATGGACAAGAATCCTTTGCTGTTTGCAGAATCCTCTAAAAATGAACTCAAATGATCTAGCTATTTCTTTTTTACTCGCATTAAAAAGAAGTCATGTCTAAAAGTGTTTTCTATGAGCATCTCAGAAAAACTAGCAGACTTGGGAACAAAATATTAAATTATGAAAATAAATTCTGAGAGGCACACCTTAAATGTTTTGCACGTGCAAGCTATAAGAGCTTCATAGCTGCTTTTCAGATATAATGCTTGTTTCTTAATTCTTAGATCTTTGATAGAATGTCAAGGTGAATGTGGTGAATTTGCTTCAGGAGTTTATTACAGACATATTTAATACAGGACTAAATTGTTTAAATTTTGACAGAGTCATGTGGCATACATCCAGGTTTCAGAGGATAAGAGATTCTCAAGAAAAATACATACAAAGTACAAAATATTACACAAGTCATACTTCATGAAAAGTCCTTTTTTTTATTATCTATTTGCAGGTGCTTAGAAGAGTTGGCACATTTATTCACATAGGTGGAAGGAGAGACTAATTTATTCAAATCTTGCTCAGAATAGTCGCTACTGGAACAAAAAGATGTTTCATTCAAAGTACCCCTACAATGAAACGAGTCTGACATATAGACAGGGATGAGAACATAGAGTCATTCAGCAGTGTTCTTGTAATCCTGGGCTATTTTGATTATGCTTCAATAGACTACATAGCTGTAGACCATTTTCTTAAACACTGAAGCATTTGGGATGAGAGTGACTGTCAGTACTATTGGACAACCTCTCTGGTGACCTGAGTAGTGTCATCTCCAGAGGCAAGAGTTATTTTGTTGCTTCTCTTCTAAAATGCCACTAAATGTAGTGGCATTTTAGGTAGCACTTGCTAATTTTTGCTAACTTACCATAAAATTGTAGAAGAAAGACTTTGTGAAAACCTGTGAAAAGAAGAACTGAGGCCTTTAGAGACAAGCTGGTTTTACTTTCTTCCCCATCCATGAAATTGTGCACCTACACTTGTGGAGAGTGTGTAATTTTTTTAAAGGCGATGTTTATTCTACATGACTGTATGTCACTGAAGGCATGATGAAACACTGGTGTTCTGGCGTTCCAAAGCTTTCAAAAATGAAAAGTAAGCTTTCTCTGGGTCCAAGCGTGTGCTATAAAAACTGAAGTACAAATAAGTCAATTCTTCAGTGGAAGTTAGTAAGAACTGTCTTCCTCTATCATGAAGAACAACATCATGTTCTTTCTGATTTGTTTTTCTGTTATTTTTGAACAAAACTACTCAGTGTAATGAAGATCAGTTTGCTTTCTTTCTCTGGCAAAAGCAGCCCGTAACATGGTCATCTTTCTGTGCTGCTGTCTCTCTTCAGAAAGCTGATTATATCTGTAGATGACGTATTGGGCAGTATTTACATTACACATATTTGAAGAAGATTATTTGGATCAATCTTCTGCTCACTGCAGCTGAAACCACTATCTTCATGAAGATGTGAATGCAGCAGCTTCTGGAGTCTAGCTGAGCTGGGTAAAAAGGATCTAAAATGTCACCTATAAAGATATAAAAATAGAAAAAAACCATGAACATGTGTTGCTTAGTATTATGGTAAAGCTTAGGAACCTCATTCCTTGTTGTTCTGGATGCTGTCCAGAAAAACCGACCACAAAACAATGAACAAAGAGCTTTTCTGCCACAAAGAGCTTACAATTTAAGAAACAACAGGGTGGAGAAAGACAGTGAGGCATAAAGGAATAAACAGCTGCCAGTGAATTCATAGGAGACTGGTACAGTTGTCATTGCTGGGTATTTAAAGGGAAGTGGTTAAGAGCATGGCTTCAAAATCCTCCAGTGCCCAGTTCTATAAAGAATAAATATATTTATGTGACATAATTGATAACACTGTCTTGCAAAAGCCAGTGTAAATTCCCCTGAATAATGAAATCTATACACACATGCTGTACAGCCTTTGCTTTTCCTTCCATTTTTTAGGAAGGAAAAGAAAACGAACACATTTTTTGCTGTACAGTGAACCTTCCTCTGCAAGTATTCTGAGCCCTGGGACTTCAGCCATACAGGAGTGATCTTTACAACCTGTGTTATAGGACTGTCTCAGCCCTTTGAATACAATGATCTGAGATGATGTTGTTTCTTGATGTGGTCAGTGGTAGCCTTGTCCCAGTGACCACAGAGCAGCAATGTTCAAGATCCTGAGTGGGGTGAGGTAGAACAAGGGAGAAACTCAACTTCAGAAGAGAAGACTTTGGCTTATTCATGGGGAGCTGGTAGGTGGGGTCGTGTAGAAGGCATCACAGAAGAGCAAAGGAGCTCAGGTTGTTATTCATAAGGAGGAAAATGTTGTCAATGTTAGGACTCAGGAAAATGAATATACATATCATGGCTTGACGAAAGAGGGAACATGTGACTCAGGTGCAATGCAAAAAGGACATATGTAAGAGGCAGAAGCAGACTACAAAGAAAGAATATAGAGGCTGGCCACGATGGCCTGGGTGGCAGTAGTAAAGCAGAAGTTCAACTAGAGCTGAAACAGACAATAAACATCAAGGGCATGCTTACGGCTACTTTAGCATCAAAAAGAACAAATGATGAAAATGTAGGCCCATGGCTAAATGCGCTGGGTAAATTAGTGGCAGAAGATTAAAAAATGCCTCTGTCTTTATCAGCATTTCCCAAGCCTTGTACCCAGAGACGTGTTCAAATAGGAGAGATAGTGCTGGATGGTCAAGTGAGGGTTCACTTGAGAAACCTCAGCCCATAAAAATACATGGGACTAGATGGGCCAACCTGGCTTACATCCTTTGGAAATTATGGCTCAAGTCCCCTTGGAAGCCAATCCTCACCACATGAAGGAGAAGAAGGTCAGTGAGAACAGACAGTGTGGATTTGCCAAGCGTGATATGCCTGACCAGCTCGATTCATGTTATAATGAAATGACTTAGATGTATGGATGAGGAAGGAGCAATGGATGTCAGCTTTGACTTTCAGCAGGATGACAAAGTCTTGCACAGCGCTCTTCTGTCCAGGTCATGGTGCTACAGTCTAGGTGGTAGAAAAACTGAAAATTCAAATGGTTTCAGTTAATTCTTCAGTCAATTTTTGGGTGTTTTCAGTAGTATACCTTCTGCAAAAGGCCTTTATCCTGTCCCATATTCCAGTTTTTTGTACCTCTACAATTAACATCAGGAATTTAATTTTTTCTCTAAATGTTCTGTTTCAGATGTAATGATATGAAATAACCTACTCTGTCCCGGCAAACAAGTTATCCCTCCTCACTCGCTGTCTCACTTACTATAAATATCTATGGGGGTTTTTTGGGTTTTTTTACCTCTGTTGCCTTCTTTCTGAGTTAAATGTCATTATTATATACTCTGGTTCCACTCATGTTGATTCGTGCAACACATTGGTAGCATGCTCTTCTGCAAGCTGCTGTGTTGCTTATGCAGTAATTAAACTCTTAACCCCTGAGGTTAATTTTTCCCTACACCAGTTTTTCCATTGGTGTCGTACTGTGGTAGACACCTTGGTCTTGCTGGATGCAGAAAGAACTGTATTGGCAGAAAGAACTATTGGAAAAGAAGCTGCAGTTTCTCAAAGCCCTCTCTGCAAAGAAGTACTGACCAGATGTTTTGGAGTTTTGGAGTATGATGTTTTGGAGTATGTAACATTCATATCACAAAAAGATGATTCCATGTCCAAGTCAGATTGGAGGGGAGCTTCAAGAACATGGGTCTTATAGGCTGGCCACCAGGGTCTCCTCAGTTTTTAACACAGTACTTCAAATACCTGTAAGTGCTTAAACTTAGGTTTGTATTCATTAGTGTAATTCATTGCATATTCAAGATTTGGTGCAATGGTAAATTTTTTTCCTTTTATCTGCTTAATAAATGCATCTAAAAATTCCTTTAATTTTGCAATTTTCCTTGATCTCAATTCATACAGAATAAAGGAACAAAGTATTCATGAATATCTTATTAAAACTGATTATAAATTAAGATTAACTTACTTAAATGTTAGTGTACTGTGGACCCTTACAATCATTTCTGCATTATGTAACAGGATTGTTTTTTGAAGAAAACCGTTCTCTTCTGATGGCACTTCAGTGTAAAGATAACAGTATTCATGTAATTCAGAAATGCCTCTTTAGATACTTCTGCTCTGAAGGGTTTTCACATTTCATTTTCAGTCTGAACTGTAGCAGCATCCACATTTATAAATGTCAGCACAAATTTGTCTCCTAAATTAATTTAATTATCTAAATATCAAAAGTAATTTCACACCTGCAACTCTTACCCAATTCGCAAAAGGCAACGTAACTATCCTGGCCAGAGTCTTCCAAACAAGCTGTGGCTCTTGGATCCAGTTACAAGTATTATGTACCCTAGAGTCTTAGTCTTCCTTTTCTTGTCTTAGCAGATTTGGTGGCTATATAATAATGTTATTTTAACACCTCAAAAATGTGTTTAAAAAATACACATATCACAACATCTAAACGAAAGAATACTTTAGCATCTCAAAGTACCCCATTTGAAAAATTGGTTGACAGACAGAACGAAAATTGCACTATCTTTTTTTCTGCTTCCTGAAAGACCAAATGCAGAGATGTATCACATCACTGTCATAATGGATCATTTTAATTGTGGTGCTCAAAAGTGATGTGGTACTGTTATAATTGCACTACAAAAGGCTTTTCTGATACCTTCCTATTTTAAACTTTCAGTGACATTTGAAGGAAATTCTATTTTTTTAATTTTTAAATCAACATTTTTAACAAAGTGAAAGTGAAAAGAAGGTCTTGACTACGTTTGTTTTGTCTAAAGATTTGGGAGGAGGGAGGAAGGAAAGCACATGAACTGGATTTAATTAGATAAAAGGGTTGCTTAAGAAAGAATGAAACAGACATCATTTTCTTTCTGCCTTTATTATAACAAGCAATCACAGAGTTTTAAATAAGGGAGGGGCAATGCATCTTCCCAGTCTTGCCCCATGAACAAATAAGCATAAATTTGCCATCAATAGAATAACCTTGAGGCTAGCAGGAATGTCTTAGCAGGACACTTGAACACATTAACTTACGATGTTCCATCTGGTCATATGTTTTTCTGCTAAAGGAGATGAGAATTTATTATCCCCCTCCCATCTTGGAAAAACAGTGCTCCTCCCTCTTAATTTCCTTCCTTCCCTCTCCCTCCCTTCATATGTGCCCTGAAGCCTCTCTGCTGCTCTAGCTGGTGCAGTAAGAACTTGTCCTTCCTGTCTCAATCTGTCTCAACCATTGTGCAAAGGAGTAAATCACAGCAGAAACTGGCTACCTCTGAACTCATTGTGGGTGGCTCAACATTTTATTTAAATAAAATTTGCAGAACTTTTAGTACTTTAAAAATCTTACTTCCATATAGGAAGGCCCTTGTAAGCAGACCAAAACCTTATTTTTCCTGAAAGCTGTTTTTAGAATTATGAAAGTTAAGAAGATGCAAAAGCCTTTATAGGAGCCTGAGATGCAGTAAAATGAGGCTGGATACATGAATAAGTAAGATCCATAGTGGGAGGAGATGCTAAAAAAACTGTGGGACATGTGTTGCAAATAGATCAATGTAAGGACAGTCCTACTTTCTCCTGAATTCTCATAAAGTTTCCTGGAAAAAACTGCTGTTGTCAACTGACTACCACTGTGGTAGAAAAACGCTGTTTCAAAATCCATCTGTATCTGTAGCTTGCTGATATCACAGATAACAACACAGCAATCTCCAAATTAGTCCCTTGAGCCACTCTTGTCTGCAGGCTGCATCTAGAGTACAGATATTAGCTGTGTAGCTGCACAAGCAGAGGTTCTGCACCAGGTTTTCCTGCTGTCTTTTGTGGGTTTTGGCTCAGATTTTTACAGACCAAAGTTAAAAATGTCCTTTCTTAATTTATTCACTCTCCTTTGAAATTTTCTGTAAACTGTTGAGGTTGTTCTCATGAGAGTAGTAATTGCTACTTCCTGGAATGACAAGGAAGTCTCCTAAACACACCAATGCAAACTGATGCTGTTCTTAAATGTGGGATTCATCCACTTTTACATCAGGTACAGTTTGATGATGGAGCTGTGTCTGACAGGCACAAAGGAAGCAATGGGGTAAGGGATCCAGTACAGCTTTCTGAGTGGTGATGAGGCGAAAGACTGGCCTCAGATGGTTTGTATTTTATTTTAAACAGTATTCCTCCAGACACTCATGCTCACTTTACCTGTCAGTAACACAGCATTACCGAGACTGAAGGTGCTGTGTGTTGTAATAGAGGTCACAGGCATTTTCCTGTTTCCTTTTTGTTACTGATTGTGGTTCTCTGTTGTCCCAGAAGCCTGGCCTCCAAAATGTTCTTTTCCTCTTTGCAGGCCTACTGATTCCTGGAGGCTCTTGTTCTACTCTACAGCCTGTACATGAGAAGGCAGGAGGCAGAAACAAGCAGTCAGTCTGATGTGTACCCGGTCAGTGCAAGTTTGGAAGTAAATCCCACAGAATCACTGGATGGTTAAGGTTGGAAGGGACACCACCCACAGAGGGATTCAGGAGGAGCAAAAGATGTAAGTATTCAGTTCCCTGTCTTGTTTTCTAAGAGTTGAAACTCTTTCTGAGAGAGTTTCAAGGCTGAAATATTTCCTGGAAAGTAAACTCCTTGCATTCACACCAGCTTCCTCTTGCTGTAGCTTTGACGTGGTAGATTGGTGTGTCCTTCACTTGCACATGCCAAAGATCATTTGATCATTCCAGCATTACATCAAGGCTGGTTAAAAAAATGAGTGGAATATGATGCTTGTTATGACACTTAGAGCTGTCCTTGGCAGCTTCTGTATGTGCTGTGTAATTTCCATGTACGTCTGAGGAAAAAAAGTAAAAGAGACAGAAAGAGAGAGACTGGTTTTCTGCCAGGATATCTACAAAGAAAAGTATAATATGAATCAAGAGGAATAAACCTTTTTTTTCCAAATAAAAGTGTGAAGAGGTTAATACTGGACTCAAAAGGCATGATTGTGGTCTCACCTACTCATTTTACACTGCCTCCAGTTGAATTACACATCATTGCTGCTGGCAGAAGTGTAATCAGGGCCAAGACCTTGAGAGCCAGAAGGCTATTGTAGATTGTCCCATGGTTGCAATCAGATTATTGTTCAGCTTTCCAGGAGCATTAATATTTTTGAAAAATTTAAGGCTGAATTCTTTGGCTTCCCCAGCTCTTTGACTTGCCCTCCAGAAGGATTATATAAATGCAACTAAATAGAACAGCTTGTACTCAGCTCAGCTATTGAAACCTCTAATAACTGTATTTTATATGAATAGTTTTGTGAACAAATCATAAACCAATCTGTGCCCTTGCATCCTTTTTGCGAAAGCAAGCAATGGACTACTGCAAATGTTAGGTATTTGTGCCTTCCCTTAAGTCAACTGCAATATGTTTAAAGTATGGTACACTTCAAATGCATGTTATCTTGTCTCCTCAATCACTAGTTGGCAGTGAAAGACTTTAAGAAAAGGATCATGAACTTCAGTTGCTAAAAGTCAAGTGTACTAATATTTTGTAAACTGCAGGACTGATTTGAGAGGACATTGTTTTGAAAACAAAACTTCAGAGGCAGAAAGAAATCTCCCACCTATAATTGCAAAGCCTGATGTTCATTAATAAGGAGGTGACTTCAGTCAGCCCTTTGAGTGTTTCGTGAAGATAAATCCACAGCCTTGTACAGGATACGAAATTTGATGCTCCTCAGTTTTATTAGAAAGTTTTCTCTGCCAGCTGAAGTCTAGGTGTTCTTTTTGAAGGAACCTCACTTAAAATAATAAGTTTTGTCATAAGATATTGTTTACATGGATAAAATTGTAGAGTTATATTTTAAGGGGAATTCTCAAAAACTGTTATGTTGGTATCTGTTGTTGTATATATTGTTTAACCATTTGTATTTCTACTTCATATGTACTCAGAAAAGAACAAAACAGGAACAAATTATACTTTCTTTTCTTTGGATTAGAAGTTCAGTGCATTGTTTCTGGTCTTGGTGTAGTCATGCTCTTAAAAGACAATATATACTTGCTTAGATGTGCTTCTTTTTGTCCTGATTACACTTCTTCTGAAGTCAGTGGATGTTAGTGGTATTAGCAACTGCTTTTGACAGTCCTTAGGAGGGACCTGGAAATTCATTGCACAGTCTTGGCAATCTGTAGTTCACAGTATATGTATTACTCAACACACCACAAGGGTGGTATGATTGCTTTTTCTGGGCAGTTTACTTTTGCTTTGGTTTTGCTATTAGTGGTAATTTGCAGGAGTCTTTTGTTTGCAGTCACAATGATCAGATTCAATTCCTTCCTGAAAGAATGAATCAAAATTAAAACAAGATGATAGAAAAATTAGGGGGCTTGTTATTTTATAGTTTAGGGAGCTCCATTCCAGTAGAATCCAGCAGCAGATGCTTTATGGTTTGTGTCCAAGGTTTTTCTCATCAGTAAGGGCATTAGTGCATACCTGTGATACAAAGTCAGCAAACAGACCTAAAACTGGATATGAATGCTATACTTCTCATCCACAGTGCCCTCCACAGCAGTCTCCCATCAGTCTCAAAAGCTATTTGTTGTAAGTGTTATTGCAGATGACTATATTTTGCATGAATGAGATCTTTAGGATGAGCTGCATTTACCTCAAGGCTGTCTGGATACTTGTAGCGTAGAGGAGCTGCTAATCCAATGCCCACAATGTGTTTTTCATGGAGGCTTAGAGCAGATACAAAGAGAACAAGCAAAACCTGCAGTGTTCCTGCACCACCAAACACACCTACACAAATTAATAGGCTACAAGCCCTAGTAGGTCTCTTACAGCAGTCAGAGGCTGAAGAGGTATGTGTCAAGAAGGATGCCCAACACCGTCTGTCATGCAAGAATGTCTCATACAACTTCTATTCAGTCATGGCAGACACTAGCTGGAGGCATGAAGTCTCTTTTGGGGTTGTTTGTTTTTTTATAAATTATATAATATTATATATATTTATATAATTTATAAAATTCTTCTTCCCTAAGAGTAATGAAGAGTATTCCCAGACCAATTGTTTTCCAGTTTTTTAAAAAAGAACTTTACTAAAGAGATTTCCTTCCCAGCACTTCCATTAACATTTGATAGGATATCTTAGGATACTATTCACGTATTTAAAGAAATGGAAAAATGGCAATAAATCCTTCATATTTTCAAATATATTTTCATATGTACAGCAGACATTCTTAGACAAGTGTGCTTGGTCACTTGGGAAGAGAGAAGTTACCAAAACTAAATATGATGCCCTGATTTGCACAGCACAGTGCGAGCTCATATTTAGAAAATGTTCAGGACACCTGTAGTTACCCAAAAGACTCGAACAGAGGAAGGAAGACAAAGGAGAAGTGATGATTTTAATTTATCTTATTCAGGATTTACTTCTGCAAAAGAAACATGTCAAAACAGTGCATTAAATCCATGAAAATTAAATGGCCTATTATAAATTTGAGAGGTGTGAAACATTTTTGATGAGTCTGCCTAGCCATAAAAAAATCCTATCCTGGATTCTAATCTTGAATCAAGGAGCCATTTTATGAAAATGAGAAAGGGTTCCTAACATGTGGCTGTAAGTACTTTAATGTGCTCCACCTGATACTTCCCCGAAATCCCAGTCACAACAGACACTTGCTGCTGGTTTTCAAAAAACTTAAAAAGTAGATTTGTTCCCTGCTCTGGCATGTCTAGGCAGATGAAGAGCAAATAAATTGAGGTCAATATGAAGTAAGTTTTACATATTGGATGTGTGCTGTTATATTTCTGCATGCAATTATTGTAAATGCCTTCTAGTGGCAGCAGTCAGCAGCATTATACTCAGATGGTGTCCATCTCCATGGAGCCTTGAGGCTCTGTGGCCAAGACTATTCCTACTGCCAGCAGTGTGCTGGTAGCAGACAGTGATTGGCTGTGCCCTGTTTCTTAAGGCAGATGTTAAATAATACCAGTACCAAGATCAACACTTAGAAGCATTGCTAGTAACTGACAACCCTTTGATTTTGAGCTCTTTGAGGCTGGCAGTCCAACTAGTTTTCCATGCACAAAAGCCATACCTTTCCAGATAGGGTGAAAAGATTCTTTGGGAGACTGTGTCAAGAGCCTTACTAAAGGCAAGGTAAATGACATCCACTTTCATACCCTTATTTACTGAACCAGTCATCTCATCACCTTTGTCTCCTTCACTTGTCCAAAAATGATGTTCAGGAAGATTTGCTGCATTTTCTTCTCAGGGACACTGAGACAAGACTGACCAGGCTGTAGCTTCCCAAATCTTTCTTCATCAAAGGAGAGTGACATTTGCCAAAACAGTCTCCTGCCATGCCTACTCGGCTTAGTTCAGATTGGAAAGGACTGCTGTCTATGTTTTGAGTTTTCTCTGGGAGGTCAGCCATTCTTCTGTTCTCTGTCCTGTTAAAAGACATATGAGACACTATTGAAATCAATAACACGGTTCACCTGTTTAAAAATGGGCAGGATATTAAATATGTGTTCAGTTGAGGTGCTGAAGCACTCCCATTTTAAATGGCAACACAACAGGTATTAGCTAGAAGATATCATATTCAAAAATTTTGTATCTAATTTTCAGAAAACATATCAGACAAACAAACTGAAATGTTTGCCATGTTTTGAGGAAAATTGATCTTTGGAGCCCAGCTTTGTTCCTTAGATCTGTCTCTAGTAAAGGCTGGGAATACTTCATTTCTGAAAGACATAACAGAGGGAAAATTAGTTTTAGGCAGTTTCAGACAATTCACCAAGCTTTCCCTCACTGGACTATTTGTATTAGTGGGAGCCAGGCCTTCTTGAAATCATGCAGCCAATATTTCACCATGAGAAATTTCAGTGGGAATACTATAAAGTTTTATCTCATCTAATTCCAGATTTAATGCATTCTTCTTCTGATTGCTGATGATACTTCCTAAAGTTGCTAAATGCTTCAAGAGCAAATATTTGTAGCTACATGAAGCTCCTAAATGTGCTTAAAAATATCAGCAATACTCCTTAGCAAAGAAGAGTAAACGTATTTCATTTCATAAAAGCTCATCCTTTCAAAGCTTCACAGCAGAAAAAGAAAATGGAAATAAAGGAGTTCCTAACTGATAAGGGATACAGGTATGCTATTAAGGATGAACACCGCATATTTTGCATGCAGTTTATTTAAAGGATATACAGTTATTGGTCTTTTCCCTGGGAGCTGTTTAATGCATGTGGAATTAAAATGCCATCAGGAATTTTTGTTTGTGTCTGGTTAGCTTTTTCCTTCTGCTTCCTATATTGATCACAGATTTCACACTTGGCTGCCTTTTAACTTCAAAGGAAACATTCCCTGAACCATATGTAAGGTATCACTGTTTTGGAGGTTTGCCATTTGCAAAATTGTTTCCATCTTTCCTGGATTTGGTCAAAACGGTTTGGCAACGAGCATTTGATTTATGTACTTATCCCATTTATTTCAGCTTAGTAGGTCTTTCTCCTCTTTTTATCACCCTTCTTGGTGTATTGCACAAGTTTCTGTTGCAATCCCCTGCACTGTGATAGCGGCTGGCTGTGTGCTACCCGAGAGGTCTTTCACAGTCTTACAGCCTCCTGTTCCTGTTGCGTGCGAAGTCATGTTTGGGGGCTTAACTGCAAAACAAAATAGCTTAAATGCATAATTTTCAATATATGGGCAGAAGATGCAGAGTTTTATACATTCTATATAGGGTCAAACCTGCCAGAAATGTTAGTCTTCATGCAAACCGGGAACTGTTTGGAGTTAATCTGATTATCTGGAATGCTGTCATGGATGACAACAAATTGTTTCAGCTATGTTGAAGCAGTTGTTCCACATTGCAATTATTTTCAAATTCAAAGTAGGAAAACAATTTTCTACCTACGCATAATTCTTTATTATCATTTAGAAAGCACAGTTCTTGATAAGTCTTGCAAAAAGCCAGTTCTCTGTTAAAATTTTTATCTAGTTTCCATGCTATTATTGCTTTGACCAGTTAGAGTACAAAAACCTTGCTCCCAAATATCTACTTTCAACTTTCATAGCTTTATTTTCATTTCTCTTCAGGTATCTGTAATAGAATGGCAATAGTCTTGCGAGGTAGATGATTCCTTATAAAGAAAGAAATTTTCCTGGAGAAAATTTTAACAAAGCAAAATTATATTTTAAATTTCTGTCTAGGTTTGTCCTGCTGTGTTATTCGTGCTCCTGCAGTAATATTTTGTGGGTCTCTAATATCTAGTTACCACTTTAACTTTTGCCTGCATACCCCTCTTTCTTTCAAAGATATTTGGAAGAGTGGGAACCATTTTCATACATCACATTACAGAAGATTCAGGTGACTTTTGTCACCAAAACACCCTGAATTTTTGGTTAAAATGAATGAGAAATTTTCATTGCTGCAATCGTTTTCCAGCAGAAAATACCAGTTCTGTGACTCCAAAGATTTCATTTGGTAGAGACTGAGTTCATCTACAGTATTTTTAATGTTGCCCAAGTGTCCTGGGCATAGGAGCAAAGCAGAAAGGCTCACGTGGAAGCCTACATGAATGGCAGATACGTAGAACTCCCAAAGGCCGTTCAGTGGCACAATCTTTGTGTCCTCCCTAAATGCATTTGCAGGAATCTGTGCGGTGATGATCCAAGCAAGAGGCCCCTCCAGCAGCAGATGGAGCTCTACGTTACACTTTCCATGCATGGCCCAAAGCGGGTGTATGTCGACATCAGCAAGTCATTGCAGGCACATGCTGAAGTGATTCGGAGCTTGGTTTTTGACCCACAAACATGTATGTAAATACAGATGACACTTTCGCAAATCAGGAAGGTCTTTGTGGGGCCCTGATGAAGAAATTGTCTCTAGAAGAATGCTTAGAGGAAATGATGTTAGAAATTTGGTTGAAAGAAGAAACAGAAAGGAGTAATGAAATTGGTGAGATGTAACAAACAGAACTGAGAAAAATATTAACATTTATATCTATCTATATCTATATCCATATCTCAACCCAGTTCCCATTGCAATAATTTGGTAGATGAGGAGCTGCATAATTCTGTGGCACAGGGGGAAGATTGTCATACTTCTCCCTCTGCATTGTTTGTTTGTATTTTCTTCAGAGGATTTGTATATTTTCCTTCCCATAATGTAGTGCCACATTGAGTGCAGATGGATCTCTGCCATCCAAACCCACCAGCAGATCAAACAGTTGTCTTGTATTCCTTTATTACTCCAGAGAATAGCTGCTGTCAAACACACGCAACCCATCCCAACCATCTGTTTACTGTCCAGAAATACTTTCCAGAGGTATTTCCCATATTCCTTTCTTTTCTGGATCATCTGGAAACTTCATTGTCAGTATCTAAAGTACCTTTCAGTGAAGAAGTTCTTATTTTGTTTCAATTTATTTGTTTTAATTTCAGTTCTCTTTCTCCCTCCAAACTTATTTTATGCCCTTTTCTTCTGCCCAGACACACTAAGATGCATTTTACAGCAAAGAAAAACCCACTATAATAGAGCCTCATTACATGTCAATGACAGTATGATTTTCTTCAGGGTTGTATGTATAGAAAACAGGCAAAAAAACAGATAAAGAAGGAAGTTTTGATGTTAAGAATGCGGATCTCATCCTGAGAGGTGTGGATCTGTGCAACTCCTCAGAAGTAAGTGGAGATTCACTGTCCATTTACTTTTGAATGGAGTCTGCTCTCTCTAGCAGTGGGTGTTACAGACGGATCTATTTCATTGCATTCGCTGTGTTATCAAGTTGTCTTCTTGATAAATTAATAATGTGATTTTTAAAGAGCTAATTGATATTACTGTAAAAAACCACAATTTAATTAGGGATTCAATTGCTTCAAGAAAGATACTAGTTCATGTAATTAAAACATGAACTTAGGAACTATTGTACTTATAGTATATAAATTTCAAGGTGATATATTTTTAATTCTATTTGAACAGTGTTTTATTGGTTTTTTCTTAAATGCACTACTTCTTTTTCTGCCAAATCCATAGTCCTATGGTTCTTTCTTCTTGCTCCTCCTCTCTTTTCCTTTAAGTATTTTTGGTTTTATACTAAGGCCTTCTCAACTGGACCATAAGATGAAGGCTGATATTGTTGCTCTTCCATTCCTTAGTATCTTTAAAAGACAGAATGGTTTTGACATTAAAGCCCATCAAAACCTTACTTTGGATTTTAAAATCTTGGTTGCAAAAATGTGTTGACTAACATATCTTAGACGTTTGGTAGAGATGAAGAACTCATGCTTAACACACATTTAATTGCCCAAAGTGAGCTCTCGGGATCTGTCTTTCACCCATGTCTTGCAAGTCCTCCAGATAAAGACCCCTGTCTCTGCTTCCTAATTGTGACTTCCTCTGTTAACATAAAAGGTATTCCCTGATCTAATTGCAGAGCAGATAGCTCTTAAAATAGCTTGGAGTAGTGTGCAGAAGGAATAATTTACTACAGTCACTTACTATAGTGTGTATCAAGGGAGAGGGGAAACATCTTTTCTTTAATTTTGCATTGACATCCACGGTGGCTGCACTAAGGAACCACAGCCCACTGTAGACTCCCCAGCCATACCCAACTGCAGTCCTGTGGGGCATAACAATGGATTATAACAGAGCTTCCCAGCAGCCTCGACCATCTGATTAAAATGTTACTGCTGTTGTCTGTGTTATAACATAAATTGGGGAACTCCTCCCTGACCAGAGTGCCAGGAGCCTTTGCAAATTGTGCTTGACAACTGGCCCGTTGGAATCGTTCAGCCCGAATAATCAGAAATGCCAACTTCTGTGCAACTTTGGAGTGCTTCCTAACTGACCTATTTTGGTTGGACAAAATAGAGAATCAGTAGCTGTGCTCTGCGTGTATTGCAATATAGTTTATTTGCAACAAAAATGTGCAAAGCCTTTTCTATCTTTTTTTATTATTAAAAGAGGGACAGGATGAGCTTTGGTTTTTACTTGTTAGGAACAATGCTAACTAGACACAGTCAGAGTTTCAATGTACTGGAACAATGCAACTTACACCCAGATCTATTCTTGGCTTCAGCACTTGTGACAAGACCTGGGGACTGAAACCAACTGCCTCAATATCGCCACACGTAAAATGCACTTTCTCGAAACTGTGCTTTCAATAAGATAGTAGAATTAAAGTAATTAAATATTCATTTCCTTATTGTTGGAATGCTTCATGGATTAGTGCATTTGGGAGTTTGGGAAAAAGGTCTTCTTTTTCAAATAAAAATGTAAGAAAAACAGAAGAATAGAAGAGTTTTGGGTGTCAGATGGCCTGTGACTAATTAGTAGTGTGGCATTGTTCAACCAGCATTACCCAACATCATTTGTGTCATCTTTACTAGTAGTTTCAGAGGAGATGCAAAAAAAAATAAAAAAAAAAAAAGAAAATAAAAAAGCCGACATGGGGAAAGAACTGTGTTCTTATCCCTATAAAAAGAGAAGAGGAGACAATTTCTCAAAGAAGGGAAAGAAGGGGTAAGATGTTGAATACAGACTTGAAAGGACCAGCTGATATGTAGACATTTAGGTGTCGAAGGAGGAAGAAAGAGGACGAAGAGCAAAGAAACAATAAAAAGGTATCAGTTAAATCAGATCGTGTCATGTTCTGAAACCAAACAGGTTCTAGGACTGATAGTAGGATAGTCTCGACTTTTCATGGTAGTTATCTGTAAACTCTTTATGGGTTGTCACAGAAAACAGCCATTTTTTCCTGATCATAAACTGCAGATTGTTACAGGTGCAGCCTGTAACAAAAGGCCATGATTTTTCGATCACACTGCCTAGCATAGGGGATACAGTGATTAACATGTGTTAAGAGAAAAACAGCCTATCCTGTCAAGGTCAAAAGGAGCTCAGGTTTGCTATAGGCTAAAGTCCATCTTCCTGGTCCCTGCTCAGGCTGCCAGTAGAGTATTCCTGTAAGAAACTGTCACTACACAGAGGTGTGTTAAACCCTGCAAAATGTAGGCATAGCACTGCTAGTCTGTGTTTGCTCTGAACTACAAAAGTATTGCAGTCAGAGTTGTGATTGCCACTAACTGGGAGGTATCAGAATGATACCCATTAATATCCACTAGCTTGGGAGAGCAACCTGGAATCATGACATGGTTGTGGTGCAGGAGTCTCCAGACTTCTCACACTCCCAAAGATGTATTTTGAGATTATTATTAATCTCTGGGGGTTTCAGTTCAGCACTTCTCTTGAACACTATGTTTTCCCCAACATGGCAACTGCTAGTTTGCGAAGTCTCCTCAGCAATCATGCACACTACACTCAAATATTTTGTATCTGCTGACTCGGTCTAAATGACATTGCCCAGAACATGCCCACGCTACTTCCCTGTGTTGATGCACAAATGTTTTATGCTAACTCTCCTCCTGAAGCGATAACCCTTGAAGTTACTGCTGTTATCTCCACACAACGTCTTGGCATGACCTGTTTGCGTTTTTACTTTCCATTTGCAAAATTTTGGAATACAGTTTTCTCTTTTGTTACTGTTTTAAGGCTGGTAGAGCTGACTGTGCCACACCAGCAACAGGTACTGTACAAATGTGTTGCTGTTTAAGGTCCTGTCTCTGGAGAGACGCTTTGCCTCCAGGTGCTGAGTGCGGTCGATATTTGTCACCTGCCAGCTCATGCCATAGTTCGTCTGGCTGTGAGCTCCGAAGGGTTAACAGCAAGCCAGCGGTGATGCTGTAATCCTCCAGGGCTGCCAGCACGCTGCACTGTTGTTGTGTCGGATCAGGGGGGTTTGAAGGAGGCTGTGCTGGCTGCAGCAGCTGCCTCAGTCACGTCTGTCATTTTGGGTCTCTGCTCCTAAACAACATGGATGGCGTACCAGGTAAAAAGATTGACTGAAACCCACACTCGGAACAAAACTATGTTCTTCCCCTCCCTACCGCATCCAGAAAATGCACGGCCTCTGAGAAAGAGCCCTCACCTCCTCAGAAAACTAACACAGCATGTCAGGAACGTGTGCCCTTGGGGCGTGGAGGGGAACAAAACCCTGTTTGACAAACAACCCTCGTCCTGACTGTAATGGTGAAAACAATGCAGGTAAACCCAACTGCCCTCTGCCCTACTTCTCTTCTGCTGTAAGCAAATAATTCTCTAGCAAAATAACCAGAGGGAGCACTTTTTCCACAACATTGCTATTTTCTAAAATCTGCATTGACTTTGTCCTTACATTGACATTGCAACCATCTGGTACGAACGGTTTGATATGAAGTGGGGCAAATCCACCCTCTAGCTTCCAAAGGAGTACCATGCTAGATTTCACTTTTATTTTTAAAAAGGCTATGTGCATTAAATTGGGGGAGATCAAAAGCCATTTGGAAATGTCAGAGCTGGACTTCAGCTCCATTTGTAGGCATGTAGTATAAGTTCAGGTATTTTTATGGTTTCTGTCTCACTTGTTATGGAAACATCTGACATATTTAGCCACGTAAAACCTTTGCAGGATTAAAAAGCAAAAGGAAAGAAAAGAAAAGAACAACAAAAAATACGTGCCCCAAAATTGTTATCTTCTAGGTTGAAAACCAAGGCACAGAAATGGGTGAATCCAAAGTAACAAAAATGTCTGTGTCTAGGTAATCACCCTAAAAGTCTGGATTACTTTTCTGCTTGGGAATCTCCCAAGGTACTGACACACATGATAGGAAATCCTTATTTTCTTGGTTACATAGGTGTGTTTTTTCTTCTGCAAATCTCTGTTACACAGAGTATACTAAGCTTTGGGATAATCACCGAGTGAGGCATGCAGCAGGCCAAGGGCAGAGCTGAGACAGTGACCTATATATTCTGGGATTCATCACTCTCATGTCATGAGCCAGAGTGTTCGCTAGCATCTCAGAGCAAGAGCTCTGCTCCAAAGTGTTCCACTTCCTCTGGGAGGAATGCCTTCCTCTGGGAGGCTCAGTAAAGGAGGTGGGAAGCTTCTACCACATCTTCCAATTTTAGTGGGAGAAAGAAAAGAAAGAGAAAGAAAGAAAGAAAGAAAGAAAGAAAGAAAGAAAGAAAGAAAGAAAGAAAGAAAGAAAGAAAGAAAGAAAGAAAGAAGGAAAGAAAGAAAGAGCCCCCAAAGATGGGCCTATCAGATGAGGCTGAAAGGTGACCTTTCTACCTATTAGAGGGTCTGGTAATGGATGTTTAGGGAAACATGATAAACAAGGTAAATATGCTCTTCCTATGATATACCTTTCCACCTTCTAACTATAGGTGATGAGGGATTTTTAGATTTGTGTCTTACATTCATCCTGTCACATTTAACAGGACTCAGTAGACCTCGCTATGAAGTGAACTAGTCCTTTTTAACCATTTTCCTTTTGACCTTCATTACATCCTGTGTCAGTGAGTCCCACTGCTTCAGACTGCAGTCCATGGAAAACACTTCCCTTTGTGATTTTTGAATCCTGAGGCTTTGCAATTTTCACTGGGAGCCTTTTGCTTTCTTCTTTTTCTGAGAAACAGTGAATAGTTCTTCTGCTTATCACCCAAGATACTGTAGTTATCTACTAATCTCCCTGGACTGTACTTTTTTCTGGACTGAAGGGCCTCAGTCTCTGCCTGAGCAAAGCCTTTCAATGTTTTTATCATCTTTTCTTTTGTCTACTATTCCTTGTCTAATTCTACTGCAATATTTATGTGTTAGAATGATCAGAAATGGATTCACTGTTTAGGCTGTGAGCGCACCATGGATTCACATAGCAACATAAAACTGATTTCTATTACATTCTTTACACCCTTTCTGGTAATTCTCAACTTCCTATTTATCCTTCTGACCAATGCTGGGTTTCACATGACATTTACTAAGAAATATTCTCAGAGGAAAGAGGAAGAAGGCTTCTTATGATCTCTACTTCCCAAAGACAAACCAACATGGGAAGAAAACATCAGTTTGCTTTTCATGGCTTTAGCCCTTTCACTGCTGGCTGAAGTAAGCAAACACCCTCCTTACATCAGGATTTGGAAGGGCATCATGTAGTGAGGAATACTGCAAATCAGGAAAGACACACGTGGGAAAAGCAGGTGGAATTAATGGCATTGTAGCCCATGAATTTCACTTGAAAGCTGGGAGTAGGAAGAAAACGCAGACTTGTGTGGAGTAGGGAAAAGAGGAGCCGAAGAGCTGTGGGTTTTTTGTTTCACTTGGAAGGAAAAGCAGCTAGCCTAGGCCACAGCATTTAATGTGGTGAGGTTAGGCAGGGATTGAATAGATTACAAAGCTATGTAATGCAAAAGCAAGGGCAGGTGTATTAATGGTTTATCTGACACTGTGAACAAGAAGTGGGACATTTTCCAGTGGCAAACTAAAAGCTTGCATACTTTACAGCTGACTGGAAGCTTAACTTATTAACCATACTATTAAGATAAGATTTAAATGCTGGATAGGATTCTGATGATTTGAATTTATCAATACTGTTGGGATTTGTGAGTTAATCTGATGTCCCTATCCAAGTGCAATTTAATAGTGGGGCTTTCTTCCAGCTATTTCTTGGGCTAAAAGCAACATGAGACTCATTCATGGCTGTACAGATGATTGACCTTGCTTGTCAGACAGGGATTACGAAGCAGGGCTTCCTCAGCTGGTGTGTAGGTCACATCATTACCTCTCTTCTAGCCTCCTTGGAAGTACCCCAGCAGTAGGGGACCACGCTTGGAGGTACATGACAAACTGTGCTGCCCTGTGCACAGGGAGCTGTGCTCCAGAGATGGCAGGTGTAGGGCAGACCATGCGTATCTTTACCTCAGAATAAAGCAGCCCCTCAGCCAGGCTATGGCAATGGAAGCAGAAAGGCAATGTAAAGCCAACTTCGTTTTCATCTTCTGCCCTCCTGATTTCTGGTTTGGGGGAGGATGGGGCTGTGTCAGAGAAGGACCAGTGGTTTCATCCAGCAGGTTTGTCAATGCCCTCTTATTTTCCTTAGCAAGGACTGCAGAGATGAGCATTCCCTGCACTCAGCAGCTTCTCCTGTCTGCCTTACAACTGAGACACATAATGCTGCTGCCTGAGCTTCCTTGCAAGGTGTGGTGGCATTGTCACCAGGACATAGAGATTCTTTCTGTAGCTCTCTTGTAATTTATGTGCCAAACTTGCAGTAAATTCTTTTCACCATTAGTAACTGTCTTGGGTGGAAAGGCCATTAAATAAGAAGTCATTATTACTCATCTGTATATGCATGGAGCTTTCAATGGGGATATGTGCTCAGACAAGGAACACTTGAAATGCAGGAGGCAAGCACTCCTGGACAGACGGCATTTTTCTTACTAGTTATAATGCTGCCACAACATTTCCATCCCATCAATTGGGGCAAGAGGGCAGAATCCAGCCCTTAAAATAGCACATTATCACTCTGGTTCTGCGAAGGTGATTAGCGCAGGAGATATGGCAGCAGCCATTGCTTAGGGAATGCTGAGGTGCAGTTTGTGAGCTGCAGCAGCTCCTGCTGACTTCAAATCCTACCAACTGAAAGGTTTTATCAGCTGTGCCTAGAGCAGAAGGGACTCAAAAAGCAAGTGGCTGGTAGGAGAGCTTTTGTCACATTTGTAAAGAAATGTATCTTTGGAAAAAAATAACAGTTTGTCACTATTGTAAAGGTACAAAAGGGGTGCTGGCCCAGCAGCAGCAAACTTGTTGTGCCCTCTTTATTGCAACAGGTCATGTAGGTCCCTGGCCTGACCTGCAGTTGTAGCTGCAGCAAAGCTAAAGAATTGAGATGAATTAACACTGGTCTCCAGTTCAGGAAGAGCATTAACTTCCCCAGACACTCTTGGCCAAATCCATCCCTGATGTGACATCATTTGAGTTACATCAGGCTTAATTTTGTCCCAGATATCTGCACTGGCTTTAACAGCAACAAAACCTTCCCCTTACTTCCAAAGTAAGGGTGGTGAAATGAATTAGGTCAAAGGAGACTAAACAGTGGATAAAAACCTTGATCCCACTTAGAAATTTTGCCTGCTTGGGGACAGGGTTTGGCTGGCTTTGGTAATCATGGGGTGGTTACGATGTATTCCAGACATTGCATAACTGCCGCTTTAATTTACTGTGAATGTTATCCAAAGCTGAGGGTTTAATTCTTCTGAACATTAAAGTTTACAGCTGGGTTAAACTCTTCCTCATAAGTCACTGTATATTATATTCAGAGAAGTAAGGGATTTTTTTTCTGTTCACAAGTTTAGTGGATCTTTTTCTCTCTTTGCTGGCTTTTTTTAGATTATTCTTTCCAACATTACATTCCATGTAATCTGCGTGTACTTCCTCCATCACCATAAAATTTTCCTGTTCTACCATTGGCTTCTCTGAAATCTCCAGATATCAGGTTAATTTCTGGATTTGTTCTTTGATGGGGTACTAGCTTTTCATCCCATGTCAGACTCAGCATGTAATCATCCCATTAGAGCAGGAACAGGCATTTTACATTCTGACTCCCTTAAAACTTGTTATACTGCACGTGTTTTCAGTGCATTCCAGATTGAAATTCTTGACAATTCATCCCTGTAGTAAAATTGACCATCACAAATTTTGCTCCAGATTAATTTCTGTAATTACTTAATTATCACAGTTATGAGAAGTTTTAAAAATTACTTTTAAAAAAGGTTCTCTTCTTTAAAATATTTTCCCCATATAATTGTTTTTCAAACCCACTCTCCCACCACTCTTCAAAATTTTATTTTCTTGTGTGCTCTGCAAGAACATACTCTTCGCTTTCATAGTTCATTCAACTGAATTCTGGTCACTGGACCAAGAAGTGTAAAGATACATAGCTGCAGCACAGATAATTTATTTTTCCATTGGGTTTACTTATTTTCCCATTGCCTCTTTGCTCTTGACTTGCACAGGTACAGATTCTACCTCAAAGAACAGCACCAGGAGGTAAACTGCCTTTTGTTTAAAATATACAGATGGCTTTTAGTGGTGCCCCTTGTGGAGGTCAAATGCTATTGCTTCTTACTTCTCCTGACCTATCCCATCTCTTGACTGCTGTAAAAAATCATGTCGATTGTTCACAAGAAGGAAAAATCTCCTGCAGAATATTAACTATTAGTAGCAGTGAAAACTATCTTGTCATTAAAGTAATTAAATGGATTCTGAACACAAGGAGGCAGAAAATCTGTTGAGAAAAAGACATTATTTATGTAGAGTTTACTAAAAAAGATGATTAGCCATAATTTTGAAAGAAAGGAATCCGCAAGTCAAATTCAGAAAGAGTGATACAACCTACTTCAGTTATATTGAAAGAGTCTGGTTTAGCTTTGTCATAATTTTATAACAGTAGGTAATGTGACCATAATTTTCTCAGTTCAAGTGTTCTGTTAAGATTTTCAGAATTTATTAAGATATCTTTTCTTTTATTTATCTCACAGGTATTTATGTTTTTTAAACATTTTGTAAAGAAAGAAGAATGGCTCATTTTTACAATTGCACATAGTATTCAGAATATTATTATATTTACATTTGTCTCCCTTTGGCAGAAAAATTACAAGACTGTAAACTTCATTACTTTAAAGACTCTTCAAGAGAAGTGGGTGCATTACTGTAGCTAAGATTTCCTTCAGAGAAGACAGTAGGAGTAAAACCAACATGTTTCACAAATTTGCCAAACTGTTAATTGAAAGTAAGGCAATGTTTTATTTCAACATCCTTAAAACATGATGTTATAATTTTTCTCTTGGAATTTTATTACATTTTTTGAAGTTTCATTCTTTTTTAAAAAATGCCTAATGCTGATACAAAATTTTATTTGCCTGAAAGGCATGCTCTTTTTTGACAGAATGAAACACTGTTTTAAAAGTCCTTTTGTGCTAACATACAATTAAATTTATATCAATTTGTTTGTTTGTTTTTATTTTCCAAAAGGTCCAGTGACATGAGGAAATAAGCTATAGCAAAATTCTACTCTGTTTTGCCAATATCATCTAAAATGGACTCTTTAAAAATGAAAGTGACTGTCTTGTATAGATCAGTGATTTTTTTCCTCCCAGATATGAGCAGCGTTCAATGCTTGGCACCTCCTTACCCATCTTTCATCTTCAAATGCATTTTCTGATCATACAAATGGAACTGATTTAAATCCTTTGCACAACCACAGCTGTAGCATGTGAGACTGTGCTAATGGAAAGGAGGAGGGAATGGGCCTACAGCTCTGTTACTTCTCCCAATAAAACCAAACCTGCAACTTTTGTATGAAGGTCTAAAATCTGTTAATGAAGGTACTGACTCATCTGTTCTCGAATCAAGCCTTCAAATGAGTTTTAGTGCTCTACAAGAGCCAAGAAAAGAACTTTGCCTGTTCCAAAGCAATGCCCAAGCCTTGTTTCTTCCAGAACTCAAACAAACTGAAAAGCATTTCTCTGAAACAGCCAACTGAGAACTCTGGGTAATGATGGATGAATAAATATGCTCAGCATCCTGCTTTCCTTCAGAATTCCTGTGTACAGTACACTGTAGCGAATATTTACATTTCAATGCACAGATTGCTCTTTCAAAGCTGTGGTTTTTGAGCCCTGGAGCTGCCCAAAGAGGGTTTGGGCTTTACTGGGGATGCAAGTATGATTTAAAAGAGGGAAGTTTGTTTTATTCCCCTGTCCCAAAACTGTCAGGAATATCACAGTGTGACTCCTTTGCTAAGTGAATAGTCAAAGATGCCTCTTTCTTGACAAATCTTCTGAAAGTCATGGCACAATAACACTACTTGAAGTTATTTAATTTATTAAAAAGAAATATGACTTCATGTGACAGATACGAGTTGATGCTTTAATAATACATGCTACTGGATGCAAAATAGTGAAGTATCTCTACTGTCACCTTTTCCATTCTATTGGAAAAATATCACCTTGTGTTAGGGTGATCTCTTGTTTATCACAATATCAGTCAATTAACTGAATAGAAAGAGAAGGGACAGCTAAGGCTAGATATTATCTTAGATTGGATTTCTTTGCAGAGGTTTCTAAATTTGCATGAAAAATGTCGTGGTTACTCAAAAATCTATGCAAGTGGTGATGAACAAATCTATTGTAAAAATCTCTCAAACAGCATGACATCTGTATGTCTTCTAAGTAGTCTGTAGCACAAGGTCTGCGGATATGCATTTTTTACTGATTGGACTGATCAGGTCTTGCTAACCCTTCTGCATTAGAGAAGCACTAATATTATGTGCTGGGCTAGGGCGTGCATTTATACACAGGAGTGCACTTCTCTGGGAAAAATAACATGTGTGTCCTGAAAAATTTATGAACAGGGAAGCCAAACTTAATAGTATAAAAAACAAAAAGAAAGAGAAGAGCGTGAAGATGGTGTTAGACCAAGACAACAGAGAAAAAACCACACAAATGCATCAACCCTATGCAGTGCTTTAAAGATGCTTTAATTAAACAAAAAAAGCAAACAACAACAACATCCAACCAACAAACCAAAACCAAAAGCTCCAGTTCCTCGTCTGCAAGGACTCCAAAGCCATTGCTCCTTGGAACAGCACAAACATGTCAGAACTGGTGTGGAACTCCAAGGAGAAGGTCAGGTTGCATGAAGTAATAACCTGGGAGAAGCACCACAGAGTGAATTTTATGCACATAGATTAAATGTGCACAAAATAAATACAGCGGTAATGGCTCTATTTATAGTTCTTTTATTAAAAAACTGGTGTGCTGGTTTTGGCTGGGGTAGAGTTAACTTTCTTCACAGTGGCCAGCGTGGGGCTGTGTTTTGGCTTTGTGCTGAACAGAGGGTTGATAACATAGAGATGGTTTTGTTATTGCTGAGCAGGGCTCGCACAGAGACAAGGCCTTTTCTGCTTCTCATACTGCCATACTGGCAGTGGGTCTGGGGATGCACAGGAGGTTGAGAGGCAACACAGCCGGGACAGGTGACCCCAACTGACCAAAGGGATATTCCAGACCATATGACATCATGCTCAATATATGAAGTGGGAAGAAGAAGAAGGAGGAAGGGGGGATATGTGGAGTGATGGTGTTTGTCTTCCCAAGTAACCATTACTTGTGATGGGGCCCTTCTCTCCTGGAGATGGCTGAACACCTGCCTGCCCATGGGAAGAGGTAAATTAACTTCTTGCTCTGCTTTGCTTTGCTTGTATATTTGGCTTTTGGTGTCCCTGTGAAACTGTCTTTATCTCAATCCATTAGTTTTCCGGCTTTTAATGTTCTGATTCTCTCCCTGATCCCACTGGTGTGGGACTCAGCGAGCGGCTGCCTGGGGCTTGGCTGCTGGCTGGGATTAAACCACAACTGTTTTAGTTTGGTAAGTATGGAGCCCCTGGAAATTATTAGTACAGGTAATATTAAAGAGGGTGAACCTTTCCTACATCCAGTAGTCATAGTGCCCTATGTGAAACATAGATAATTGTGCAAACTAATCTGAGATTGAAGACTTCTGAAGACACAGTGTTTTAGCTTGGAAATAAAAAGGGAAACCAGCCTGAGCATTATGCAAAGTTCAAAATGCCCAGAAAAATTCTAGCTTGAAGTGAGCAGGCATGCTTGATGTTGGGGTTGAATTCAGAGCACTTTCAGGTGAGTGAAAAGATTCTCATTGTCTTCACTGGTGACAGGGTTAGGATTTTAAGAAACTATAAGGACTGGGAGAAAGATAAACTTTTAATTATATTGATTAGATTTCCATTATCGGCTGCTGAAATATTTTAAATCTTTCTGCATCAGATACACTTTTTAAAAATGGATATGGGAACCTAAGATGTCCCTTTCTGTTCTCTGCTACTATCTGTTTGATCTATTAACATTCCAGAACAGTGTATTATTTTGCATAGATCCACTATAAAACTCAGAAGGACTTTTATGCTGGCCTGGCCATGGCATAACAACATAGCTAACATGCTGCTATTCTACTCTGTACCGAGATTTAATGCTCAATAAAGAATAAGGGAGACAACCTTTATGTGGTCTCATACAAGGGAGGGGGGAATAGAGACATGCTATATTCTTCACATTGGAAGAGATTAACCTTTAATGTTGGGAGTGAACGATTAATTTCACTTATATAGCTTGCATGCTGAATTAAAGTCCTTTGGAAATGTTTGGAGAATAAGATACCCTTTTGTTTCTGAACATGTGTTTTCAAATTTTAATTGCATGGTTTGCAATTACTTATTTATGTAATTTCAACAGTAGCCCAGTCTTGTGCAGAACTGAAAGAAATCCCAGGTCTCCATGTCAAATCATTATTCCTAATATTTTTGAGAACTTTGTTTTTTAAATTTTTAACACTGGCAGAGAAAATCTATTTGATAAATTAGAAATACCACATTTTATTTCAAATGGTAAAGAAAAAATTGCTGAAAAAAACAAGGTAAAATTATCTTTGCAGTGTTTAGACTTGTTAGGAGTAAAAATAGATGACTGTCAAATATTCATCAGTGTTCAGTGGTTTCCATAGAACCTTTTTCTGTTAGAAGCAAAATTTTTGGTGTCCTGAACACAGTGGCACCACTCCACTTATCAACAAAAGGTGTCACATTTCGGCTTCGCAGTAAAATTGGGGAAAGTAAAGTATGTAGCATGAAGAGTGGTGTTTTTTAAAAACTAGTGCTAAATCTTTCTCTGATAGTCAGAATCAATGGAGTGTTTCATTCTTCTAATTTAATTATCAGTTAGGTGGAATTTCCTTTCCAGCTGATACACTTTTTAATAGGCTAAAATTTCTTTAGCCTTGCTTCATGTATGAACACCTTGGTAACAACATGAAAGAACTCAATCTGTAAAATCAAGTTAGCCCCTTTATTATGAGAATTATTCATGAAAATGTTGCAGCAGAAGCTGCAAAATTCTTCTTGCAGCTGAAGCCTTCCCTGCTGCAATCTCTTCTTTCTCTTTGTGTTACAGAAATGTTCCAGCAATCGTAATCCAGAAATGCATGCTTATATTTGAACTGAAAATTAAATGAAATTTAAAACCTATGAAATTGGAGATTTTTTTCCCTGAAAAAGTATGAAAGTCAGTCTATTAACTTCAGCAAATGTATTCCTGCTTTGTATCAATGTGCAGAAGGGCACAATTCAGCTCTGGTTAGAAATGTTCTGTATGTGCTGGATGGATCTGTTCTGCTGCAGGAATAATGTTTCTTTTTATCCTAAAGAAAAAAGATGGCAAATATAAAGGAGTAGGTTAATACCTTATAATGACAGGGTGTGCTTCTCAGAGATGGTAACTATGTTTATTTCTAATTGACACCATTTAGCTCTTCAGAAAATGGGTCATTATCTTCAGCCATCTAAACACCCAGGACTGATTTACAGACCTATGAAATTAAGTATCTGGAGTTACTATTGATTTCACGTCTGAAATTCTGGCCTTTTTTATTTAGCTGCTAATTGAAGCTAAGCCACTAACTTAAAGATCTCTAGTTTGAGAATTTCGCTTGGGGCCTTGAATACAAATGCTTTTTGTAAATGAGAAGATTGGAGAATTTTGCTGCATGTCTCCAATATTTGTTTTTGATTACTTTCAGTCACATTCCTGCTGTGTTTTAAACAGGTGCATGTGTTGACTTCTGTAAAACATAGCCAAAAAAATCAGGCATACTTTCAAAGCCACAAAACACTGTGTGAAAATTTGAAAGGACCAACAGATTTGATAATACATTGAAAAAAACCAGATTTATATAATACGGCTCTGGAGGCATGTTAATATATCATTAATATCCCAAGGTGTTGTTCTTCACCCTAATTTACACACGAACTTTTAAAAATATCTGTACGTGCTTCCCAGATATTGAAGAGGCAAGGCAAGTATTTTCAGGAATAAAAATGTTGAACAAAGTATGTTGTCTTGAATATCTGCTTATAGAATAATCTAATGATTTCCATTAAAAGACTTGCCTCCACGTGTTTCAGGTCTATTTGCCAAGTACTGAATATGTGCCTGAAAACTTCTTTGGTTTGAACTGTGTGTTGTAGATACATAGTTATATTAAATAGAAAGACCAATGTTAATACAACATTCAGGCTGCAATAATTTAGTTGGCACATCTGAAAATGAGTGTTTCCCATAATGCCAGCATATACAACATTCATTATACAGTAGCCATATTCTTTAGGGAATAGATTAACAACAATTGTGAGCAAAACATTTAACCTGAAAGACAGAGAGGGAAAAGAGCTGGTGACATGACCTAATCCTGCAGCCAGATATTTATGCTTGACTACATAACCAGTTCTTCCTGCTCTCTTAAATGGACATATATAACGACATACAGAGAGACGCCTTTCTCTATCAGGCTCCAGCTGGGGGGTTTGTCTGTCTTTCCTAGGTAATTTTCCACCTTTACATGTATCATTCTATGGAATCAATCCTATGTAGTAGGGACATGCTATTATTCTTTTAGTCAAGGATAATCTTACTATTGAAAAAACAAGAAACAGGGAGTCTTTAGGAGGGGAAGAAGGAGAAATCCTCTTGCATCTGAAAATTATCTGTCTCTGTGGACTTGTCATCTGGACTTGTACCATGCTTCAGTAGCTTAGGCATTCATCCTGTGACAGGCAGGAATAAATATTATGGTGGTGCCGGTCTCTCCTGACTTTAAAGAAGCACCTAGGTGACTTCTGAATACTAGATACAGGAATTTTCAAGGTGTTGAGGAGAATCCTTGGGAAGTCACTAATTTAAGGCTGCAGAGAAAATTCTGTGCTGCTTGACTTTTTCTGTTAGAAATTCCTGTTCTTCCCTTTGCATATTCTGGTCTGTCTTAAGGATGGCCACCTTAAGTGATGTTCCCGTCACTGACATTTAGCATTTCCTGAGACTGCCTGTGGTTGTAACTATGCAAATTTCATTGAGGATTTAATAATAGACTAGACACGTGTGTGTGGGAGAAGTGCACGTAGATTTGGGTTTTTTTCCTTAATGTTGGATATTTGGGTAATGATTTATCCGAAAGTTCTTCAGCTTGAAGAACTTGCTGGTCTGGTTCTTTCTCTTTTACAGAGAATTTGAAATTTTAATAGCTATTCAGCTAATAAGTGCTGTACTTCTGGTACAAATGTGGGCTAAAGAAAAGGCTTTTTGTAAAAGCATTAGTTATTAGTCTTGCCCTTCTCCTACTGATGAAGAGTGCCCAGTAACCTGAATGAGAGAAACATTAATTCATTGTAAATAAGGATTTTCAGCTGTTCCATGCTTCTGAGTTGAGCATGTAATTTTTGTACCAACATGACTATTAGTTTTAAATGGTGTGGGTTTGGGAAAGACTTTTTTTGGTGCATTTTCTTTTTCTGATATAAATAGACTGATTTGACATTTACTGCTGTAAGTAACAATATTCTCTGTCTAGACAAGTTTTTTGCAAACAACATATCCAGGTTTAGCAAACAAAGGGCCCACCATACTTGTTCTGTTAGGCCAGCATGTCTCTGATTCAACCCCAGCATAATTTTTAAACCAAACAAGCATAACTCTGTTAAATACAGTACACCTGATCTAAAGCTCATTGCAGTTATTGTGGCTATTTCCATTAATTCCTGTGGGTTTTGGATTAGGCTGTAGGTTCTGAAAGTGTCAGAAGTGAGTGACTAAACTCAAACACAAATATGTTTTGTTTTAGCTTCTTTTTTCCATACATTTGAACACTCCCTCATAATTCTTTTCTATAAAGACAGACCACCAGCAGACAGAAACTAAGAATAAGAAATTTCATTTCAAGAAGTGAGTGTCCCAGAAAGCTGTGAACAAATTAAGGTAGTGTTATAACATGGAAACTATCTTGCAGTCTGAACCATTTTGGTCACTGATGTTACCAGCTACAATTAATTAAGTGAAGTGGGTTAAAAGGCTTATTCACTTGGACTCTTCACAAAAACTGGCTTAAGTGTCAGATTAAGTAGGTGAAATAATTTTGCATTTTGTCTTCATGATGATCTCGATATCACAAAATGGATGCACTGCAGCAAGTTTTAAATTCCCTTTTGTATCTGCAAGGTCTTATCCTTTAATAAAGACTAATCACGTGACAATTTGGTTTGAAGAACATGTAAGAACAAATGGGCATCTGTAAAGAAAATGCATAAATGTTGACTTTGAAATAGATTAATCAAATAAACCCCAAATGATTGAGGCACTATTTGTCTATGAAAAGTATTCACACTCTGAGATCATTCATGCCAGAACTGATATGATATTCACAATTCTGGGAAAAAATCTTAAGAAAGCATCAAGATATCACTTGTAGTTATCATGTGCTCTCACATCTTAGTTCCAATGTGTGTCTTTCAACATATGTCTATGACTTCTGTAATAGTGATGGGGAAACCATACCAACTGGAAGGTTTTTGAGAGCATTCATCACTCAGATTTAGTGAAAATTCCTAAGATTGTAATGTGGTCATTGCTAGTTTAAGGAGATTTCTTTCAGACGTATTCTCCAGGGAGTTAGCTGAAGCCTTAGTATTTTTCCATAAGGTAGAGAAAAGATTACTGAAAGCGGTATGAACTAAACACACAAAAGATCAAGATGGCAAAGCAGAGAGAAGCAGCAGAGGAAGCAGCAGTTAACATTTTGCTAACCGAGTTGCTCAGCTTAGTGAAGTCTGAATGGCAGAGATCGCCTGTAATAGCACCCGTGTGTGATGTACATTGGTATTGTTGAGCAGTTTAGCTACAATGCTATTTCAAAGGAAGCGAGCAGCGCTCTCTCTTAGCAACCAAGAGTGCAGTTTCACATTACACCTAATACACTGTGACTGCAGGCTGCTGAGAATACGAGCCGTCCCCATCCATTACCCGCAGCTGTAGCTTCCCACACTCTTCCTTCCTCTCAGTGTAGTGATTATGTGGCCATAGGGCAAAATGCTTCAGCTTTCTGATCTGAGGGAAGACAAATCTTTATCTTTCTTTCTCTTTTTTTCCCCCTCTATTTTGTGAAGGATGAATATTACTCAGAGCAGCAAACCAAGCCAACTCCACTTGCAGCTGCGTGACTACAGGAACCAGGGTAAATGTAGGGTTGGCAACCCACAGCTGGGCCAGGAGGGCTGTTTGAAGTGGTCCCAGATAAAATACCAGACCTTCCAGTTAGGGAGGAATCAAGTTCAGACCTAGCTTGCAGCTATACCACAATCAGTACATATCATTACATGATATCAGATAAAGGCTTATTATACTCAAACTTAAGGTCAATTTTATACTTTCTTCAGCACATTTCCACATCAGGCTACTACACGCTGCTTCAACTCTAGAGAACATTCTCACATGAGAGGGCTTGTTATCATATTCTGTATCCCAAAAGGTGGACTGAAACACAGGTCTAAATGTTTTCTTAAATGAAAGTTTACAATCAAGCCCTGCAGTAGCAGGATTAGTTACTGTTCCAGAAAGATGGTTTATCTGGCTTCTCTGATGCATCCATAATGAGTCAGAATGGCTTTGAGAAGTGGATAAATTTTTAAAACTCCGAGTTTCCTAGCTTCTAAAATGCAAAATAATTGAGATCATTGAAAAGATCTGGATCTCTCCAAATAGGGCTAGCTCAGGGGATCTCCTGTATTTATGATACTGTGCAATGCTTCTGTTCCAATATGAAGTTTGAAATGTGGCCTGAGCATGACATATTTCTTCTTACTACTATCTAAAATTCCTTAAGGACTCAGCATACATCTAAGAAAGGATAAAGGATTTGTTCAAATCCAGAACCATTTAAGAAAGACTCCATAACAGAAACACAGAAAGAAGTGAGCAGGCAAAGATGCAAATTGGATATCTAGTAGTATAAAGCAAATACTCCCATTTTTTCAACTAGAAGAAAGCAAGACAACAGAATTTACATAGGAAGCCCCAGGAGAAGCAAGAATTGAATCCAGGCATTCTGAATGCCAGCCAAGATGTTCATCTTGGCTTTGTATTCAAGAAAAAAAAAATGAACAGAAAAAAAATCCAGTTTTAATTATCTGAGATTTAAAAATATTCCCCATTCCATAAAAACCAAAAGCTTTTGAAAATTTTTAAGTAAAAGCCTAAAGAATCTGTGCTGCCATATTGGATTTTTAATGACTAGCACAAAGTGAAACGAGTTTCACCAAGGAAGTCTGACCTCTGATTTCATCATTCTGTTGCTTTTCTGCAGTCCTCAGGGCCTTTTATGGTGTGTCCCTACGATACTCCCCATGTTGCAGGCAGCATTTAGCAGCATCATATGGCACAGACAGTTAAGCACTATACTCTTGATACGTATTGTCCTGATGTAAATGAGCTGTGGCAGCAAATCCCAACTTTTATCTCTCTCATCCCATGCCGGCAGTCCAATGACTGGACCATATGGACCACTGGACCCAGAGCAAATGAATCAGGGCTTCTCTTTTCCATCAGAAATGTCATCCTGTCAAAAGTAGGGGCACAGTCTCAGTTGTCACAGTGAAAGTTGGGACAGTGAAAGTGATTTCAGATACTCTTTTAAAACTAATAGCTTAAGTCGGAAGATGCCCATCAAGCTTCGTTAATGAATAGTTCTTTGCTTTAAATAAAAGGTGTTACTAAAACTGGGTGTAGGGCATGAGGAGAGAGACAGATTACTGCCTAATTCTTTAGAATAGGTTTGAGCTGTGCAGACTCCATATCCTGCCTGGGATATGAAGAGAGAAAAAAGCTACTCTTCGTCCCTGTTGTGTGTCCTTCACACGGGGACTTGTCACTTGAGTGCTCCCTTGCTTCAGTGGAATTGTAGCTCTTTAGGGGTGTGAAATAGCTGTGAACAAGAAAGGAATGTGATATAAATTGTTCTGTGCAGAACTCAAACTTAGCTTGTCACTGCCTCTGTGTGCACTTCTGCAACTGCTGTTTGCGTAGTCCCACAACAAAATGCCTGAATTATGCATTTTTGCATTCCCTGGATAGCTAAACCATGTCACTGACTTCAGCTGAAGTAATTTTGACCTCCTGAATGCATTACAAATGGTTTGTTAGGGGACCACCAGGGCATGCAGGAGCAGATGGCTGCTCAAACTGGAGCTTTAAGGAGATGATGATGTGATTTGGAAATATCATTGCTCCCTGTCTTCTTCTATTTAGGGGACCACTAGGAAAAACTGTACTACGTCTCCTCCTACTCTTTCACCCCACGACAAAAAAAAAAAAATCCTGGAAGTATTTCCTCCTTCCTCTAGCACAGAAGAGCACACAATACCCAAATTACAAGAGATGGTCGCTGTAGGGGAAAAGAGTATAGAGACTAGAAAAAGGAAAATTACAAAACCAAGCCCAGTTACCAGAGAGACTTTGAGGAGTTTACAGCAGGCAGCTATCAGAAAATCAGATCTCTGAAAATCCCCCCAAAGAGGTGAGGATTTGTGCGGTTAAATCTGATGGAAGGATTTAGTGGAAAGGGTCACTGGTCTAAAAAGGTAAGAGGAGTGGAAAATCTTTCAGCGAGGAAAAAAGCTGCAAAATAAATCAAGATTAGATCACGACTAAAACCAGAAGGTGTTTGTAGAGAAAAACCGTAGAAGAAAAACTAATATGAGTGAGAAGAGGAAGTTCACAGGAGGTGTAAAGAAGGGAGTTCCTATTAAATACTTGAGGCGAGATCTTCACTTTTTTGTGCAACTGGAAACAAATCCAGCAATCATTGTAGGCTGAGCCCAAAAAGCTCTCTGTACCTTTGCCAAGAAATTAATAATATGAAGACTGCGCTCTTCTAAACAGAAGGATAAGATTCTGAAGAAGTCTGTAGCCTTTTTGCAGAGAGGACATAACCCAGAAATGTTTCAGGGTCCATGTCTGGCTGCTTTAGAGAGCAGGAGGAAGTGAGCAATACTATGGCCTGTGTTAGAACAGCAAAGATAAAATATAATGTTTTCCTTTCAAATACCTTATTTTATGTCAAGGCCACATCATAAAAAAAGAAAAAGGGAGAGATTAAGTCCCTGAAGAACTGAATGGGGTTGGAAAATCTGAATCTGATGTAGACATCAAGTGACAGCACCATGATACTGCACAGCAAACTTATAGGTGAAATAAAGATGAAATTTAAGTACAGAGATAAAGTGACCACAATTTTTTTTCTTTAAATGTCACGAATGGATCTGCTTAAGACTGAAGAACAATACAAAGGAGAGAATTTTAAGTGACAAGGGAAACGTCCCAGGAAATACTAGAGACAAAACAAAACTCCTGGAAATGCATGTGGGAAAGGGGATTTTCTGAGGGTGAAAGGAAAACACTGGTGCAATCATAGCAGAGAAGTGAGCAAAGATGCCAGTCTTCAACAAATATGTCACAGGGCCACAGCTGCTGCGGTGCTGTCCTGGAAGGCTAGCTCATGTGGACGGAGCACCGAGCAAATTTGCCCTACCACCGAGGAGGAGGTCGGAGGCTGAGGGAGAGCGGGAGGACAGGTGAGATCCTGGGTGAGGCTTGCCTCGACCACCAATGCCAAAGGTGCAGAAGAGACGGGAGAAAGGCGAGGGACTCTTCTCAGGGGAACGGGAACAGGTTTATTGAGGGTAGGGAGAAGGCAGAGAAGAGCCCCAAACAGCTTCGGGCAAGAGGTTTTGTGCATAGGTAACGGAGGTGGAGCATGCCTGTAACACCCAGTAACAGAGCACTTGAGGGGAGGCACAGAGGCGGGGAAACCGACAGAACAGCGAATGAGGGGGACTGTGGGCGGGGAGGGCAAGCGTGGGCCAGCCAGAAGGGATGAGGTAACCGGGAGGAGGGGAGAGCGGCGGCCATTGCTGACGTGCAGGGTGTCGCGTCTTTCCCGCCACAGCCAACGGCTTTTCCCGCCCAGCTGCCTCAGGGCAGCCATGTTGGGGCGGGCAGCCATTTTATGGTTCCTGGGCCCTTGCAGAGTCAAACCACTGGATCTTTGGTTTGTCCGAGTCCAGGGCACCAGGGCGGGAATCAGGGCGCACCACAACACGTAGCTGCACCATGTTCTCAGCCAAGAACCTTCCACTGGCACCTTGAGAAAGGGCTATCAACCCCTCTATAGAAGAGGCCTAGACAAATTGAGGTTCGCAGTAAGGAATATTTGCATTCCTGGGAAGGTGACAAGAGGAATGGATTAAACAGTCAGGAAATGTTGATGGGGAATTAAATTTAGGCTAATTGTGACTTCCATCAGCAATTTTATAGCTCTAATATACACCAGAAGGTGCTTTGAAACCAGAAAAAGTGAAATCACAATACATTCTCAAGTCCTAGAGGAAAGACAGATCTTTGGTGACTCTTTCAAAGAATGAAGTTACTATTAAAATAAAATCCTTACTGTAGAATATTCAATGTTCTATAAATATTTGCAACCCTTAAGCTGAGAGAAGAAGAATGTGATACCTTGAAAATAATAATAGAAAAAGAATAAAATAATTGCAGTAGAATGATAGAACCAAGGAAAATTACTTCTATAAATTTTCAAAGATCTGGATGAAAGAGGACTTTACAAAAAGTCCAGTAGTAGTTTCCTGCCATTTTGCCATTACAAGAAGAAAAACCCAAAATATTTGAAAACATGGAAATGGAGCCTTTGTTCTTTGTTGAGTGGAAGAGGGCTCTGGCAATTTTACTGGCTCATAATATTGCTTGTCTTAAAAATCAAGTTGTTAGATGAGTGATGTAGATGCTTCTGACCAAATGTTATCTAAAGAGAAATATTTTTTTTAATCCTGTCTTAAATATTTCCTCTTTCTTTTTCATTTCTTTGTAAAGCCCTTTAGTTTTCTTATAGCAGGCAGGAAAGAGGAAGTAAACTTCCTGGGGGAATTTTAATGAAGTCCTAGGTTCAGCTGACAAGAGCTCTGGATAGATGAGTGCTGTCTAGAGCAGGATATTTAGAAAGGCTACAAATTTGTTAAGAACTCTGAATCGGAATAATATTTGGAGGGTGATGAATCATGATTTTAGAAACTCCATTTACTCTTTCATACCACATACTACATATATATTATAATATCTTGAAGGATAATACATATACTTAAGTGTCTTGCTGTATCAACTGACCACTAAATTTATAGCAGTGATCTCAGATGGTCTGGACACTTCCTGATAGATCTGATCTGGGAAGCTTTTTGGATTCAACCCAGATGATATTCATAGAGGCAAAGGTGGTTCCTTTATGTGACCAATTAAAAGTAAAAGAACTAGAGAGTGATTCTCAGAAATATTTAGAAGCCAGTGGTAGAAGTCACATTAAAAAAGTGATGCCAATATGTATTGGCAAGAAAAAGAATTAAGAGGCATTGCTGCCCATAAAACTTTCACCCAGAATCAAAGATGAACAAAATTTATAAACACCTGTTTTGGAGAGAAAGGAATGGATGCCTTTAGAAAGCTAAGATAAGTGAGGAAGTAGTCAATGGGGGTTTAAAGGCTGAGATTAACAAAGCTTTAAATAGAGTTTTCACTCCTATATTAATGAGCATTTCATGTGATGAGGCCAGGAGGAGATGTTGCTTCTCTTAAAAGGGAAGCAGGAAGAAATGTAGCATGCAAAGGGAAGAGAGCGTATGGCAACTATTTGTTTTATAGGTTTTTTGCCAAAATATTAGCAGATTGAGAAATGAGTATTCTACAAGTGACTATACAGTACAAAGTGTTTGCAATCTTAGTTAAGATTGTTTTAGATAGATGAACTGTGTACAGCGAAACGAATGTCTCAAACAGCTGTATCGCGTGGCATAAACCCAACATTTCTCTGCACACCTGAAAAATGTACACTCAACTAGAAGGGAAGATCAATGAAAATTAGAATATCAGTTGGATATCAATTGGGTATCAATATTGAATGAAAAATATATTTAAAAAATCTTCATAGGAAATAGGTGACAGTTTTCTGCTTTAGGCAAGAACTCTGTAACTTCAGAAGAGAAGTTTTGCCCTCAGAGGCAGTAGATGAAATTGAGGTGAGGCACAAATGCAGACTTTTCACATCTAGGAAGAAGAATCTGGAGTGTTAAGTTTTGTTAAGCAGGAGGTATTTATTCAAATTGATGACAATGATAAACAGTTACTAAATACATAATACCGCTTCAGTACCATGGTACCTGTAACTCTAATTTTGTGACCTGTTGACAGCCTTGCACAGCCCTGGATTTGCTGTGGCCATCCACCTGTTGTACTCCTGAGGGCTGGGATACTCCTGCCTGTGACCTGTCTGCTCCAACAGTAGGGAAGGAGCAGACAGGCCACTCTCCTTGTGGCTCTACTGATTCTCCTGGGAAAGCATCATCACAGAGCAGAGCTTGCTGTGCACATAGCCACTGGATGCCAGAAGGGAAAGGTAGATTCCGGGGAAAGGACTGTTCTGTGCCCCAGCTGCTGCATGTTCAGCCCCCAACTGAGCTTGGACTACCTCGGCATGAAAGCTACTACTGAGAGAAGACCCCTTCTAACCATCTCTAGAACCCCACTGACCTCTCATTCAAAAATCTTGACATTACTATGATAATGTTAACGGGGAGAAATTACGAAGGACTCAACCTTGCAGTCCATAAATGAATGCTGCTCTGAGGGGAGTTCACTACTGGATGGGACAAAAGATGTCAGGTTGAATTGCTACGGGAGAAGAAAAGAAGAGGAACAGATAAAGAGAAGTAACAGATCCTGACTTCTGAGGCAGGTGAAAGTTCATTATGCGATTTGCCTAACCTAGCCATTTTTTTTTGGACTAGTAAAAAAAAAAATCAACAAAAAACCCCACAACTGTATACTTTTGGGCTTTTTTTTTCCTATGTAAAGTGCTTACATCATATGAATTTCTCCTTACTATTCCCATTTTAAACCTCTAATACTTTCAACTCCACGTAATTACTGTGCACTCAGTTCTGTTTGGCCACCATTAAGATTTGCTTGTATTTTAGTCTCCCAGTGACTTTTTAAAATGTCAACTTGTATTTCTGCTTTGCACCCTAAAGACAGTGTCCTCCTGCAGCCTATCAGACCCTTCTTAGGGGGCTGTAAACAGCTAGCAATGGCAAGTGATAGCAAAATGCAGTTAGCAGTAATTATCCTGGAGAGTGGTAATGCCTTGGGCCTGTTCCAAACTTACAGACAGGCAGCCGAGGTCCCAGCTAGCCATAGCCTTTAGAAAAAGATTGTATACGGTTGAGCAAAAACTCTGTATGAGCACTGCAGTGTGGGACAGGTTCTTGGAATAGTTTCCTGTGGAAAATTTGATTGCTAGTGCACACTGTCTTCCGTCCAAAGTATCCATGGCAATATAAAATATGTTGCAGCTTTAGTATGGAGAGAGAAGTTGAGGCTGGATTGAAGACAGTTTAAACAGGAAACTCACATTTCAAAATGCTGTGTATGTATAACAACTCCTTTTTCACTGGTTTCTGTTGCAGAGACTGCTGTTGTTTAGCTTGCCTTCTTATTATTTGCTTTTAAAATAGCCTATGTATTTACAAAGGATCAGTCTACATACAAGCCTCATTTAACGTCCATTTGCTACCATTTGCACCACATTACAAGCTCATTTACAAAGTGAATGTGAAAACAAATGTGAGCCCTATGGAAAGCCTCGCTGAGCCTGTGTGTGATTGCTGCCGTATGTAACAGCTCATAAATGGTGTCGGCTGGAGACTGTGCTTAAGTACTACAGCACAGGAGCTTGTCATTTCCGTAACCAGATTGCAGCATCTGTATTTCTCTTGCCCCTTTTCCTGGCGCTGTTAAGCCCAAGAATTCTTTCTAGAGCAGTCATCCTAAAAGCCAAATAGCTCCTCTGGAACAGTTCACAATGCTGTCATCTTTAAAATATGCCATTGTGCTGTAAAGCACTCTTAAGAGCTGCAGTGTTCTGACTTGTGTACTAACACTGAACTACAGAGGAAAATCAAACCCAGAGTCTCCAACACACTTGCACTGGCAGGTGAGCGGTAGGAGCAAAGTCAGAATTTGAGCAAATAAGAAATTCTTATGTCTCACCCACCACACTGCAACCTGCCTCGTTCCAGCTGTACCCATCTCCAGAGACATTCATTAGCTGTGCCCACCCCTCAAGCTCCATTTCACCACAGTCAGGTATGTGCCTCTGGAGGACTGAAGATAACAGTAACACTTGTGCACTTATCAGTGCATATGAAACGCTGCAAAGTGCCTGAGTTCAGGATTCAGCCACACTGCCAAGGGTTAAGACCTTTCTTCAAGGTCGTTCCCTTAGATACAGGAGCTCAGCAAAAGAAGCAGCACTGGCCTTGCAATCAAGCAGCTTCAAAACAAAAGCATCAAAAACAACCTTCCATGTAAACAACATTGGTCACTTTTGGATAATCATTGATTTTTTATTTAAATCTTGAACTTGGTTCGTGGAATGTGAGTTCTGAGAGACACCCATGTGGCTGAGCAGCACTGGCTCACCTCAAACATCAAAAATTATGAAGAATGTAAAGGATTCAGGGAAAACTGATCCCAACAGTTAAGAGCAGGAGACCTGCCTACAATTATGTGTGTCTTCTTACTAGAAACAGCCATCTAGAAGAGAAAAAACAAAGCAAGAGAACAACTAGTGCAACTAAATTTAATTAAAGACTTACTCTCTACTATGCAGCTTAGCTACGCTGCTTGTATGAATCTCCATATATGCTTTCTTTACTGCCCGTCCAACAGATACGAAACACATCCAGCGTGCTTAAAGTATATAGAAGTACTCCTACTAACTCCATTGGACTGAAACTTGAGGTGTTGGGTGAAAAACAAATGTACACAATCAAATTAGGGATAATAAGCATGATCCTGTCTTTTCTCATAACAAATGTCCTGTGAGAATCAGTAGCACTCAGGCCTGAGATCATCAGATGGGATTTGGACCCCTAGTTTGATGGCAGATGCTTGCAGTTTTCAGGAGCCCTCTCATGTAGCAACCTGCTAAGTTTTCATCTGATGCTTTTCTCATATTCATAGACAAATTGCAAAGGCAGTCTTGTGGTTTTATGGCTGAATATAAGTTCTCTGTTTTGCAGCCTTTTGTGTAGGACTCTTTCTTTTCCAGTCAGAAATGTCAATAGGCCCAGTCCTGACAGAGAATGCAGGCAAGACTCCCACTGTCTTCAATGCTAAAATATGATATAGTGGTTATAAAACTTGAAAAAAAGCAAATATATTTCCAGTTATAAAAAGAAATGTGCAGGGAAACTCCTTTTATTTCCCATTTCTGCTAGATGGACATGTAAAATAAGCTCTAATTGACTTCTACACACAGAAAGGCAAAAAAAAATTCTGCCAGAGGATAATATTATACATAAAGTTCCAGTAAGTATTTGTATAAAGTCTTTCACATAACATTCTCTAATACAGAGAAAAGTAATAAATCTTTCATTTTCTGTCTGCTGGCTGAATTGTTTTCTCTTTTGTTCTTGTTGCTCTGAAATTTTTTAAAAGGTAATGTCTTCTCATCTATCATACACTGATGGTGAGCCAAGTGAAGTTTGAATTTTGCTGTTTGTTTTTTGAAATTTATCTGTAGTTTTTGACATTTCATAGGCATTGTCTCTTCACCTCTTCCAGTGATTGGGATGAAAAATATGGGAATCATTCTGCTGTTGATTTCAGTTGAAAGAAAGGAGTTATTGCTCACATTGCTTCCCAGTTTTCTCTAAAATGAAGATGTATTGAGGTAGGTGAAAATATTTGCTGGTAAGGGAAACATGCAAGGGCTGGCTCTGGCTGAATTTCTTTGAACTTCAGTCTGGTGGTATTTTGAGGTTAATGTTAAGGGTTAGACCAGTTCTTGCATTATTCAAATAAGTTTGCCTGTCCTTAATAGAGCTCTTGAAGCAGACAATTCAGTGTGATATGATGACTGTCTAAAATTATTCCAGGGAAAGAGATTTAATTTTTTGTGAAAGCAGACAAAAGGGAATGTATTTCATGTTTGGAAATGTGATTTTTTTTCTAGAACAATTTCATTTAAAACTAGGACACTAATTTTTCAAAAGATTAATTAGTTTATAATGAGAAAGATAACATCCCATGAGCCAAACTGATGTCAAGTGTTGCACTGTAGATCCAGGAGTCACAACTCTGAGATAGAACAGATAATCCTATGATATGAGAAAACAGAGCTGGAACAGATGTATGGCATGCTATGGGAGTGCTCACAGCTATTCGTGAGCCAAAGAAGTACATGTATTTAAACACTTGCTTTTTTTTCTGCATTTTCTTTGCTACTTTTTCAAAATCAACTCAATTTTGAAACAGCTCTTACACCCTGCTTGATTAAACAGAGAGAGAAGGTCTGGCATCAGTTTTTTGAAGACAGAATTGTAGCTACAGCCATCAGATCTGGAAGACTGGTTTTAGAAATTTTAGTTTGGAAGATGCAAACTTGGAAAGCAAACAGGAAGAGAATAGTCATTGACGAAAAATTAGGAGTTGTGGTAGCAGTACCATGTTTTATCACTGAGATCAGTGTGACCTTTTAATTATCTTCTTGTAAACCACAGTCAGTGGCTCTGGATTTTAAATGGCACCTGCTTTCCACGGTATGATTGGAGGTTAAAATGGTTTTTTTGTAAAGTGAAACATTTTTCAGTTTTCATGATAAGTTCTAGTGTTCTTTATTTTATCGAATGAAATGTAACAAATACAGGACCCGATCCAGGAAATATTTAGTCTTACAAGGAGGTTTACGTAAGTAGCTGTGTCCAGTTCTATACATTTAGCTCTGCTGACACTCACACTACTTTGAATAAATTTTTTTAAAAGGTGAGCCTGGAAAATGTCTTCAAACTAAATACATTTTGGATGGAAAAATGCAAAAGAAAGAAAGAAGCTGTACTTTCAGTTCACAGAAGTAAAAAAGACAGAGTATTTACTCTTCAGAAAGAATTTTCATAGCTGTATTAGCAATGTTTGAGACAACCACCACATGTCTAGTATCTTGGGAAATCTGAGCACAGTCTTCCTGCTTTTTCTGCCAGAGGGAGTAACATAACAAGAACCTTCTACATAGCTTTCCATTTTAAGCCTAATTTCCATTTTCTTTGTTTATGGTTATGGTCACACACTGGCAGTCACAAAAATAGTAAAATCACATTAATCTGTAAATCAAAGTACTTCTGTTCCAGGGTAGGTTTTTTCTAGCTCTCTTTGCCATTTTCAACCTCCCTAATATTTACAGGGGACAGTTCTTTTGTCTTCTCAGCCCCCTCTATTTGTCCCTCAAATCACATAATTAAGCTGTGAACTCCAGCAAGCAAGGACAAGGAGGAAGTACCATCCAAACATCCTATCATCAGTACCAGTCATTTTCATGAAATAACATTCTGTTGGGTTGAATGCATACAGCCTATCTAAGAATGCCTGTCTGCTCTCCAGAAGACTTGTGCTTTTAAAAAAAAAAAAAAAGGAAAAGCCTTTAACCAGCCTAGGGGGTAAAAAGAGAAAAGAAAGGAAAGAATATTAGATAGAGCTAGCAAAAGAAAGGAGTTGCTTGAAGAGCTGAATAGATACAGAGAAAAATAAGCCACCAAATGTGAATGAAAGGGACTTCCGTGTATGTCAGAGAAAGAAAAGGAGAGGGGGGAAGCACTGGCACGAAAAGAAAAGAAAGGAGAGTGATAATGGACAAAACCCCTATGTACTATTTCTCAGCAAAGTACACCAGGAGCAAAAGTCAAAGCTATACAGGGTCTATATATAAACTTGTCAAAATTATGGAAAAGAAATATTAGTCTTTCTTTTCAAGATGATAGGGAAAAATGTTAGAGTTTTTGGATCTGGATTTTCACACCTCACTGGATCAAGCTAACCAACTTTATACTATGAACATCATAACACATGACTGAAAAGAAGGAGGAAAGGTTAAAAGACAGCTATGAGCATGGGGGAGTTAGAAAGATCATGTCAAGCAGAAACCTGGAAATATGTTTGTGCACAGGTGTGTGTGCATGCACGTGCACCTTTAGGGTTGTTCCAAAACATCCACCAAGCTTCTGACCTGAGCGTTAGAATGTGTGTCACTGCTGTCATAGTGACCATTAAATGAAGCAATCACTTTTTGCCAGACTTTGCCCTCTCATGGCACTGTTCACCTACGTAATCATGTAATTAGTATTGTCTAAACTATTGACTGAGACCTTTAGAAAAAGACTGCCTCTGTAAGGCTTGGGCTGGACCTCATGCAGTAGATTCTCAGGCCTTTAGGTATCTCTAGGCTACTAGAGAGAGAAAAATAAAAATACAAAAGGACACCTGCACTATTGTCTAACACACTCTCCCTGGAATACCCCCGAATCTTACCAGTGTGAAGACCTGTCATCTGACTTTATCTCTGATTTCTCACACTCTTAAAGTGCTTACAGAACAAAATCAAATGATAGCATGACTTGAAATGTCATCTCTATGTAGATAATGCTTTTTCAAATACATCATAAAAGGGAATTAAAGGACAGCATCAATGTATTTTGGGCATACAAAAAGAAATTTCTCAGGACTGCAGAGCAGATGATTGTATAACCAGAAGCGACTGACTCATACTAAAAAAAGAAAATTTAGGCTGCATGTTAGGAAAGCTTTTTGTTAGTGATGTTTTTGGATCTTTAAAATAGTCCCTGTTGAGAATAAATGCTGGCCTTGCATGTCCAGTTTCCTGAAAGAAGGGTGAGCTCTTCACTTGGGCTCTCTGCTCCTTGCTCTTTGAAAAGGCCCTTCCCTCTGGGTGAGGGAGAAGGCTGGCAAGGGCCAAAGGAGGGCAATGGCCAGGTAGGGATGGGGGGGGGAAAAGAGATACCATGCCTGAGCCACAGTAGGATTCCTGGCAGGGTTGTAGTTGCTGAAAAAATTCCCTCTACAAAAAAGCTTTCCACTGAAAAAATGTGACTTCATTAAATTCCAAATAATTTCTGATATGGCACAGTCTCAATCTGCCTGTCAGTGCCAAAGTTTTCTAGTGGTTGATACTATTGCCTGACTGCCCTGAAGTACTTAAGATGACTTAAAGCTATTTACACACTGGTTTCTGGCTTCTCTGTAGTTCTTTCGTTTAAACCTACCTTCATTGAGAAGGAAGGACTCCCACTGTGATTCAAGGATGTGTACTTCTGACCTCCATACCATGCAAATTCATGGAATTTATGTTAGAGGATACATAGGTAAATAATAGGTCTTTTATAGAGGGATGTCATATTAAGATGCTTCTGGAAGAACCTTGCAATAGCACTTTGCCAGTCTATAGCAGCTGGGGGGAAATATCAACAAAAATATCGTTCTTTTTTTGCTCTGTTTCTTTTATTCTTTCTGAAATATCTGCTGCTGGCTACTGTCACAGCTATTGAACTAAGTGGCCTTTTGACTCTGCAGTCATATTCATCTGAGTCAGATAATTTAGAAATATGTGGCTTTTGTCCTTTGTAGAGTATGGTCATTTGATCAGTGAATCATTTTTGATTCACTGTGATCTTGAGGTACAAACCCTTTCACTTAAAAGTTCTTAATGAAGATTTTGCTGTGCTGCCTTAACTCTCCTTAACCTTGTTCCCATTACCAGTTTCTTATGATCTTAATTTCTGGGGCAGTATTTTCCTTCTTCCAGCTGTTTTTATCCATTCCAAAATGCAATATAAATATTTAAATGGCAAAAGAGGAAAAAAACCAATCTTCTATGACAGGGGAAAGGAAATTCTTTCTTGCTGAGAGTTTAATAGATCCTTTCAAACACAATCAAACACTAACACAGACTTTAGTGTTACACAGAAACAATGCAAGTGTGTGTGTGTGTGTGTGTGTGTGTGTGTGTGTGTGTGTGTGTGTGTGTGCAAACATAGATGTATAAAATACTGCTGGGCTCATCTGCTGTGCTGGTTGCATTGTAAGCCACCTTTGCTCCAGTGTACTAGGCAAGGAATATCAGATGAGAGTTCCTTCGCTGTCCCAAGGTTGTTATTTTCTTCTGCTTCCTTGGGACATGGAAATTTCACAAAGCTCTCAGGTCCTTCAGCTGCGAGTCAAATCTAGACTGAACAGGCTGTTCAGCCACTAATTCACTAATGCCAGCAGTGGGGAATTGTTAATAGGTGTGTTTGTCCACTGCTCACATTGATTTACCAGTGGCGTCAAACTCAGCTGAAAGATCAGAAGCTGTTGCCACCTCCCTATGAATCACAGAATCATAGAACAGTTTGGGTTAGAAGGACATTAAAGGTCATCTAGTTCCAACCCCTCCCCCCCCCACCAGGCAGGGACACCTTTCACTAAACCAGGTTTCCCAGAGCCTCATCCTACCTAGCCTTGAACATTTCCAGAGATGGGGCATCCACAACTCCTCTGGGCAACCTGTTCCAGGGCCTCACCACCCTCACAGTAAAGAATTTCTTCTGGATATCTAATCTAAACCTCCTCTCTCAGTTTGAAGCCATTCCTCTCGTCCAGTCACTACATACCCTGGCAAAAACTCTCTCCCCATCTTTCTTGTACGCTCTCTTCAGCTACTGGCAGGCAGCAATTAGGTCACATTAGTCTGTACCAGCCCTTCTTTAGGTTGTCCTGTTGAGAGAGATACAGCAGGAAGAGGTGCAGAGAATAGGCAGCAAAGAACCTCTGAGCCTAACAATCTTGCAGCACAGCAGCTCTGGTTTCAATTTACCCTAACCTTCACCTATAAACCATTGTAAATATGAAGGTGGGGGAGATGTTACACAGCCTTTGCATCTCTCCTTGCATGTGAAGCAGCAGCCTCCAGCAAAGAGCAAGCAGGCAGCCGGGAGCTCTAAGTACTTCAGGCACTCTCATTTAATCTGCTCCTGCATGTGAGCTGACATTCTGAGCTCACTGAAATCATTCCACACATCATACATTCCTAAGCTTTCCAGAGAGCTGTAGTCTCTTCACCATTATCACATCTTCTGTTTCTTGCTGTCTTTAGGAAAGGGGAAGAATGAAATAAAACTATGCCCGCCTACAGGCTAGAAGCCGACTGACTTTCAATCATTGTAATAGTCAATTACAGTCAAGAATATTTGGTTTTCCCCTTCTCCATATCCTCACATAAAGATTTGCCCTGCCACAAATCATTCACTGTGGACTTAGAGAAACTGCACGCACAACTCCCAGCTTAGTAATTAATGTCACATAATAAGCCATCTATAGCTTTTTCTTAAATGAATACTCAGATAACAGAGAAAACGTGAGCCCTGTTAGGATGTCTTCAGGTCTGTTTCAGGGCTTGTGAGATAGATTATGTGTAGAAAGGCTTGTGAATTGAATATGAACCAGTTGTCACATGAATAACAATATCAGACTTCAGCTTTTCTAAACAAAACCATATCAGTGGATTCTGCTTTGATTTTGTTGTAATTGGTTTTAAAAAAACTCTGTAACTGCTTAGCATCTGGTGGCAGAACTGAAATATATTGATGTTAATAGTGAAGTAAACCACTCACTGCCAGATCCTGATAAACTATGCTGTATCTCACTCCAGTGGAGTCACTTTAGGAACAAGGTGCTATTTAAACATAATGAGAGTGTAAACATCTTGTCCAAAGTATTTAAAATTTGTATTCATAGTTGCTGGTCCCGAGAAAATCTCAGGTATAAAAGATTTGCATAGTAAAAACCAAGTTTATGCATAAATTGTGTTCTGGCAGATGTGAAGAAGAAAAAATATCCCTCTATGAGATTTTTTTCAGAATCCAAAGTATGTGTTACGTTAAAACAACCCTTGAATTCCCATCTGAAATAAAACTAGTTAATAAAATTGTTCGGCACTTACTGATAGTTGCTTTGATAAGTGGTGCTGGGATTTGTTTGCTCTTTATTTTTTATAGTGTCTTTTTTAATAATGTGAAGAGCTAATCCAATCTCCCTAGTCCAAGAAATACCTCTATTCCTCAGACTTCTGCTTCCTTTGGAAGCTTCAGCAATTACCAATGAGTACCAATTACCTGCAGAAGAAATAACAGAACAAACTGCATCCTGATGAGTAAAAGGGTCATTCCTATGCACCTTGATAATTTCCAGTGCTATGCAAATAGCAACAGACATTATCATGATTCATGTGGAAGAAGTTATCAGCTGAACACTACTCCAGAGAAATTCTTCCTAAATATAAGTAACATGATTAAAGGTTATGAACAGCAGAAATATGAAGACATTTAGTTTCTGGTTCTGTAGTGAACACTCCCTCTGGAGTATTGCAAGTACACATCTGCATCAATACAAATACCTGATGGGATCAGACGAGTCTAGCAATGTAGAGATAAGCCTTTATTCGTTATCTTATTTCCTTATGGCACTGCTGGCCTCAATCCCGCTGAGGTTAAAGATGTGTGCAATTTTCAGCACATCTATAGCTCCATTGTTGCTCTTTGAGGGTAAACTACAACTTGTAGTTATTTTTCCTCTTGTACTGTAAATAGTATTATGTAATGTGAAAGCAAATGATTTATACACAAGGTTTGTGTGTTTCTTACTTTAGTTCACCATACTATTAAATATCAGCACAGAGGCCTCTTTCTTTTACTTTCCACCTCTGCAATTGATGCCTGTGTGATTTTGAATTAGCGTTGGTGGGGGACACAATATGAAGTAGTAAGCACACTGTAAATGGAAGTTCCAGCTGTATTTTACAGCAACATCCTTGTATAGATAGGACTCCAGTGGCTCTTTGAAGAGGTAGATACTCTCAATATCTGTGATTTTAAAATCTACTAAAAATACAGAATGAGACAATGTGACCACCCAAAAGAATGCCCTGCCTGTTGGTCAGAGATCAGGGTGCATGATCTGAATGCCAGTGTCAAATGAGACTAAGATGTTGACCAACTGGACAATAATTTTCATCTTTGAACCATAATAATTTTCTAACATTAATACATATGCTAGGCCTCCTTGAAAGCATCTGTTCCCCTGACTTCTTTTAGTTGTTTAACGTGCTCAGTGATAGAGTGGTCATGTAAATAATATTGTAGAGGTACTAGTATATGTAAATCTCATCATATGAAACATCAGCATTTTCAGAGACAGAATCTGGTGCACTTGGACCTCATCTGATTAGGAAATTTATGTTGTATGTTGCAAATCATGGCCTGCACCTGCAGTTCAGATTCTCCTTATGCCGTAACATAATCTGGTTGCAACATTCTAGCTTCAAGCAATCTGGAAGTATTTTAGGAAGATCCCAGCATAAAATGTGGCTGTCAAATGGTAGGATTTTCATCAGTTTGTTGCCAGTAGGGTCTGTGTTTTGTGCTGTCAAAATGCCAGAATAACAGGGCTGACCATATGACATGTCAGAATATTAGGCAAGTTGAACTAAACAGAGTTTAGGGAGGGTTTCAGATACAACAGAAGGTCAGGCAAGGTTTTGATATCTATGACCCTTTTGTCTCCAGACTTGTCAGAATAAAAATGTGGTAAGACATTATTAGTCAGTGTGAGTAAAATACTGGGTGTGATTACCTGCATGTTGGCTAATGTAACATGAGGTGAGGAGGTCAAAATTGGAAAACTACACTCCTTTCTGAGTAGCAAAGTGGTAGCAAATGTTTGAAGACTGTGCATGGTAGTCACAACAATTTGTCAATGGGTTGGGGCAGGTCTTGACATTGACAGCAAGTGTTATCAGACAGAAAGGGAAATCAGAGACCTACTAAGATAAGCTATGAGATAGACAAGATATGGACTGTATTCCGTTGAGAAACTAAACTTGAATTACAGGAGAAATTACAGTATTCAACTGCATTAAACTGCAACTGCCAGTTATGAATGTTACTGCTGAATCATGTTTCAAGTTACACTCAAGGTCAGAAAAGTCCTCAGAATTAATACCCAGACTATTTACAAGCTCAAGTGTCAGGGAGATCACTGATGTATATATTTAAAAGAGCTGACAGTATTTCATAACCTAGAGGTTGTTCTTTGAGTTTAAGGTTTGCTGAGTACCATTCATGAAGATTTCTGATCAGTAGTTGAAAAAATAAGCTAGATTTAACTAGACTGCCATTTCACTGAAGAACCAGTGAGCTGTGCCATGTTGGTAGGTAGAAGTCATCTGCAAGACAGTATCACATTTTACCTTTTTCCTTAGTTTTCACTGTGGGCTATCAAGAGAAGATCATACACTCCCCAATCATAGTGAGAATCCTCAATCTCTGCAATAAGAAAGATTAATATTGTCAGCAAGATCCATCGAAGGATGAGATATCCTCATACTTTATAACAAACAATAAGCAATATCACAGCGTGGTAATTATCTCTCTGGCATAGATGCCACCTGTTTTTTGCAGGCTAATCTGAGTGTAAGGACCAAGATATTTGAGGAACTGCCCTGCAGAAGCATCAGTTTTTGAGCTCTTGCATGCTTTCTCTAATCTACTCATCAAGATATATTCTTGAGGATTAATGTATGCAGCATTAACATATGAACTAATTACATGCATCTTAAGGAGTGATTTAGAGGAAACACCAGTAATCCCAGCTTTATCTGCGGCCTCTTGGTGTCCATCTACTCAGAGCCCTCTACAGGGCTTGTAGGGCATTTCTGGTTACCAACGTACCACCAGGAAAATTCCAATGTGTTCGTTTTATTAAAATAAATATCAGGAATTGGGACAGGGAGCGAATTGAAAATAAACAAAATACCAGATCCAGCATTCATTTAAATTATATGTACTTTTCCCCATATGAAAGAGGTAGCACTCACCATCTATTTAAGTCACTTACTAACTGCATAAGTAATAGGGCTAGTTTAACCTTAACCATGAATTTCCTTTGGAAACTGGATGCCAATACGTTTGAAATTCCTTTGTTCCCCTCTGAATGGCCCTGTAGAGAGAGTGCTTCCAACTTAACAAGATGACCAGTCCTTTCAGTTTATTGTAATTTATTTTATAAACAGAGAATAAAGTGAAGATTAGACTGATCTGGGATTGTACCAACTAAGAGGATACTATCTGCATGGAAAAGGAGTTTTATCTTCTGAGCTCTTGAGTCCGCTTATTCCTGAAGAATATAGTCCTGACAGACTGAGGGAAAAGAGACAGTCCTGAATAGTTCCTTGAAAGAGGATAAAAAAAGATAGAAGGGGATTATACTTGTAACTATTTCACATGTGGAAATGTGTGACCATGTATATTTTGTGTATTTTTTAGCCCATGATCACGTACTTCTGAGTGGTCCAACAAAGGCAACTAAAAATGGCAAGTCTGTTGTCAGTCAGTTTGAATTCACTCTTCAGGGATCTTCACTTCCATGAGGAAATATTGATGAGTCAAAAACTGGACAAAACTTTTCAGCTACTGGACTAAGTATTATTTTCAATGTACAGCTAGGTCAGACAATCAAAACCTTCCACTCAGAGATAAAAGGCCTCATAGAGTCTTGGTAGCTTAGATGGGATGTTAATATTAATCAGTGATGGCTGTCTGAACTTTTTAGAAAATAAATCTAACCTGATTAGCCTAAGCTGTATCACACATGACATCATCAAACATCTTATCAAATATAGCTTGAAATAGTTTGATATGAGGAAGACAGGCAAATGTCTGCTGTAGTTCTGCACAGCCTTTTCCACTTTAAGGGCAGGTTTAAAAGCTCTTCTTCTAGTTGTTTGTAATGTCTCTGTACCTTCTCTAAATAACTGCTTACCAGCTCAAAACTGACAGTTTCATGATGATTTTGTGGGCTTTCAGGGTACAGCAACAGAGGTAAGGGCTTTGACACTGCTCTTTGTCTTCAAAGCCTTGTTTATCTCCTCTGGTTGAGAAGGATAGATAAACCACACCTATAGCTATGCTATGGAAGTTGTTACAAAGCCACCCACTTCCTCTATGCCATATGGTGAATCATTTTTGCAAAGTGCTAGTCAGAATTTCAGAAACTGATCAGTGGTTACTTTTTTACAGTAATAACTCACTTTTGATCTAATGAAAACAGCATTATTTTCAGACCTATTTGGTTCTCACCTTTACTCTCTATGGAATAATTGTTTCTTGCTCAAAGTCCCATGCAACTGAGTTAAAAAAACCCAAAACAGCAGCAGTCTCAGGTTGGACTGAGAGGAGCCTATATACTTCTTGATAGTGCTAAACTGCTTCTGTAAGATTTTATTGGGAATGTCTCTCTGACAGTCTGGTATAAAGTGTTTCCCTAAATCTCTGACCTGATCCCACTGGACCTCCTCCTCCTTATTGAGGGTGGAACAGTGCCTGATCCTTCTAAACCATATTTTGCCTGTCCTATACATTTACTTTTATTTTAAAGGAAAAAAAGCTCATGTTGCCAGAGGATTTATCTCTCAAAAGGAAAGAGTGTTAGCCTCCCTCTTTCTACATGCTGAGTTTTTCTGAAAAAGAAAAAAATTGCAGGATCTTTGATGCAGAGTAAGAGATTGTACTTGGCTTAATTTCATTATCAGGTATAAAGTCCATTTTGTATTCAGAAATGGTGCAGAGGAAGCTAACTGTGAATAGGTAGAAATGAGAGGTGGGAAGAAAATTAGGTGTTTTTAAGAGAACATGAACATTCCCAGATAAAACATTTAATGGCTTAAAGATATTGTTTTGAGCAAGACTTTAGCTTGTAAAATCCCCTTGTGAGAGATGGGTGAACTGAAAACCTTCTCCAATAGATCAAAACTAGCACTGCATTATTCAGACATAAATTTCCGTATGAGTTTTCATTTTACACAAATAGTCTGGATGTTTCCAGATTTACAGTAGAGCCCAGATCTACAAAACTGGTTAAGATGCAGTGAAATGGCTACAAGCTATAGGACAGGCTGAGAGGAGTGTGCAGCTGAATTTAAAATGTCATCAGTTAGAATTCTGCCTCAGTTTTCTGCTAAATATTGCCAGTCCACAGGGATGTAAATTAGACAGGACTGGTGGAACAGTTAGGCTCTCTAATTCCACTTTACTGCCAGGAACTGTAAGAGGAAGAAGGGAGAACACAGGCAAAGCAAGTGTATTCACGCTGTGGATACTCTGGCCCACTAGCAGCAGCTGCTGCAACTGGTCCTTGTTTTCTCTGTCTGGAACAAAGAGCAAAGATCAAAGTTTAATCGAAGTCAGCTCCTTTTCCATTTGCTCTTCCACCTGCTCCCTCTGCTGGTAAAGTAAAGGCAACCTAAAGAAAGGAAAATGAGAGTTAAAAAGGAAGACAAAATGGTGGGCTTAGCCTTTACATTTTGACAGTGAATTGAGAATTGAATTTTAGTAACCCATCTTTTAAAATACTTCATGTCATCTTGTTTTCACTGTCTTTGTAGGGAGGGGTTGTCTGTTGTAGTTATACTGGAATTCTTTCAAACCTTTTCATAAAACAAAACATCCTGTTGTCCTTTTTAGGTTTAAAAGTTTCCAGAACAAAAATAGTATAAACTAGTTTCTGACTTCAGTGATGGTTTTCATGTGTTGAATTTTGTCCTCTTTTCCATCCTTAAAGCACATTATGGAAAATTACCACCACTTGTTTTTATATATCATAACTGAATCTTCCAGGGTTTTTTAAGGATGAAATTATCTCTGTTTAAAAACTTAAAACCAAATCAAGGTATTTGGTATATAGGAACAGTGACTGTCCTCTTTTCTAAAGGTGAATTTTCACAGTACAGCTGTCGCAAAATGTATCAGTCCCACTTGCCCCTTTCTCTCCAACACACTCTTTATTGCATGTCTCATTCCCTCCTTTTCTCTGGCTCTGGCATTCCTCCAGATGGAGACTGAGCCAATTCATCTCTCTAAACAAGCAAGAATTTTGTTTTGGGTTTTGCTAGCTTCATTTTATCCCATTTTAATGAGGTGGATGAGCTGAGCACAAGGTCAGAAGACAGCCAGATTCAGCTCCAGAGATGGGGCAGTGTCATGCAATGAACCATTAGATCTGCTCTAGAAATATTGTGCAACTTTCCTGCCAAATTCTGGTGGAAAGAGACAGTAAACATTACTGGTGGATAAAACTCGTTCAAGACTCTTCATGTGATCAACTGGTCCTTTAATAGGCTTGGATGAAATGTCAAACCCTTGAAATATTTTGATTGAAGCTAGTTGCCAGTAGCATTAGCTAATGAGAAACCTGACAAAAGGCAAAAAGATCTCTTGCTCTCCCTCACTACCTCCTTCTCCCAGAGTTTGTCAGGCTACATGTCAGGCTACATGTTAAAGGTTCACTACTGTTGCTACAGTGCTCTCCCTAACCACCAGCTAACACCACAACGCCTGTTTTTATGCATTCCCTCTGAAAGATCACAATTCTCAAGCTGTTTCTCCCTGATCTTCCCCCAGTTTCATTTTATCTCAATTGTACTCTTTCTGGTGCTGTTTCTGAAGTCTGTGATGCTTCTTTTCACAAGGAGGTTCTATTTTCAGCTTCCCTTTTTCTCAATGACCAACCATGCATGCTCACTTTATTTAACACTTTTTTACCTCAGTGACATCTTCAGATATTTCGTCAAAGTCATTTTTGTCATGAAGTAATAAGAGAGGGTCAGATGCTCCTTGTTCAGCTGTCTTGATCACAAGGGTCTGAATAACAGCCTCTCTTTTTTGTGCTGGATCGGACAAATAAGGAACATCCTTAGCACTCTTAGCGGGATAGGCTGGTGCTGCAGAAAAGCATTTGATGGGTGAAAGATGAATAGCATACGATTCAGCTGTAGGGATTTGTATGGATTTTAGGACACAGAGAAGGCAGGCCTTGAGCTCTGCAGTTACTGCCTGCTTTCTGTCAATTACTATGCACTTTCTGAGCATCATGTTAATCTTCAACACAATAACTAGGTGGGCATGGAGGATACTGGAGAGTTTTATGTACAGCGAGGAACAGAGCATGGGGAGACTGCTTTTAAAATTTACTTTCTGCAGACATTGTATCACTTAAATGTTCTTAGACAGCAAACATAAATGGACACGAGAACAGTCAAAGTTAATTCTCTTTTACATTTTAAAAAAATGACTCATGGAAAATATTTTCTATGTGGAATAGAAAGCTGTCTCTGGAAAAATGATTTTGTACTGTGAGGAGCCTTGTACAGGATGTGCCTTATTATGGATAAAACTGTCATCCTACATGTTGCCACCTGTGTTAGACACATCCGTGATTTTGTGATAACTGACATGAGCCATTTTGAACAAGCCTCTAAATTTACATTTGTTTTCTACCTCTTTTGTTTATGAATAAATGTCCATATTCTTACATGGAACCAGAACAGACTAGTAAGGCAAAGAGTTACTCTATCATCTAATTTTGGTTATTTTCAACAGTTTTGGGTGGTTTTTTAGGATTCCCAATTGGCTATATATCTTCATTTCATCAGCAACAGCAGAAGTTGATTGTATTGTGTTCCTTTACCCTAAATCTTCCCTGTCTTTAGATTTCCTGTGTGAACGTCTTACAGTGTATATGGTACCTCTGTCTCCATTAATTCAGTAAAAATGGGATTTCTTTTTTGGTTTTACCTGAGCACTTTCCCCATATTCTGTCTCTATATGTTTGTAATTTCCGCCTTCTTGTTGATTCAGCTGCATTATTTGCTGTACACACCATACCGCAACTCCTAATTGGTAGATGTTTTCTAATGTTGAATTCATGGTGATCAGGAAGATGAAAGGATGAACCTACCAAAATTGTGACCATCTGAGAGGCGATTAAACAGGAAACTCCCCTACATTGTGACTGAAAGGAAATGAGTGGGTGTCAGCCAAGTGAGTTGTTCCATATGAATCAAGCTATAATGGGTCTGTTTTTCAGGTGCCTTAAAGGAGGACTCAGATTCATCCTTTAGGTCTCTTGTCTGTTGGCAATTTAGAGGAAAGTAAGCTCACACTTATGCATTCCCAGCCATCCAGTAAAAGATTACTTAAGTCATCTGATGAAGAAAGGGCAAGGGATATTTTGTGGTCCTTAATATTCTGCTGCCCTACTGCAGTCTCTGCTTATCAACTGCCCTTTCTTTCCTCTGATTGTCTGATGCGATGGCCTCTTGTCCTAAATTTCTTTTGTAGCTCATCGCTTTCAAACCTACAGTCTATAGCTGACCTATTTCTTCTTTTACAATCTTGGGTGGAGAATATTTTCTTTCAGTAATTTTTTTTGAGGTCTTAAATAATAAAACAAATTTTTCCTATATCTGAGATTTACCTTTATAGTAATTTTTCCCTCTTATAATGCAGGATCTGATTCATTAATTTGGCTGCTTTGTGAATTATCTTAACGGCTAATTTTTAAAGATTTCCCTGACAAACCATCTCTGTCATTTAAAACAAAACGTGCCTTTTTAAATATCACAGCAATCTAAAGAAGCACCATGGAGGACATTTGTATAGGATAGATCCCCTTATCTTATTCCTGAATGACTGTCATCAGCAGAGATAAATGCAAGATGTAACCATAAAAACTGAGGCGTGAAGAGAGAATCCATGAACAATCCAAAGATTGCTGGAAATGAATACATAATTAATAAGTGGTTAGCTGTTCAGGTCAGTCTATCCTGACCTGAGTATCATACATAATGACTCACGGACTTTTCCTTTTATACCTCATCACTGGGTTTAATAGCTCAGTTTCTTTGTCTTTCAAGCGCCTTCTCTAAACACAGCAATGATTTTAATGAGTTACACAGAGAAGAGATAGTAAACCAAATAAAACACAAAATAAAGCACATGTTGACTATGTTATCAATATCAAATTCATCTACACATTTAGACGGACATAAAGAAAAGACTTGTCACTAAAATTCGGATTGTAAAGCTGGATTTAATTTCTTTTCATATTTCCTTCATTAGCAATGAATGCAGGAACCTAACTGCAGCTTGAATAGTCCAGTCAAATGAGACGAACACATATTTGGTTTTGTTTAACATTCTACATGTTTAAATGCTACAGCTTTAAAATGAGGTGCTCCTCTCTACTGTTTTTAAGCCACAATTAACTAGATGTAATTTTTGAAAAAGAGTATTTCTTCCGTTGTGTATGAAAAGAATACACATTATGAACACTCTCCCTCTGAAAGACAGATGGAGAGAACCTAGATAGTAGGATAAATGACAGAGGTTCCAACATCAGCAGTTAGCGGAAGACCTGGTCAGTGCATCATAAGAAGTGCATTTACAATGGAATTGTGATTGGGATGACGCACATGTTGGCAGGAGTGATTCCCAGCTAAAACAACAACCCTACAGTGTAAGAAGAAGAAAAAAAAATGGTTTGCCATGGACCACTTTGGCTTCACACTTGGAGAAATATCCAAAACATGCTAGTCAAATTCTGTTGTCATATGGTAGGAATAGGTGTGCTCTTTTGAAAATGGCCTACATCCAGGTAGGCCCCAGAAGACAGTGATTTATAGTCTGAATTTTACCTCAGTGTGAGTTGGATATTTTAGTAAAAGAAGTCAACTCATGTCTTTGAAGGCAGGATTTCCCAGGCTATACAGAGAAGAACTGGTTCTACTGGTTCCTGTGGCTGGTGCTCTCAGCTCCACCACACCCATTCCAGGCTCTCTGCACCTCTGAAACATACAAACAGAGATTTTATCTGCTAAAATATTTTCAAAAACACTGGATTTTGGTCCTTTGAGTCACTGGTTTTTATTACTGGGAAAGTAAGATTATTTGGACAGCTATTGTTATGTGCAGAAATGTTCAAAATGTTCAAAGTGTTCAAAATCTCAAAATGTCCTCAATTTTTTTTAGTGCAGTGATTGCTTTCTCTGAAAATATGGATACATTTTTAAAGCATAATGTTCATCTCAAATTTTAAAATTCAGCCTTGAATCACTGAGCAGAAGCAGTGCACTAAAGGATTTGGTCACAGCCTGCCAAATTTTGTTACACAAAGTACAAATTCACTTAAAACACGTTTTGATATAGGCTGCTCTCTTGATCAGTCTTGGTGATTCATTGTATGGACTTTTATTGCTTATCAGCTGCAGATGTAATCCAAGAAAGAGTCGATATGATAGGTTATAAACTGATTTTAAAATATTTGCTATAAAAGGCAAATCATCATCAAGTGGTTACTGATAAAATCTGCACATTTCAGAAGTTGTGGGGGAGTGCTGAATTATAATAAAGACAGAACATCAAGAGAGTGACATGAATTATTTGGTAACCAGCTTCAAGCAAACAAAATGTCTTTCAGCACAGACATCTTAAAGGATATAGGCCACCCTTACAGAAGGTGGGATCATAGTATGGAAAATAATGACTGAAAAAGTTACATGTTGGAAGTAATACTAAACTGAAAAAATCTCTGTAGTATGATGCAGTGGCCAATGGAGTTAGCACTGGTGTAATCATTGGTACACTGTCCACCAAAATGCTTTCTATCCAAAATATGCTCTTGAGAAAAATGTTAAATAGTCACTTTGGAAGAGATGCAGATGATTAAAGAAAGAGAAGCATGACTTACAGTGAGAGAAGAAGAGCTCACTGATGCAGAGGTATATGAAAGATTTGATTGCTGTCCGTGAAAAACATACACTAGAAGGCAGCTCTTACACCTGATAAGAAAAATGTAAGATGATCTATGTTGAAAGTCACAGCTAGAAATAAAATGAAAATGTCTTGAGATAAGAAAAATCAGTACCAGAACATCTAAGTAAGAATTGTAAGAGATGTGTCACTGGAAATTTTCAAAGCAAGTATGCTCTTGGATTTGAAGTAAGAATTAATTATAAGACTTGTAGCCTTTTGTGGCTCAGGGAATCAGTAGTGCAATATTGTGTCTTACAGTATTCCCTCCTGTGTTTAAAATCTGTGAAGTTATGTTGTTTGTAGATGGATCTACTCACAACGTGATAAACATTGTGTATAGCGTGATAAATACATCACCAAATATTCACTGAAATAAAAAGTGAGAGGTCTCTAGCCACTTTTCTGCAGTCACCATTAGTTCTCTTTGAACTTGAGCATATTGAAAAGTGCTTTGAAAACATGTTTATAAAATTATGACAATACATATTGAATAACTCATCAATCACTGTGAACATTACTGAAATGAAGATAATTTGTACACAGAAAGATTCTTAAATATTTGTCTTCTAATGAAATACTACCCCATAAAAGCATCTTACATAATGCACCAGTGACATTAACCTATATTTACCCAAAACTTAAAAGATTAAGCAATAGCTTACACAGCAAGGTTATGGTCACAGTATGAGAACCCAAACAACATAAATTCAGCCAGTTAAGCTTGTCATAAAGACCACAGAGATGATGGAAAAGCCTATATAGTAAAAGAAATCTGTGGCAGGGTCTGATTAATATTTTTGACTCAGTGTTCTGTTGAAAAATCAGGCTTTGCTGAAACGAAGTTCTTTATGAAATCTTTTATATTTGTTATGAACCTGGCATATAGGTGGGCAGCTCTTGCAAAGGTGAAGATTTGGCAGCCTTGGAAGCCTGGATCACAGTGTGTTATACCTATAAAAGAAGCCAAAAATTTGATAAAAGATGACTCTTCTCAACTGAATACAAATTCAGGCCTTATCGACAGAATAAATGTATTCATGTCAATATACTCTGTATCTCCCTTCATTTTTACATTCTACAAAAATGGGAAAAGAGGAATCACATGAATAACTCTGAGTCTTTTAGTTTGAATGCAATATTGTATAAAGTGCTAGAAAATATTTAAAAGAAAAAATAATTAAAGCCTTGAGGGCAAATGCAAAGTGGGATAATCCTGGCTTTATCAAATAAAGATGGTGTCAGACTGTAATCCTTTTGGGTAACATAATTGACCTTTTACACAGGGACAATGTGATAGCCTGAATTTTCACATTAGAGTAGCAATTGTAGTGCCAAGGCAAATTATTACTGAAGTGGAAATTACGAGGATCACGGCAAGAGCTGATTAGGTCGATAAGGTGCTTACTAGCATGAGACTTCAATGTATGAAGTAAGAACGAATTTATAAACAACTTGCCTTCTGCCCACAGAAACTTTGTTGTCTGAATCCTTCCTTCCAGTTGTGATTTCAGTCCACTGAGTGGCTTTCTGGGTTGCCAGACCCCTATGTGGTCCTCTCTTGGAGCATAAGAAGGTATAGACGTCTAGCCTTGGCTCTGTTCCCTGCTCCTTAGAAAGCAGCTTCTCCACCCCTCTGCTGCTCTGCAGGACTTTTTTTGCCTTTTATTCTGCCTGACACACCTTGCCTTCATGGGCGTGTATCTCCTCCAGGTATTTGCTTGAAGCTAAGAACAGTCTCTTCCTCTCCACAAGGACAGCGTGACTCAGTTCTTTCCTTCTTAAAGGAATATAACAGAGCAGCACACACTGCTTAAAAATACCATCCATCACAGGCAATGAAGTGGAAGAAAAAGATCTCAGTGTATTGGTCATTGGAGGGTGGCTGTTGACGACCATTTTGAAGCAGCTTTGAAATGCAGTATTAGGACACATTGACTCAAGTATTTCCAGTAGAGCTAGAAATGAAGGAGTTGCATTGTATGAAGCACCAAGAAGACATTTTTTGCAATATTGCATGCAAGTTTTCATGTGTTCAAGAACAGATTAAAATTGAATAGTTGCAGGGGAAGGAAGACAGAAAGACTATTAAAAGATAGTAGAACATAATAAGAATGGAGAAAAACTGAATAGTAATATTGTCATAAAATCAAAGAACTTCAGGTCAAAAATGAAGAAAAATGTCCTAACGTGGTCTAGTGCACAACATGAAGTGATCTCGCAAACAACAGCAGTGAGGGTGAGAAGTCGATAATGTCATAAAAACGGAACTTTTAAACATCAGCTTATAAAGACTATATGATGGGAAGAATAAATTTCTGGGGATGGGAAATTAAGATCCCTTGAGTACCCCACATATTTGTATCTCCAAAAATCACTGATTTGAGAGAGGCTGTCTCACTGTTTGTTCACTCTATCCCTGGACAGTAAAAAATTCACCTTTTGGCTTCCCCTGGTTGCCTGTAGAGATCAGAAAGTTGTCTGTTGTTCTCATGTGCTCAGCAATAAACCAGACAGATTTAGAGTGAAAGAAGAACATTTCACTTAGGAGAGATCGGCATGGACCATTAACTTGGGTTTCTTCCCATTCCCTTTTTTTGAGGGCCATTCCCTGAATTCCACTATAGAAGTTTTGCTTAGGAACTGCTCTGCTATTGCAGGATCATAGCACAGTGATGAAAATGTTGATTCTTTTCCTGCCATACACTGTAGCTGTGAATTACCCCAAGCCTTAAATTTGTCAGAAGGTTTTGAGAAGTGTCTGTGATGTGTTGTATTTACAGAGTGCTACTGCTGTATTTCATAAAATATACATGTACTCTATGGCTACTACAGTTGTAGGTGACTGTATGACCCTGAAATATTTGTTCATGGGTGATATTCTGATTTGGGAACAAGGATGGTTACATGGAGAGGAAAACTAGAGGAACTGATATACTGGCAAGAAATAACATGCTGGTAAGTCTTCCTCATTGGTATTTGAATCAGTGTGATTTCCAGACTAAGGGATATATATGGATTCAAATGAACTCAATAGTCCTTTTGTCTGCATGTTTAAAACTAAACAGAAATTTCATATCTGTGCTTCTGTCTGGAGTGACAATTGCTTTCAATTTGTCTCTCAGTTAAAACAGAAGCATAGCAATAAACCAGAGAATGTAAGTCAGAAAGAAGGAGAGTGCTGGAGCCAGAAGCACTTAACATTTGGTGTCATATCAAAAGACAAAAAAACCCCATATTTTTACTACAGCAATTTAAAAAGAATTGGGACCACCTGCTATTCTCAGGACATTAATTATTAAAACTTATGAAAAACTGAAAGCATAATGGCTAATAGATCCGAAATTGTTATAAATCTTATTAATGCTTCTTCTTCTTACTCTGTCTGATGCAAACAGCCGATCGGCATGCAGCAAAACCTATTTCATCAGAATTATAGTGAATTTAAGGATAAAACTGTGGTTCTTGAAAACAGGCTGAAAGACTTGAAGAATTACTTCAGTATAATTTTTAATATTAGGCCCACTTGTTCACAAAGTTGCATCTGTTTATCTAGATATATGTTTTAAAACTTAATTAAATTCTTACAAAAATCCCATGTGGATATTCTTGATTAGGTTTTAATCTAACGCAAATTAATCAGAATTAAGTCAGTTCCTTGCAGGGTTTGAGGTTTTCAGCCTTGTGCACAGAGGAATTTGCACCACTGTCACTAAATTAAACCATTGATTGTGGTTCAGTTGGTGCAACATTTATGTAAGAAAAAGCTCTCATTTTATTGATCAGCTTGAACTGCCAATTGTGGATCCAAGTCTGAGACTTAGCAAAAATGTGGGTGTGCTGAAATAGCGGTCCAGGCCTAGGTACTTCTGTAAAAATTCATTAATTCATTCCCTCTGCTAAGCTCTCCTGTGTATTTTTGCTAACTCCCTCAGTGAAAAATGTGATTCAGTTCAGACCAAATCTGTGGATAATTGTAGTTTAAACAAACACTATAATATTGTGTAATGAGTCTGAAAGTACATATGCAAAGTGCACGTACAGCCATGCCATTTAAATTAATGGGATGCTGTACATTGCATGAAGACCGGGCTAACAAATCTGACTGCAGGATTTTCACAAATTATAGTGCTAATAAATTTGTATTAACTGGGGTTCATCTAGACAAAAAGCAATATACAGGCAAAACCATATAATCTTCATAAATTGTTATCTTTGTACCATGATACACATTCACTTCTGAGAGGAGAAAAAAGCTACTCGGGGCTTATGAACTACTGATATTCATTGGTGGATAATGCTAGAAACAGGCTGTTGGCATATTAAAGGGATTTATGTATACTATTATTCAGTATCTTTTCAGTCTGTACCACTCACGACAACCAAAACTCTACATGCAGTCAGTCACATAAAATGTATCGTATTGTTGTTTGTAGCAGATGAAAAGATAAAACATGGGCAAAAAGACATCATTTACAGGTAAAGTATTACAAGTGTAGTTTTAAATCAAACAGTTAATCAAAATAACTGTAAACTACCAGAGAAAACAGGAAGAAATTATCAGACATTACAGTATTATGAAGCATGAACTTAAAACTAGATGGAATAGAATATTCAGCTGTCCTAGGATATATTCTCCCAACTGCATAAGACTGAGCAGTAGCTGATGACAGCCAGATGGCACCATCCAGAAAGCCCTTCTCAAAGTAACAGCCAAGGTTAAAAATGGTACTGCACTAGAAACCAGAAGTTAAAAAAATGTTACTCATGAACAGTCATAATTTGAAAGTTAGACATTCAGTATATAGTGCAGTTATAACTATGTATATAGGAGTAAGGCTTCCTTTTGGGTTACCTGTGGTCAACTGAAGTTCTCCCTCTTTGTAATACATTTGGTACTGTAGCCAGATATTTACTATGCCTGAGCAACGAGCTTACTGGTATTTGCTGTAGAGGATTTCTGTTTGCCTGTGGAGTGATGTAACTATCCTTTTGGACCAGACTCCTCTCAGAAATACTTAAAGCCAGTGGTCTTTAAGCGCTTAAGCTCTTCTGCACATACACTAAATGCCTATTTGTATTACTAAACAGCTAAATACCATTCTAAATCTGTCTTTAAGTGTAGTCTACTCTGTAGGTATACTCCTTTGATTAACCAGGATCGAGGCTTGGTTTCCTTTGAACAAAACCTCAACCTGAAATATGTTGTTCTCTCTGTTAGCAGGAGGTCTTCTCCATCATTTGTTTCTTGCAAAAGATTCTGAACCAATTTTCTGCCATATGATACCCCACCTTTGGCAGTGCTTCACTGAACTGGCTGGAGCTTGCTGTTGCAAATACAAACATACTGTGGTTTGGGGATGAAGTCATCTGATGGATGGTTCAGGCATGTGTAGGCTGTGTCGAGCCACTGTTGTCCTACTCTGAAAAGTATCTCCTGCTCATATCATCTGATATATGTGGTGATTTTCTATACAGGACTCGTTTGCTGTTGCTTACAGAAAAAGAAAAGCAAAACGGAACAATCGCAACAAAACAAAACCAAAAACTTCCTGAGAAAAACTTGATGCTAATTTTGATTATGGACTTCCATTCATCTTGAATGAGTGAATTGCTGGCTGCCATCATCTCCAACCACAGACAACAAGTGGTACAACAGCCTCACATCACCATCCTGTAGTTTCAGTATCTTGATCTGCACCTGAAATCGGTTCCTGATGCTTTCTAATTGCTTGTGATTGCATTACATGTCAGCATCATTAGGTAAACTGATGAAATCATCTCACTACAAATAGCATAACCACTGAAAATGTGGAACTGGATTAAAAAAGGATCAGACACATTCACAGGGCAAGGAGCATGTTATCTGAATGCAGATTTGGCACAGAAAGCTCCTAAATGGTTTATAGTCAGAAGGCAGAGGATTGTCATAAGAGGAAGATCACTCTTTATTATATACTTTACTTATATCCTTAAATCTTCTTTTTCTTAGATTTCCACAATTAGGTGACAGTGGCTGCTCCCAAGCACTCTTCCCCTTTCCATTGCAGAGCCCTGTTAAATCAGCAATTTATTTGGGCATTATTTTGGCATAATGTGACCTGATGTTTCCTTGGAGACCTGAGAGCTTTTCAAGGCTATCAATCTTCAGAAATCGTGTGTCCTTTATATTTTCTTTTTGCTTTCAATAGCTATTTTTTTTTTGCTATGTTTTTCTATTCTTCAGCATTGCTTGCTGCATCAAAAGAAGAATGACCAGCAGGGTGAGGGAAGTGATTCTCCCCCTTTACCCTGCTTTCATGAGATCCTACCTGGAGTACTGCATCCAGCTCTGGGAGCCCCAGCACATGAATGACATGAATGTGCTGGAGGAGGGACAGGAAGACAGAGGGCTGGAGCACCTCTTCTGTGAAGACAGGCTGAGAGAGTTGGGGTTGTTCCGCCTGGAGAAGAGAGGGCTCCAGGGAGACTTTTCCTTGTGCCTGTATCACATCACCAACACCCAGCAAAGTGGCTACAGGTTGATGGGACAGCTTGTGCATGGCATTACAGCTGCCCCCACAACTCTGCTACAGTCAAAGAGGGTACTAATCTCACCTTGCAAGAAAAGCAACCCGGTACATGCCATTTGCAGTACAAAAATGTGCCTTAAACTTGTGTTACATAAAGTCTCTCTTTCATAGCAAGTCTGGATATTCCTACTTGAGGTGTGAACTACTACTTATATTCTTTTTTCTTCCTTTTCTTTTTGTCAGCTACAGCAGTGGCAGATGAAATTAATCTTACTTTCAACATCCATAACATCCTTGTCTCCAGACATGTTTCGGTCTTCTTTCTGTACCTCTCTCCATAAGAAGTCTACTGGATTGTTGTCTCTCTTCCTGCTGGTTTGTTTTGCTGCCTCTGTTCCTTTGGCTTGAGCTGGCACCTGCTGTTGATTATTCCCTTGCAGCAATTTTTCAGGTGAACTGGACTTGTGCCCCATGTACTTTTCCTTTAATAATGGAGCATTTAATGCTTTAGAGGGAAAATGTGAATAAGCCTCTTAACACTGAAATTCAATGCTTTTGGGGGGTAAAAGGTGTGTAAATCTTTCTGTAATAGTCAGCAAACACCTATTTCTGGCACCTCCACCATACCAGCCAGCTCTTCAAGCAGCCAGGCTGCATGCTTTTCCCATTACTTTTCCCCAGGAAGAGAGAAGAAATAAGTACATTGCTTTTTCTTACCATTCACCATGTTTGCAGGTTCCTTTTTTGTACCCGCTGGAAACCCTTCCCTCCTGCAGCCTGAGCATTTCCTCCCCAGGTGCCAGGCAAGCAGCTACCAGTGAACAGGAGACAGAACAGGAAGGGAAGGAGCCAGTGACATGACACAGGTTGGGCAATCACAGGATGCTCTGCAGCAATGACCTGACCTCAGCCAGCAGCACTGCCAGAGACAGAGCACCCAGTGCAACCACTGGGGATCTGACAGGCAGAGGAAGGAGGAAACCAAATATTCCTCCCGGCCCCAGAGGGGCCTGGGTGCCCTCCCATCCAGGGCCGATGTGGATATCTGTACCTACATGCTCTCCCTTCCTCTCTTCCATGGGCAAGACTGTCTGCTAAGCCCCCTTTCCTTCCTGCTTCATGATGGCTTTATTTCTGGTGTGCAAGCCTGTCCCAACCAGGGTGAGCTTACAATTGCAACGAGCCTAGTCCAAGGAAAGAGTTTTACTTAATGGAATTTTTAAAAAGTGTGGGGTAGAACATTATTACTGAACATTACTAGTAATGCAGTGTAAATTCTTGGACAAAAACTGTAATTGAGCCTTAAGCCATGTGAGTATCAGTGCAAATTCTTACTTAACGTCTTTGGAATCCACTTGTAGTGCCTCTTAACTGCTGCTCCAAACAGGACAGATTAAAGATAATTAGGATAAGGCAGGATAATTAGATATGATGTACTCAGCAACAAAAATTCTGTAAGAATTTACAGCTGTGTAATCCCAGTTGATTTCAATAAGATGGAACAGGATTTTATATCAATGCAAAATTGACATGGGAGACTTCAGTGCTGCAAATATCACAAATATGCTTAAAAATGCCAATTCTTTCCGGGGTTTTATATAAGCATTAATAGATGGTATGCATAACCCTAATTTAAGAGCCTAGCAGAGCCTATGAGATGTAAAAAAATGGCTATTTTAGCCAAGGGTCAAGTCTGAGTTCCCAAATTTTAGCTGAGTATTTTTTGCTTAGCCATGGTGATGTCCACCACCATTTCCCACAGATTTGGTGACAAAACTCCCCTAAAATATATGTATTTAGTATCTATAATATATATGTCATGGCACTGTTGAAAATTAACTCTGCAAATACCTGGAAAATAAAGATTGGAACTGCTACTGAGTTGCAAGTCTCTTGATGCTGAAAGTCTCTCCTGCTACCTAAGTTTTGGAATATGGAAATATAAATGTGAGGTCAAGTAAATTGCTCTTACTGATCCATTTAGAAGAATGATGCATCTTCTCTGAGTTTATTCATTTGTTGTCACAGCCCAGTAGGAATATTCCTTTTTCCTGCTATAGGAATTAGACCTGTTGGGTAAATCAGTCAAAATCAGAATTTGTTTTTGGTCAATAATTACTTCATAAAGACTTACTGTAAGAAAAATTTAGCTTAGTACTCAGAAAAAAAAAAAAGAAAGAAGGGAGAGGCAAGCTTGAATCTAGATCCGTCCAGAGCTAACTGACAGCCTTCTCACAGTTGTCAAGAGCATTGCCATCCCTTGAAACAGGAGTTATCTTTAGGTACAAGGGTCATCCATTTTGTTGAGATTATAGTAGAGATCTTAATTACCAAATTAGAGGAAAAAAAAATAGAGAAAATTAAGATCTTCTCACCCTTTCCTCCCTCCCCCAGATCAAGGCGTTTTCATTGTTAGCCAATGCAGAAATAAACTAAACTCCTTGTTCTGACTTTTGACAAATAGTTTGGATTTATAGTCTGTGCAATCCATTGCTTTTTGGGTGATTTAACTACAAAAATCTGCCTTATGAATCCTAAGATATAAAACTGTCATGGAGGAATTTTCCCTGTCATTGTATTCATTTCCAAGGTCATGGAAGGCAGGAAAAGTTCTGGACAATTATTTATGGTGAAACATAACCTCAGAGGATGTCTTTCATTTATTAAAAGTGTCATTGTAAATAGTTGTAAAACTAGAGTAAGTTGATTTTGGGAAAGGTATCAGGCAAGACTTTTTTCAAAATTCACTTTGCACAAATGTGTCATCCTGATAATGGAAGTTCCTATTGTGAGCATATTATGTGAGGCTACTCTGGTCAATGCTTCTGAATAAAGCAAAACCAGTGTTCTCAGATTCTTTATCACATACATTTTCAGACAGCAGGGACACAAAATAGTATTATTCTTTTCCAGTCCCTTAGCTGTCATAGTAAATCAATTAAGTTGTTATAATTTCACTGACATGTGGTACTTAGAAAGAATTGCCTGAATTCAGGGCCTGTTTTCAATCTGTGGTTCATATAGACATCACAGGAGGGATGCCTGAAAAAAGGATGGAAGCTATTTTTTCCCTTGTGTAGCTCTATTATATAACACCACTAAGCTGGATCTAAAGACAAACTGTTGTTTATTACTGAGGAAAAGGGAACTGAGGGATACTTCAAGTGGCAGTTGTAAAATACGGGATGGTGTCTTGGTTTGAGACAAATTGGGAGGAAACATCCTAATGAACGCCCTCTAATAGAAGGCAGGTTTCAGCAGAAAGAAATTTCTTGGAGGAAAGTGAAAAAAAAGCTGTTTATTTAACAAGCAGGGTGCACACAGGCACGAGAGAATGAATAATGTTAAATAATGAAACCTCTCGCTGTGGAGAAAAACCTGGTAGATTCAGAGTCCTTTCCGTAGGTGTGGCTCTGCTCTCTCCGGAGCTGGGGTGTGGCGTGGGCCCCTCTGGGCCGCAGTGCAGGGCCTCCGGATGATGGTGTTCTGGACCGGAGCTGAACAGTTCCAGCAGAAGAAGAAGCCACAGCCCCAGGAAAATCCCTTGCTTCAGCTAACGAACAAGAAGCTAGCTAAAGAGCAAAGAATCTTAAGTCTCTGTCTCTCTCTTCTGAGAAAAGGAGATGAGAGATGGGAAAAAAGCAGGAAGGTGCTTCCTCAGCTCTGCAGCGGTGAGAGTGCGGGGGAGTCTGTGAGTCCTTGAACACAAACTGCGCTGAAGAATTCACTCAGCTTCTTCCCCTTTTCTCTCAGACCCAGCTTAAAGGCACAGAAAGGCACAGGATTCATGTCTGGGCAATAAGCGGGCAATAGGGGATACAGCATCATAAAGTCACCCCAAGACAGATGGAAGATGGGTTCCCAACATGTACTGAAACAGAAGTGGAAAATTAATAAATAATGAAATGGCTTTGTTCAAGTTACAGATGCAATTCAACGCACAACCCAGGACTTTCTCTTCAGAAATACCAGTTACTGAGATTCCTCCTTGAGGATGGTGCAGACCAGGTCCTGTGCTTTCTCCCTCAGTATTGCTTCTTGCTTTCCGGCTTATTCTCAGTGAGCAAGAACATGTTACCTGATGGAGTGGTCTTGCACCACACTTCTTCTAGTTTGCTCACCACTGTGGTCATCCCAAGTATGGCCTATAAACAAAAGAAGGTTAACAGCTTGAACTCGCTCTTCCTAAGTGGAAACGCTCTTGGTGGGAGACACACCGGCTAAGTGCAGAAGCAGAGCTGATGTTACTCTCAAGAACCATGACTCATACCTGGCCTGTTTTTTCCCTGTCATGGAGATGTCATTACAACAAGGCTGCACAATATTACCTCTCTTACAGCAAGCCCTGCTGTCACAATGCCATTCATATGCTTGTTTGTAAGATGTGTTTCCCCCTCATGTAGAGAGTAGACTACATCTGCATTTTGGAGTATCAGCTGTTACATCTGTCTGCTGGAGGATTGTCTGATTTTAGTATGAGATACAGAGACATCGATAACCAGAAGTTCCTAAGTAGTATTATTTTCCAGTCTAAGTAATTAATGCTGGATGATTTGGATTGCTAGGCCTATGCTTCACCAAGAAATTTATTTCAGGTCTACCTTGAAGATCAGCTGTGCATAGTACTGAACTGCTATGACAGACTTGAAAAATAAAGGATTCTCTAGGGCAAACCTACTGATTGTCAAACTCTCCAGCAGCAACGTTTTGGGACATTATTTTACTCTTTGAACTTCCTTTCAGACAGAGTGTGAAATACCATTGTTCTCGGCAATGTTTCTGCCCACGAATTTTCTAGCAGCAAACTCATCAGCAGTAGAATCCTCAAAGCCCTGGCCAGGGTGCATTGCCTTGGATTCTGGCAAGTTTATTTAAAGTGATTTCCCTCCAGCTTCTTTGGCCCAGTATGAAAAAACCCTGCAGAATTCAAATCTGGGATGCAAATGACATGAAACACCTTCAGTTTTTAAAAGTGTCAGTGGCTAAACTCACTCTGATTTTTTAAAAAACAGACTTTTTAGCCATTTTGACTAGATTTAAATAGGAAGAGTTTGACCATTCCTGGAAGAAAATACCTGCAGTTCCTCTTCATATTAATACTGCTGCATGTGTCAGATGCAGACACTGCTGTTGTATCTCAGCACCTGGAGCTAACAGTGTCCTTTTTCAGCAAGAACAGCTCCAGCACGTGCTGTTTCTCTACACGGTGAATGGCACCTGGCATGTGTGAATGACTCACTGTCTCTTGGTTCTGGGACTTATGGCCAAGTTCTGAAATCCATGGCATTCTGCTTGGCTTTTCACTACTGTCAATGAGAACACAGTTTGGCCTGAATGTTTTTAGGGTCACCATCAGCTCGTTATTAGATCTGGTTCTCTGCTGTTTTGTTCATGCTGATCTGTTGAATTGAATGAAATTGTCATGCTGTAATACTGTGGATTTGATAATCAGGGCCCACAAACTACAGAATACCTCCTGCTCTGTTTTTCATCTTTGTACTGTTTATACACCATTGGCTTTCACTGAGGTGAGAGGAGAATCAAATCCTTAGACTGAATACAAACTTCTGCTGGTTCATATATAAGTCTCTACTCTCTGATATTGAAGTAAGTGACAACTCTTCAAACACTCCTTGCTGTCAGGTTGATTCTGCCTTCAGACTGCTCGATACCTCATTCCCCAAAGAGCCTCACATGGTTGATAGTATCTTGCACAAACAGCTCAGTCTTCCCACTGCCCTCCAGGGAATGCTGAAGAGATCAATAGAAATAGGAGTCTTTCCACATTTTCAGAATGACAAAAATGCTTCAGACACTTTCTTTTTTTTTAACATCTGAGTCATAAATCTCAAGTCCAGGTGCATGTGTTGGCTGCATCCTGGCCTTATTTTAAAATGTGTGTAACCTATTGATCTAGACACCATCCTTCCCAAACATTGATTTCCCAATGGCATTGGGAAGGGAATGTGACTGTAATAGGCCAGAATGGAGCATTCCAACCCAGCCAAGTCTCCATTGTGGAAAATGAGAAGATGAGGACTCCAGCCCATGCTCTGTCACGCTTCTGATGCTTCGTCTACATTCAGGCAAGTGTCTTTATTTCCCTAGCACAGAAAGGCAGTGCTTCTGCTGAAAAAATTGTAAAGTTCAGTTACGCTTCACTGGATGCAAGAGTATAATACCCCCCTTGTCTCTTCTAGAAGAGGAAGGAAAACTAGAGCAAGCAGAATTATCTTGTCAGGGAGACCTCATGGCAGCCCCTCAAAGGCAAAGTTTCTGCATATCTTCACTATTCCTCAGACACTCACTTGAGAGCGAGCCCATAGAAGTCCATGGGATTTTGTGTAGTAAATCTGGCCGTATTGAGCCTGCTGTGATCAGACTGGCATTACGGAAAGTCGCTACATCAATGGCTTCTTAACCATAGACATTAGAATCACAGTGAGACAGCAGCACTATCTCAGCTTCACTACCCACCAAGGTGTAGCTTGCATATAAATTTAAAAGGTATAGCTTTCATATAAAAGTTCATATAAATGAACTGCAAGGATACTTTTGTCTGTGTCAGTGACTTAGTAGTGACCAGTCAAAACCCTGCCTTTTATTTCTTTTGGGAGATTCTGACACTTCCTGATTTGCTCTGGTGTGACTCAGAGTGGAAACAGAACAAGTCTCTGCAAAATGAAATTTAGAACCAAAAAATCTAGCACTTAAGAGGGTCAAAATATTTGGCTTAAAGTTAAAGCTGGAAACATTTGCAATCAGTTGTGCAACGTTGCTTCATATTATAATAGCATGCCAACATGCAACAGGATTTAGAGAATTCAGGAATTATCTGAAAGAACATAGGAGATGTGACAATAAGAAATTACACTTTTACAACTTCAGATAGACAAGTGGGCAAGAAAAGCATGTCAGCAGCATTGATACAGCAGTAGGGAACAATGCAATTTCCTCAGTGAGCCACTGGAAACTGCTACTTAGGCAAATTGGTACTGCATGTTTCCAGCTGTTACACTGAACTGTGCACAGGTGTGATATTCTGGTGCAGACACCAACCAGCACAGCAGAAGACTCAGAGAAGAAGAGTGGATGAAGCCACAGTCTAGACAAGCTTCCAGAATGTGTTAGCTGATGGTATAAATTGAACTGCCAAATCAAAAAATAGAGAGTAAATGAATGGCCAGCTTATGAATGTCACACACAATATCACTTTGGCTCTCTCATGTACATATGCATGAAGCTGTCAGACCAAAAACCATATTAAATACATTATTTTTAGTCAAAGATATGGACTGTCATGGTGGAATGCTACAATCTATAGAATTACAGTGGGGTTGTGAGCATGAACTGTTCTGTTCTAGGAAAGAGTAAGATACAGCCAAGAAGGATGATTGGGTGTTGCCATTTCTCTGATCCTTTTTAAGTGCTAAGATGGCTTGGCAAAGAAGCCATGCAAGGTGAAGCTGAGAGTGCATTTCAGGCTATTACTTTGAGATGATGAAGAAATCTCACTATAGCTTGTATGGGAAATATTTGAGAAAGTGATACTAAATACTTCAGAGGAAGTTATTGGAAGTCATAAACAAAGATAAGCTGTAAAAGCAACAAAATATAATGTCACAAGAAAAGCATAAACAGGCCAAGTCTGCTGGCAAGGCAAGAGCATGATCAAAGTAGTGAAGAGATCCAAAAGACCGCACAACCAAAGATTTGGGAGAGAGAAGCTCAGCAACCAGAAAATACCTCAGACTATCTAGAAAAGCATTCTGCATGGTGGTTGAATTAAACTGGAAAAGAAACTGAGCCAATACATCTTATGCAAGGATGGCTTACAGCAGCCTGACAAGTCATGAGGTGCTGCAGGTAGAGGGATTGTTTTGAAAACATGTATTGCCTGTAGCTGATGACACGTGCATTCTGGGCATGTAGCAGAGAGAAGACAGCTTGCAAGGCAAGATGGTATTCTCTCAGCAAAGTATCTCGGCACTGATTCTTCCTTCATCCATAGAAAAAACAGAGCCAAGACTGAGGCAAATAAAAGTGTAAAAGCTGCCGAAACACGTGACATTACCACTAAGACAGCAGAAGCATCTGGAACAAGCACCTGGAATTCAAAGTATTTAGAAGGCATTCAGAGGAAACATTTTGCCAATCCAAATAATTATATAAATAAAATTTATCTCCAGTATTGGAAAAATAATTTAAAAAGTACTTGTGAACAGGTTACGGCCACTTTTAAAAGAAAGAGGAGATGAAAAACAGTGCAGTATGGCCTGGCTAAAACTGTATTGATTGAATATTTGTGTTTTAACAGAGGTCTGGAAAAAAGGTAAGAATAGGGGTTAAAGCCTTATTTAAAAAAAATCCAATTCTTTTTCACATAGAATTTATAATGACATTAGGTACAGCTCAAAAGGGAGCACTATGAAAAGTGATTAAATCAGACTAATTGGGGCCCTAGATACGGTAACAACAGTGCTAAAGGTGTGTATAATGACTTGCAATCTCATAAGAACTGATGGGCAAATGAGCAACAGATTCATTCCAAAGGCTAATAGAACAGAAGGGTCCATAGAGCTGCTGTTTCTCTTCATAAGTCTCTTTATCTAGCCATGATGAAGTCCAGTGTGCAAGTGGAACCAGTGTTCCTCAAATATTCAGCTGGAAAAGACTCTATTCCATTTTATGAGGACTGCACACCTCAATACTTCCTCTGCCCTTCATCTGCAGGCAGGTCTGTGATATGACCAAAACAGAGACATTGCTGTGGACCTGATTCCTAGCAGTCTCTGGCTGCATGGCTGTTCATAAAAGCACTCCCTGTTCTTTTTCCTGACATTCATGTGTGCTTTTGTCACAGGTTATAGAAATTACATGATGCAAAAAATCTTACACTGTTGCCTTGTGACAAGGACAATCCAGTCCCTTCAGTCTTGAAAAAATTTGAGAGAAGAGGTTAGAGTGTAACAAACTCAGGACACCCAGCCCCTGTTTTTCTCCCAAATTGTGTCTGAAGGGCCTATGATAAGTGAATAGCAGGCAAAGACCTGCTAGATTAAAATTGTTCTGACAGGCTTGATCCAGTCCACAAATCTTCTGTTGTTTGAGGTCCTGAGATAGAGAGTTAAGCTTCCTAGCTTGTGTAGATTACGTCATATAATTAGAAGACATACTTGAATTGATAAGGGGTTCTTGGCTTTCTCAGAAAATTGCTATAGTTGTGTTGACTTCCCAGTAAATGTCTTGAAGATGAAATGGTTGTATCTAGAGAAAGGAAAATGCATTTAGTGTTGAAATGGAGCAGGGGTAATCTAATAAACCAGTGTCTTCTACACACACCCAAAGACTTTGGTGAGTGTTGATTACCAAGGATGAGGCTCACAGAACATGTGCTTTAGCCACAAAAGCTGCACAGAGATTGACAGAACTCCACATGGGACAAAAACAGGGTGTTTGGAGTGAGCTGCACTACCTAGAGCCAAAGTCAGAATTTGGGAGTGTCGTGGTTTGACACTGGCCCAATGCCAAGCACCCACGAGAGTCGCTCACTCAACCTCCTCTATCCCAGCTGGGCAAAAGGAGGGAAAAGAGGAAAAAGGGTTAACAGAGGCTTCATGGGTGAGATAAGGAGAGCGGGAGAAATATTTCAAGGGCAAAACAGGCTCAACCTTGATTACTAAGTGAAATTTATTACTAACAGACTCAGAGGAGGGTAATGAGAAGTAAAATAAGCCCTTAAAACACCTTCCCCCCCTCCAAGTCCTCCCTCCTTCCCACCAACAGCACAGAGAGGCAGGGCAGGGGGTTTTGGTCAGTCCGTCACCACGATTTCCTTCCGCTGCTCCAGGAGAAGAGTCCTTCTCTGTGAGTCCGTGGAGTCCCTCCCACAGGAGACAGTTCTCCATGAACTTCCCGCCGTGGCTCCACTCTCACGAGCAGNGATCTCTGCATCCCCCGTGGATCCCCATGGGCTGCAGGGGCACAGCTGCTTCACCGTGGTCTGCACCACAGCCCTCAGAGGAACCTTGGCTCCAGCGCCTGGAGCACCTCCTCCCCCTCCTTCTCCACTGACCTTGGTGCCGCCATGTTGTTTTCCCTCACATATTCTCACCTCCTCCTCTTCTCTGACTAGAAGCAAAAAACTCCTGACTTTGTTTTGGTTTTCTTTTTAAATATGTTATCACAGAGGTGTTACCAGCCTCTCTCACTGGCCCAGCTCTGGCCAGCAGCATGTCCATCTTCAGAGCCATCAGCCATTGGCTCTGCCGGACATGGTGGGAAGCTTCCAGCAGCTTCTCACAGGAGCCACCTTTGTGGCCCCCCTGCTACCAAAATCCAGGCCGTGCCAAACCAGTACAGGGAGACAATGGACATCTCTCATCTCATAAAGCAGCCGTTTGTCAACGGATCACGAAGAACTCCTTCCCCAAAGATCCTTTATCCAAGAACGAGCAAATAGCTGTTCTTTCAGAATCAGAATGCTCTATTCCATGTCCTCACACAGAATCCATGGATTTTCCAGAGATCTGGGAAGCCAGTTCCAGGCCTATGTAGTCAGGAAGCCTGCAGAAGTGCTATGCACCTGCTTCTCAAGCAATGAGAGGAAGTCTGAGAAATACAGGAATACTGGAGACATTAAATCCCTGAGATCTAGATTCAGGAAAATTTGCTGAACCAGTGCATTTTACTGGTACTGACAATATTTTATTTGTGTAATTGTTTAAATTGGAGACACATTCTTTCCTCATGAATATTTTAAAAATACAATGCATTCCAGATGCTTGTTCATAGCATCCCTGTCATGTGGGTGGTCTTGTTACAGAATCTTCTAACAGGTTGTTTGGTAAAACTTTCTGTACACCAGCTGGGTTCATTATTCTTCTATGCAGTTGTCTGGGTGATCTGATTAGGAAGCTAATTTGTAAACTGTGGACAGATAGAGGGAGGTCTTCCCTTTGCAGGACTGTATTCCCAGTGTCTGTGGACTAATGTCAAATCCTGATATTCTGCGACAGCTCTGTTGTCCAGTAAGTGAAAAGTCCAGTAGGACTAATTTAACGTCGGCCTAATTTGCCCTAAATTCAAAGGAAAACACTAAAGTTCCTAGCACTAAAATGCAATTCTGTAGAAGACCTAGTACTTCACCTTGAAATGACACATATTCCACTTGAAATGCCATTTGGGAAATGTGGGAGGTTTACCATCTTTCCGTGATGTAAAGGACCATGGAAATAAGAGGCCTATGAAGGCAGCTGTTAAGTTGCACTAAGAGTCAGGCGCTTCAAATGGTAAATATTGCAACAATGCTAGTGGTAAGAACTGAGGCTGTTTTCAAAACTGTCCTTTTTGCACAAAAGAAAATAATTTTAATTTATTATTTAAAAACAACTATGATTAAGAACAGCCATTTGTGGAAAGAAAATGTACAAAGATCTTTAGAGCGCCAGCAGCACTTCCATAGTACTGAAGCAAAAGAAAATACTCTGGAGATTACAAAAATAAAATAAATGGTTTTATTAAACAGTATGACATAATTCATAGAAATCTTATCTAAAAATTAACCATAGGAATAATTCTAGAAAGATTGGCTGGCCAAGATGAGACATTGCCTTTTAAGAACACTTAGCTTGGTTTTGGCTTTATGTATTTATATTTGCTCTTTCCAGATCAGTTCATTTAAAAATACATGAATGAGATGGGAAAGACCTAAAAAACAATCATGATATCACACATCACATCTTTAAATCGCTGTGATCAGAACACCAGAGCAACTTTTTAATTTTAAGCACAAGGGTTGTTTCCTAGAGCTTGGATATTCTCTGAGTGCTGATTGGGAAAGGATGCTCAGCAGCAGAACTGCTGAAACATTCTTAGCATGAGATCTGTTTTCTTCAATTTTAGGAGTGAAGAAGCTAGCAATTTAGTATGAATTAGTCATTTAAGCTCCCTTCAGCATCTTCAAAGTTCAACCTGACCCACTCTAGTATAAGGGTTTGAGATAGGTTGGTGCCTACTGCCTTCCACCAACCACAGCTGGGGTCATGAAAAGCTAGCATTGACTGAAATGAAAGCATCACCTCTGGTCACCCAGAACTGCTCTGGAATTTCCTCTTGCACTTTCTGATGAATTGTCCCAAGTATAATTGAAAATAAAATCAGAAATTTTTAATGTTTGAACTTCTTTGTCTTTTTGAAATTATTACTTTTCCCCATGAATATTTACATCTTCAGCATCAATTTCAAAGAGGGTGAAGTCAATTTCTATTACAAATACTTTCAAGACAAAGTTTTTTGTTGCCTCATTCTGAGAAACGCTCCTTTCTCCATTTATCTCACTATTTTGCCATGTTAACATAAGAAAGCCTCAGTTATCCCTAACTAATTATAAAGTCCATGTTTTTCTATCAATCAACATAAAAAATGTTGTGTGAAAAGTCACAGAACAAAGTCAGTTCCAAATATCAGATACCAAAGTGCTCTCAGTTCATTTGTAGACTAAAACCTACTGGATTGTTACAACTTGCAGTATATCTGCAGCTGTTCTGCAAGTTCTGCAAAGCTGAATATGCTGAGTAGATAATATTTACAGAATTATCTACTCTTGTCTATTTGTGTAATTTTTCCACTTCACTTATGTACTCAGTTCTGCAGAAGTCCTTGCCTTACTCTCTAGACAGGAGACACACCACAGCGATAGACACCACGAGAAGACTTAAAAAAGCTATTTGTATACCCATATGATATTCACCACTCTCATAAAGGGTGATATTCTGTGCATGTTAAAGACAGAAAAATAAATTGAGTTTATGAATCTAGATGTAATTTCAGGTTTTAAATATCTCACAGGTAAAGAATATTTGCTGTTAGAGGCTTGCTTTTAGTCAATACCTGTTAATAAAGAAAGCTAATTAGATGTTTCCCTCAGAGTCAGGGTATTTGTTCTGAGAAAGGTATCAAGTGTTTCCACATCAGACTTAGACATTCCCTTGTTCAGAGCCCTTTGTTCAGCAAGAGGCTGAATGCAGGAGTTTGATTTCCTGGACAAATGAGTATCTTGTCTGACATAAAAGTATACATTTTTAGGTCTAGCATGCAGCAGGACAAGCTCATTTAAGTTCCGAAAGAGAGCATGGAGACTGATAACAGAACAGGGAAGATATATGACTGCATGAATTAAGGATATTTGTTCCTTAGTTTTTTACTGCAGGTCACAGCTGAATAGCTTATACGAGCCCTTCGATTGTTTTCTTTTCAGTAGATGTGTTTAAGACTTTGTGGACAATGTATGAACACAAGTGGGAACGAGTTGTTAGGTGCTTCTTTAAGCCTTGAGTTCTCAAAAAATTTCCTGCATTTAAGTTCAGGATGTCAGACAATGTATTACTCCTGTTGCTAACTCTACCCCTCCCACCTATTCTGTACAATCTTATTCATGTTTTTCTTCAAGAAAAAGAAGGTGCAGTTTGATACCATGGTGACAGTTGTCTCCTGCTATTTCCTTTAGAATCCTTCAGTACAGTTACATGGCACACTTATTAACCTAAGGCAAGCACTGGAGGTAATGCTGGGAGTGAAAGAATAAGTCAGAAACTATGAACAGGGAAAAGGTTGTATTTGGCACTCTAGTCATATTGTCATTTCTGGACATAAGGAATAAAGGCCTGTAGGCTGTATATGTATGTGAACTTGGAAGGAAACATCTGTAATTACTATAATATTAATGCAATAACAGTGGACCTCTGTCATAATTTGACTGACCACATATCTCCTGCCTCCTCTGAACTCTACTTTAGTGACAGCAGCAGGGACTTAGAATGTCTGTTTACTATTCTCCTAAAAAAAGTGAAAATGCTTATTCATCATTTTTTGCTCCCAGTTTTACTATTTTTCTATTGCACCTTTACCAAAATCACAGGAGTGTTGAGTATTTGATTTTTCCAATGACACCAACTTGCAGTGTTTGCAGATTCATTGGAATATACACATTTTTCATGAGATATTCATAGAAAGAAGTAACAGAAATAGAGATTATAACAGTAATGACAACATATTCCTTAACACTGGATGAGAATTTTTGACATGGCCTTACATTTCCTCAGTATATTTCTAATCCTCACATTGATAATAAAATCAACCATAGACAATTAATAGAAAGGGCCAGTGCATAACAGAAAATTATTTCTGGCTGAATTGCCTTCTTTTTTTATGTAGGAGAAATTTAATGCTTTTATCATGTAATGCTACTTTCAAAATACAGGTTAAGGATGGAAAACAATAGAAATAGAGAAATTCAGAACTCTTCCTTTGAAAAAAATGACCTTTTATATTATTACTATCTTACTTTTGATCTGGGCATAATTGATTTATAACTCTGCTGTCCTTAACAGTGTTCATTATTCTACTCTTGGCCGATGAGTAAAGGTCATGCTACACTTACTCTCAGTCATTACTATAAATGTCATACCGACATGATGCAAGCTACAGTGCTGAAGTTGGGGCTGTGACAGCTGCCATTAATCCTCAAACCTTCAACTAGGCCTTTTTTGTTTTAATGTTCATGATCAATTGCATCATGGGACATTTTTCCCTGCTATCCAAATGTGTTTTGCTGGCACTCACCAACAATGACAAGAAATTTAGCATTTTTTTCTGCTCAGTGGCTGACAGTGAATAGGCTGTGATTTCACTGCTTGTTCCCATTACTCTATTTGATGAATATTAGTGCAGATGTCTTTGACTCTGAGGCTGGAATGCAAACAGTCTTCCAGGGATATTTTTCATATTTGAGTATAAACTGACTAAAAAAGTCCCATACCATTGTTTCCATTCTTCTGGTTTGCAAATATGGAAGTATATGAGCAGTAATACCGTGCCTGAGTTTAAAATTCTACTCCCAGGATCACACTGGACTCAACATTTTCAGTCTGGTTTCTTGTGAACATTTATGCCAGCAAAAGGTCATGAGACTAGCATAAATACATTGACTTTAAATTTAAAACTAGAAGAATGTTTGCTTTGCTTTTTGCAACAATGATCTGTCATTTTTGGGTAGTCCTTGAGGTATTACAGGGCAGAATTATTATTAATCCTAAGTCTTTGGCTATGCCCAATCAACATATAGGCTGTGACAATTGCACCAGAAGTTGAATATTGATATGAATTACATGCCATCTTCAATCATAGTAAGTGTGTTCTACCATACACCTTAACTTTACTTGTATTCATGTTCCTCAACTTCATTCTGCAGGCTGGGTCTTCAACCAAGATCAAATCAAGTGATACTGAGAAGTCCAATGCTCATGTTTTATCAGGAGTATTCTGTGGAACAATTTCAAACATTGTTTTGTTGTGTAGTATTTTGACTTTTTGAATTTACTACAAGAAGCTTCACTGGAAAGTATTCAGTTATTTACTAATCTTAATGGATAACTCCAAGAAGTAGTGGCTTTTAGAATAAGGCCAATCTCCCCCAACTTTATGACCAGTAGCAGGAAAACTCAGCAGAAGTAAAGCTGGCAGAAATTTACTGTTGCAAATGTTCAATAGATGCTTTATTAATGGATTTCTACTGCACAGAATAAGGACAAGTCAGTTGTGAAAGACAAGCTCCTCATATATTATGGACAGAAAGAAGGTCATCTCTTTATTACTTAACACAGAGTTTAATGTGCTTACACAGTTTCCCACATCTTTTTTTAACTTCACCTATGTTGTATCTTCCAGGACTGTAAAGTTCTTATTGATTGTGCTGAGTTTACCTGAACCAGCACCAGTTGCCTACCAGCTGTTTGCTCTGTCCTCTCCTGAATGGGACAGGGGGAGGAAATAAGATGGAAAAGTTCATGGGTCAAGGTAAAGACAGGGAGATCACTTACCAATTACCATTGGACAAAACAAACTCGACTTAGGGGAGATTGATTTAATCTGATAATAGTTACATTAGAGTAAAATGGAGAGGAACAAAGATAAAAACCAAAATACTTTACCCTCACTCCTCTTCTTCCCAAGTTCAACTTCACTCCCGCAGTCCCATCTCCTCTGCCTCCTGCCCCCTGGGCAGTGCAGAGAGATGGGGAATGGCAGGCTGCAGCCAGTCCATAAAAGATCCTCTCTGATGCTCCTTCCTCATCACACTTGGTTGCCTGCTCCAGCGTGGGATCTCCACATGCTGCAGTCGTTCAGGATAGACCTGCTCTTCACAGGCTGCAGGTCATGCCAGGACCCTGCTCCAGTATAGGCTATCCATGCAGCTTCCCTCAGGACAATCCACCTGCTCTGGTGTGGGGCCCTCCATGGGTTAGGTGTAGGGTGCTTAAGATCCCTTCTAACCCTATGATCCCTTCTTTCCGAGTTTTGTATTATCTTCTTCTCTTTCAAAGTTGAGAGGAAACTATCCAAAAATCAAGGGTGGCTGCTGGCCTGAGGTGAATTTGATCCAATGTGAGAATCTGATCGCAGATGAGAGTGGAGCACAGAACACCTCATACATCCTTATCCATCGCCAAGTGGGATTGACTATAATAGAAACAAATAGCAGAAGAAAGCTTATTTTTCTTCATAGAAATAAAGGAATCATTAAACTTTGTCCTGCCTTAAGGCACTTGGAATCTCAGCACAAAAAAGTGTTAATATGTGTAAATGTATAAACTAAATGAAAAGGGGATCTTGGCTTGCTGTGAGGATTGCGTGTTTTCTCTGCTTGACTTTGGCTTTCTTAATTGTGATTTTCACATATATTTCATGTTATTTTGCAGCTAGCAGAATATTGTATTTTATGTCTGTTTTCTTTATGTATACATGCTGCTTTGTCTTACTATAGCAAAAAGGACAGCAAATTAAACATTACAATGGAAAAACTTGGGCAAGTTAACACACCATTAAGATGAATAAGCCAGTTCTTTGATACCATGGAAGTGTTTCTGTTGTGAACTCACTAGTAGGGTGGAAACCTGATTTATGCAACTGGCTGTAGAAGGAAAGCTGTGTAAGTTAAGACTATCTTAATAGAAAAAAAAAGAAAACCTATAAAGTGGTAGAGTGTGGTGTAGTCAATTTTATGGTACACAGGTGTCATAAATTTGTGGAATCAGGACATTTTCCACAGTTGCAAATTCCTGCTGCCAGTGATAATGTACATTAAGCTATATTTATTGTATGATATTATTCTCTAAGTACAGTGCCAGTAAGTTATATTTTATGTACAATATCTCTCTGTCTCAGTATTTATGTTTGCAACTCTTTCCTATGTAGAGTACAAAAGAATGGGAGAATACTTCAGTAGATTACTAAATTGCTGAATCTAATAGAGACTGCAACCACTAATAATACAGTATTTATTTTGCTCTTGTGTTGTTAGATATTGCTCACTAAAATGGTGCTTTAAAATGCAGGTGACCTCTAATTCTACTGTGAAGAATTAATGGTTCACTTGATCTCTGTGGAATTGGCTGATCAGAAAAGCACATGCATGAGCGTTAATGATGCACTATGTCCATTCTGACTGCCTCACTTCACTGCTGTTCCCAGCCTGGCCTTATGCTGTGCAGAAGTGCAGAATTTTGCTCCCTGGGCACTTATCTCTGAAGCTATAGAAAATTTTGAAGAGTCCTTCAGAGCCTTGTGGAACTCTGAGAGGAAAGATTATTTCCTGCTGAGTTGCTAGGAAAATTTTCATCACCATTTCCAACTTCTTTTCTTAAAAAGGAGGCCAGGGAAAATGCTCAGCTTTCACTCTGTGCATGGTGAGGAACAAAAAGTGGTATCTGCTGGAGTTTCTGTACTGTCAGCTGGAACATCAACCTAATGTAGGCCATTCTGGAAGCATTCACTCAGACCCATGTGAGCTCAGCTCAGAAACAGCCCGGTCAGTATGGGGATGGTGACATCTGTGGCTTTTTGGCCTGGTTCAAAGCACTGACTGGTCAGACAGGCATGTTTTCAAGTCATAAGTTATATGGAGAATGTTTTCCCTGGGAATAGGAAGGAGACACTTTTGTTGTAAGACCAGACCTCCATGATGAAAGCAGTAATCAGTGGCAGATGCCCAACAGACATTGGCTGGTCCCAATGAAGGTGCTCAGCTGGAGACTACTTCAGCATTAGGCAACTACTAACCTGCTGATGTGCAAGTATGTGTGGAAATTACAGTGTGCTAAAGAAACATTCAAAATATTTTCTCATGTTTCTCAAGAGCTTTTGATGGAATTCATGTACCTGCTTTCTCATCCTTTGTTTTTCCCATATAAGCACAGGAATGTGCGATAGGAAAGGCATATTAACTAAGAATTAATGCAATTTCTTGTTCTAGTGAGGGAACCAGCAGATGCTGTGCACATGTACAGCAAGAGGTAATTCTTCCTCTGAAGAGCTCTCAGTATAACTAACAACAGTGATGATGATGTAAGTCTTAGTGAATCATCAGATGTAAGTCTTAGTGAATCATCATAGGAAGTTGTTGACTTATACATAGGGGGGCCAGGCAAAGTGCATGTTTTCAATGTTTGCTTCCTTTGGGAAAACTAGTCTTGGATTCATATCTGTCAAAACAGCCATTCATAATGTCTTTACAGCACTACAGTTCCAAGTGGCCCTGCATATTTATCTCTTTTTTTTTTTCTGAAGGCGTTCCTAGATGACATTGAAAGACATCTTCAACGATACAAGAAATAAATACCTGGCAGAACTAACTGTTAGGCAAGTGTAAACTAGGAGGGGTTGTCTGATTGCAGTTCAAACTTACTGACTAATTTGCAGCCCCAATATAATGCATTTCTAATCATATACTTGAAAGCAATGATGAAATCTGCAGGAGCAGCAATAAGGAAGCAGCACAGCTATGCAGACATACACTGATAATGATGCCTTTTCCTGGTCTTAAAATTAAGAGAGCTGAACACAGTTAAGAGGGGAAAGGGTTTTTACCTCGGTATTTATTTAAGGATCCTTAGGTGCGCTGAAATGCACATTGAAATGCACCCCGAAGTCCCCACCAAAGAAAAATGGCCACCCCCGATGTGATGAGTATACAATTATATGCCTTGCAAAAATTAGCATATCTATCAAAGATTCCCCAATGAAGGATTCGAGTGAGACCCCTCACTGGGGGAACCTTCCCCCTGGATGGTCCTATGTTTGTTTACAGAATGTGTTCTGGAAAGGACCTTGGTGTCTGGGGTTTTTAGAATGTTTAGTCTCTAAGCTTAATGGGATACTAGGTCTAAGAGGAGTTATCAAACTTAAAGAATTACAACTATGCAGGCTAAAAGCACTAAGAATATATAAAGCTATATAAAAGAGTGTATAAAAGGGGTATAAAAGAAAAAGCAAAAAATCATCATGGCATCAATAACACAGCATGCAGGCAGTTTCTTCCTTAGTTGATAGCTACCAGCAGTGAAAATACTGTCCATGTTTTCAGAGTGCTTCTTTCTCAGGGAGCCAGGAAATGTTCAGCCTGTAGGAGATATGTTGTACTTCTACTGACTTTCTCATGCAAGGTTTGGTGCAGATGAAAGTGTATGACCTTCAAGTCAACTTTTCTCCTTTGTTTTGTGAGCAATGCCCAAGGTGCTGCCAGTCTTAAAGTGGAATTGCTGTCCGTGAAATAACCAGTAAAATAAACTGTAAAAAAAAATTGCTGCTTGTGAAAACACCAGTATTGGTGTTATACTGGTGAGAGAAGAGATGGGCAATGTGTGTTCTGCCACTGCATTTCAAGAACTCCAGTTCATATACAAATAATACAATCTGAATTTACCTGTAGTTGCACATACATTTTCCCAGCAGCAGTTCTCATATAAACAGCTCCTGATATCTCTGTCACTGGCATCTTTTCTGTCCCCTGGCTAATCCCTCAGTTATGCTGGAATAACTGCATATGGGGTCTGTGCTAAAAAACAAATGAAGGAACTCATGCAACTGAAAAAGTATTTTTGTTTTTTCTGAGGTTTTCTTTTTATTTATTTTTAGCCAATATTGTTTTCAAATGTGGCACTTGGCTCTTAGCAGCATGGAATCTGAGTATTTTCTATTTCTCCTAAAGTGGAAGATAGGACTGTAACATCCCCACCATTACTATGGTGCATATAGAGAGTACAAGTGTCAGAATGTGAAGGGGTGATATTAAAAATGCTAAGCTCATGCACTCTCAAAACAATGATAATTGTGGCGTAATCATAGTCATTACTTAAGTTAGCAGTCCCTTTTATTTAAAAGTAGGGGTTTTTATAATGGTGGAAGGTTATTCTCTATGAATTTTTACCTAACTTATAAAGCAAGTGGTGTTATTGAGTGTAGGACTGTGGATTATCAATGAAGCAATAATTATTACCAGTGCTATAAGGTATAAAATGTTCCCATGTGTTTTGTTTTGTTTTTCTACCACATTGTGGTGATATTTATTTTTTTGTACCTTAAAAGTGCTGGAAATGGGAAAACTTCTCATAGAAGTTTCTTAGGAAATTTGTTCCCCTTTCAATAGGAAATATTAAGATGTTTACTCAACTGTCTCAGAATTATAGTGCAGTTTAGGGAATTAATTATTATACTGGCAGCACACAGATTCTCTTTAGAGCTTCCTGCCATGGTCCTGCTGTGTTGTGCAAGTGCAGTCAGCGACGCATTTCTGCTTGTTCTTCAAGCCCTTAGTCATAGCCCAAATAACTTGATTTGACCTTGCTCAGCTGAATCTGGCTTTATTTGTCTCCACAGTGGATCACCACTCTTCCCATTCTGGATAGTGAAGGAAAAGGGGGTGAATTCATGTTCCTGCTATGAAAACAGTGTGCCACGCTGCCTGCATAGGCCATGAGTCATGGTTTCCTTGATGGTAACTGGGGGAAGAGATTCATAATGTCCTGGCAGCACTGCCCCTCCTACCATCTCTAGCTGTGACTAAGAACATGACATTGCTCATCTGGAGACGAAGGTGACGACTCCGAAGAGTGAAGAATGTTTGTGCACGTTATTGTGTGCAACAGTACATACACTGATGGGCAGAATGGCAGTGGAGCTTTGTGTGAGGTATTTCTCTATGAGTAGATAAAACCAGTGAGCTGTGAAGGCACATAACCTTTCAGTGGTAGCTGCTTTGATGAATAACTAATGCTAGTACTTCCAGGGATGATATTCTTTATGGTTTGGAGAGATGACTTGTGAGTGTGTTTTTGAAAGCACAGTAACACACCTTGCAGCCTAAGGCACACTGCTCGCACTTTGTGATGGATCTAAGTAATACAGAATTCTTGTCAGTTATATACCAGATTCAGAACTTTGTGGGAAGGAGATCCAGTATGCCTGTGCAGGGAACAAAGGTCAGACAAATGGGAAGTGAATGCTGCAGAAACATGGTGAGTCATTTTAAGTCACATATTTAATTGATTCGTATAAGAATATCATAAACACTCCTGTAACTTCCATCACAATGATTATGCATACTGCAAGAGTTGCTTAATGAGGCTTGCCTAAGTCTCTGCCAGCCCTACCATTCTGCAACAAAGGTAATAATGGAGCATTGTAAAAACTGAGCCTGAAGATGTCTGTTCAGTAAACACAGAAAATTTCTCTGAACGGAGACAATTTCTTTTCACTAGAAGAGCAATGTAGGTCTGCATGTGTGCCTGCTTGCACGTATGTGCAAAGGCTTTAAGGGGAGTAGATGTGTTCACCAGAGAACAAAAAGTGCCTGTGCTTGTAATGTGCAAGTAATTAAAGTTGCTGAAGCATTATTGGTGCTATACACTGAACAAATTCTTATTTGGCAAAAGAAAAAATATAAAGGTTCTGATGGAAACAAGGGTACTTTGATACATACATCATGTCTCACAACAATAATGAAAAGAGGGCCAGAAGAAGAGATCTGGGCCAGGAAACTGCACAAAACTTTTTTAATTGATGTGTGTCAGAACAAAATAATGGGAACAGAGGCCAGTTCTGACTACACTTATTCCTCAATAATTCCATCATACCTAAAAGGATATCACAGATGTGACCACGCAAAAATTTTGGGCATAAGGAAAGAGTTAAAAAATATTTTGTGAACTTGGAAGTCATGGAATTGACAAGGATAAAGATTATTGAATAAGGCTTTGAAGGATTCCGTGTTATCTTGCAAACTGCTGGGTCAACAGAGAAAGCACTGCATGTTGTGGAGGATTCCATTACTGCTGTAGCTGGTGCCGCTGTTTGCAGTGGGAGCACAGCTGCGCCAGGAGGGAATTATTCATCCACTGCCCAGGTAGCTGACCAACTGTGTGTTTAGTGAGTGTGGAACAAAGCTATCTCTTCAGGCTGCTGACTTCCTCCAACCTCGGCTGCAGCAGCAGAAGGCAGTGGCAAGCTAAGGAGGGATGCCCCCAACTACAGCAGTAATCAGCTTTCAATGAGATGAGATGGTCAGCGTGCTTCCAGGGAACCCAGCTGGGGCTTGTGCAGACAAAGCAACAGCTACAGAACTGTGAAGGAGGGCAATACATATTCTTGCTGGAGCCAGTCCCAGATACTCTAATTCCCAATCCCACTTTTGTTCTCAGGGGACCACAAAGAGGGTTTCTGGTTAGTCTGTATTTAAGAGAGTAAGAGAGAAAGGCTCCTGATCCCCCTCTTCATTTACACAGCAGATCAACAGAAGCCATCATTTGTTGATTTTTAGTGAGTCAACCATGCTGATTTTCAGCCTGTTTTTGCTGCAATCAGAAATCAACAGATAATTTCCACCTCAGCTAATTTAGTGCTCATGGGTTCTTCGAGCTTTCCCTTTCAGTATCGTCACAGGAAAATGAAATGGGGAGGAGTGGCCAACTTACCATTAGAGCCACTGTCAGCTTCCATCTGGCAAAATCAGAAAACTATCCCTTTTTGCTGATTATTCAGAAAGCTTTGACGGTCTACGCTAGTCTGGCACAGTTGAGCATGGCGGGAGTCACTATACACAAAAGCATCAACCAAACAGCTCCCTAGGGATGTACAATGTGAGTAATAGTGGGTTAATTTCTCTGGAAATTTCTGAAAGAGATGGCTATGTATCAATAAATTATTCCAGATGACTAAAATGAAGTGCTGGAAAAGCCTCAAGGGACTCATACAATATTGTCAAGGAGACTCTTCCCTTCTGTTCTTAAAGGTGGCTTGCAATATATATATGAATATATAAAACTTTTGCCATTTAGTGCTACTTTACAAAGGAAGAAGACCTGAAAGTTACTTGATTTGGTTTAGCCTTTCCCTAGCAGGCAATGGTTTCTTTAATTTCAGAACATCTGCTACTTTCTCTGTTTCTCTTTGCTTTATAAGGAAGTATAGGTCATGAAGTTCATACATTCTTAGGCTTTAATTGAAACTGAGATTAGTGCACTTGAGCTTGAGTCTTTTTTTATGTCTTTGAGCTCTTTATGTAGCTATTGCTCAGATGTTTGAGTTGCATAGGTGTTAACCAAAACAAGGGATTAGATTGCACAGCTTTTGCAGTGATTTAATTAAATTGATGCAACCCCAATTCAGTTTTGTTAGATCAGCACAAAATCCCATGCATAGACAAGCCCAAAGCATTTTAGAGAACTTGATAAGAACTTCCTTGCTTTCACATTTTCCTCCTGTTTTATTTCATTGGTTCTTCTGGTGGGATGAGGCTACTGGTTCACAACGGTCATAAAGGCTTCTGGGAGTCAGAGTGCAAACAAGACCTGAATAAAGAAAACAAGCTTCAAACCATTCATCAGCTTTATCACTACCCTTTTCACTTTTTGAGCAAACAGAGTATTGACCCTGTGGGAGAATGCTGTGCTGAAAGCCTATGAAAGCCTTTTAAGCATAAGACACTGGGTCTGCTCTGGGACCTGGAAATCAATCTGCTCTACAGTGATGCTTCCCACCAGCCCTGAAGAACAATAGCTACCAACAAACAGAAGAAGAAGACACCTGGCAGCAGACAGCAGAAGCTGATGCAGGAAAGTCAGGGCAGGAAATAGTACTGACACTGTGTTTCAAATTGGCACATCCCACAAACATGGGTTCAGTTCATCCCCGCAGTTGTTCCACTCCAGGCCTGAAAAGAACAGAAAATGAAAGCTGTAGTTCTGCAACTTAATTTTATCCTTGGATAAGGCAGTGGTTACTCTTCTTCAGCACAGGAAGAACAAGTGGTGTGTCTTAATATTGTAAGGGCTATCACGGAAAGAGATGACCTTGCACATTTTTTCTAGGGATACCCTACATCTTCATTGCTCCATCCTCTTTTTCTTTGTGTCAATTTTTCTATTTAATTGTCCAAATGGAAAAAGATAAATATGGCAATTTGGCCAAGATTTCCAGGCCTCTGGGCTGGTTAGTAGAACATGGAAAAATAGCCATATGCAGGCCTTCCCTTTTATTGCACAGATGGCATGTGCTTGTACAATAACCCAGTTGCATCTCAGATACCTCTCAGTGTGTCAGACTCACTGTGGTGTGTCACATTGTGCACGCTCACACACTTCTGACTGTGAAATACTAGATAGAAATACAGCAACCTTAATTACTTTAGACATTTGAGGATTTTGCATAAGCGAAGCACATGTTTTTGTAGTGAGGCAGAGGTCAGAATGTCTTTCCATAAACAGAAGTAATTTTGTGTGCTCTGCAGTGCATCCAAAAGCCATTATAAGCAGTATGGCAGTCCATACTCCTTCTGTCTCACTCTTTGCTTTAGTGGTGACTGGTGATAATAAAGGACTTAAAAATAAGAACAATGCAAAGATTGTTACAAAACGGAAGTGACTGCTCTGTGTATAATAATGTATAATATGCCTGCTGTAACATTTTAGTATGCATTTACGCTCCTTTCTGAGGTTCACAGCTTGGAAATACTATTTGGTTTTTCACAGACAAAATCTTTGCTGACAACTCTATTCCATAAAACTGTAGGATAATTCAAGTTGGAAGTAGCCTCATGTCTCTAGTCCTACCTCTTTCTCAGGCAGGCTACTTGTAAGACCAAGGTTACTCTGGAATTCATCCAGTTAGGTCTTGAAAAGCTCCAAAGATGGGGACTGCACTGCCTCTCTGCTACCCTGTTTTTCTGTCTGACACAGGGAATGTTTTTCCTTATATCCACCCTGAACATATCTTGTCTCAGTTTATGCCCATTGTCTGTCATCCTCCCACCATGCGCTGCAGTGGAGCCACCTCCTTGTACATACTGGCAGGCTGCTAGGTAGATGTATCAAAAGCTGTTTCTTCTCCAGGCTGAACAACCACCATTTCCCCAGCCTCTCTCTGCCAGACAAGTGCTCCAAAGCCTAGAACATCTTGGTAGCCCTTTACTGAATGTGCTGCAATGTGTTAGTGGATTTCTTGTATTGGGGAATCCAAATCCATACAGAGTATTTTAGATGTTGTCTAACAAGTACTGAGTAAAGGGAGATTATCACTTTCCTGGCTGTGCTTCTGCTGAAACAGCCCAGGATGCTGTTGGCTTTCCCTGCTGCCAGGCAGATTGCGGGCTCATCCTGACTGCCCGCCATGATTCCCAGGTCCTTCTTAATCAGCTGCTCTGCAGCTAGTCAGTACCCGGCCTGTATCATTGCCAGGGTTATTCCTTCTCAGGTGCAGGACTTTCCTTTTCTCCTTGCTAAATTCCATAAAGTCATGGCTGACCTGTTCCTCCAGCCTATCTAGGTCAGTCTGGTTGTCAGCCCTGCCCTGAAGTGAATCAACTGGTTCCCCCTGTTCAGTGTCATCTGCAAACTTGATTAGAGTTTACTCCATCACCCCTGCGGGTTAAAATAAAGGTGTTGAAAGATAGTAAGAATGATGTTAGATTATTAAAATGCTGTATATGTTTTCATACCTAAGAAAGCCTCTTGAAGGAGCGCTTACTGCCAGTTAGACCCATCCACTACCTGTAACCTCAGGACATTGTGTTTGGTGAACAAATGTGTGAGTCGTGTGGCAGGCACAGTCCAAGCCATAGCAGGCAGTTGTGCCATCTGCACAAAAGGTGCACAGCTGCAGCTCTGTGCTCAGCCTCAGTACTGCCATGATCATCTAAATGGATGAAGTGGTTCTTGTCCCAATGGATTAGAGTCCCTGCAAACCAGTCCTTCCCACAAGTCAGCCATATCACAGGTAGGGAGTGTCGCCAAAGAACGTGACCATAAATTGTTATACATATGCATAGTGTAGAGGGTATATAGTTCTCTGCCTAAGGGAAAGGTACATAACCTCAGGAAAGACAGTTCTTGGGTTCATACAATCACGAAGAAGTCAATTATGTTCTTTTACAATTTAATTTCTTGCCTCTAAACTAAAGAAAGTAACATCACTGTACTACACAAACATCTTTTGAGGGTAACTAATGTTTTAGAAATATCAGTGATTATATTTGGGTAGCAGTAGTTTCTTCAGACTCTGAGTGAGAGCAGAAGCCTGTGTATTATACCCCATATATAAATGTACTGTTGGTTATGCATGGTCCTCAGAGGGAAGCTTCACATGGGGAGAAGAAATATGGAGGAAAGGGGAACATGAGTGTTAGAAACCTTATCAGTATTTACATGAAAGATTGTAAAGTACTGCTACACAAATGAATGATCAGCAATACACATAAGTATTTTGGAAATTTCTCTTTAAAAGCACAACAAGAACTTCATAACAAAACTGTTGTGTGTCTAAATTTTATAATGCAGAGGCCAATAATCTATGTAAATCTTGAACTAGGGCATGTGTGATAAAAAATGCCACATGCAATTAGTACAAAAACATTTAAAATAGGAAAGTTGATTGTGGTTTGTTTAAAAATCACGGTCTCCTTTCATTGTACAGACTAACTGCCCATAATCACAACTACACCTGCTTTTTACTTTTATTTCTCATTAAGTGTAAAAACAAAGCAAAATAAACACCTAGTGTTGAGCCTGACCCCATGCCCTTTGAAAAAAACAAACCCCATGCCCTTTGATCATATTGTACAAGACTCCTGGTAACTTCAGAGGGTATTTCATCCAGCCCATTGTTTTTAAAAGTCAAAAGCTAACGCAGATTGTTCATTTCCTGGCATTGGCATCAGCAGTAAATGGGATTGCCTCACAAAACGTTTGCTCAGTCCTCTGGGACAAAGGATAAGAGCATGTTACATTGCTCAACAATGATCTCCTCAACCAGCTACACAGCAGCACTGTTTCATTTCAATAGCTCATTACCTCCTTGTCAGTAAAATGAGTCCATGGAGTTGAAACTATGGGAAGAAGAGTGAAAGCCAGCAAGAAGGGTGGGTCTGAAATACCATTCTCGAACATACCCTGCTTCCCAATGAATCATATAGGAGATAGAGGCTAACGTTATGAAAAGGCAGCAAGGTGATAAATTATTCATCTGAGGGAACATAGCGGCTGCTTGATGGCCACAGTCTTCTTGGTATCACTTTGGGACAGGAAGTATCCTCCTGTGTTGTAGCCTGTACACGGTAGGCATCTATACCACTGCCAGTTGTCGAGACTCCCTCCATAGTGAATGAACAGAAATAGGCCTTCCTACTCTATCTCCTAAATGGAGGTGATTCATTTAATCTATTTTAGACATCGGAAATGGGATGAGAGGAGCTCTGCCCTCAGAAGGCCTGTTCCCTTGACTATAAAGGGAGCCTAGACAGTTAACTCAGAGACAGACACCTACAATGCAGAATCTATATTTGGACAGATGAATCCCACTGCTGGTGTTTACTATAAATAGAGAAGTGCACAGTATATTTAAAGCAGAAAATCCATTGGGTACTGCTGAGATTATTGTTAATGCTGCTTAAACTAGTTAATTAAATAACTAGTCAATCACCCCCTAGTGTAGAGAAGACCAGCCATACAGCTACTGAAGTCAATATCAAAACTCATGCAGGCAACAGCAAGAACTGATCTGTGTCTATGTAAACCCATGCATTAAAGCAAGAGGAAAACCCAGCCTTATTTCTAGATTCAGTCCTTTTCATTTTTTTACATTATAGAAATTTGAATATTTCTGTCTGCTGGTTGTAGTTGAAGGAAGCAGCTGCAAAGCTCAGCTGAACAGCTACAGCTTTCCTTGTGAGTGTTCCTAGTCTGCCCAATTGCACAATCCAAGACATAAATGTAAGCCTGTTTCAAGGGTGTTCGTTGCCCCCATAATTTAAGACTGAATTGCCATTTAAGACTCATTACTAATAAATTTCAGGTAATGTCTTTACAAAATTAAATAGTGGCAGTGACAAGTTTCTATATCATAGGAGTGACAGCCCTGAATGTCATCAATGTAAATCAGATCAAATTAATGATTCTGGTACCTAAACTGCAAAAATGCAGCACTTGATACTGCTCAATCAACTATAGCTATACGGACTATAGTAATAATGTGTTCATTTACTCCTTCATAAATCAGTTTGAACTGGATTGAACAGCATGATAGGCAAGGGAGGAATTTTTGTGGATATTTTTATAATTAAAGGGAAGAAAACTTTTCATAAGACTGACTTCCAGGTGGCTAACCGCCATCTCTGAGAGAATGTGTTATGAAACATTGGACATATTTACCATGGAGAAAGACTCACCAGCCTAAAAGGCTGGCTGGATTGTTTTGAACTTTATGGTGGTTGGTGAAAATTTTGAAGTCTGTTCTTGAAATGTAAACCAGATTTAGCCATGACAGCTGGAAAACAGTCCTTTGTTTCCTCCCTGCCTTATTAGGGGATTTAATTTCTCTGGTGGAACCTCACATTCCAGTAAGCATCCCCGGCTGAAATGAAACACAAGTTGTTACCTACTTGTTGACTTCTCCCTACCTGTGTGATAATTGGAGACTGCATGCCTACTGTAATTGTGAAATCACCTCTGAGAAATCAGTAGGAGTTCACAAAGTGCTGCAATTAGCTCTAAGAGTTAAAAGTGGCAGAGGGGTTAAGAAATTGGGAAAAAAATCACTCATTCAGAGAGGTCTTCCTCTATGGATCAAGGGTGATACGATGATGTGACAGGTAAGAAAAGGGTGAAGTGAAAAATTAGTGGACCCAAGCAGGTGGATAAAGAACAGAAGGGATGGCCTGTTCAACCTCACATCACCTGTTCAACCTGTTGAACCTTCTAAAAGCAAAATAGCAGGAACCATTATGGTAGAAGAGGTTTCTGAAGAACTTCCTGAGGAAAGGCCACTGGTTAATTTTTTCCCCCACTGGGCAATTTCCACCAGACCCAGGCTATCAAACAAGACTGTTGGCTGTTCCCAACAAAATGGCTAAAAAAAAGGATGTCCTGCCCTGACTTTCCATGTTCTTGAAGTCTCTTTCTTCCCCTTAGTCATATTTTTTGATCTCACATTTTGCCACTCAGCTTTTAACTGCACTTTGAGTTGGCCAGTGCTGCTCTACCAATGCAGGATGATGAGTGGAAAGCGAGAGACCCGACTTGGCCAGGCAGGGGATATCCCATGCAGGTGGGAATTGTGCTCCTGGCCAGCAGTTACTAGAGGTGACTGGCTACTCCAAACTGTTTCCAAGACTATGCAGTTGTTTCATAGCCTTAAAAGCTCAGCAACAGCTACACCTCCCTTGCTTTCCACTCTCCTATCCTTTCTGCTTTTCCTGTCTATATTTATTATCAAAAGCAGCAAATCAATCTTTACTCCTACAGTCGTGATCTGAGAGATGAATAAGAAAATTAAGCCTTTCTTGCTGTGCTAAGAAGGACTTCTGGATAACATAATGGATTTTAAATTAATAACCTGTGTCTAGGAAAGGTACTCTGACAGATTTTTATTAAGTTGGTCTTGTTAACCACTTGATTTCAATTTCCAAATGCTTTGTGTTTTGTTTTTGTACACACTAATCAATATAATTCCCAGATCTGGCATGAATTTCTAGTGTAGCTGGCATGTGACTGAGCAGGCTAAACTTTCTGTACCTAAAACCACAGACCGTGTTAAATGGTTTAACACTTTACATTGGGGAGAACACATTAACACCTATGACTGAAGTCTCACTTATTCCATTGAAACTAACACAATATGACTCACTACATCTAACTGTTGTTGCTACTGATGCCACACTTCATTAGAGATATATTTGCTCAAAACTTCTGAACTGCCCTTCCACCACTGCATAATTTCTATCTAGATTGTCAGGTTGAAAGAGAAAGCTAGCTTCCTTTATTTTAGCTTATTTGGCCATGTGAGTGACAAAGTAAAATATCGTGAAGGCAGAAGCAAGTACTGATGCTTTGGAAAGTCACCAAAGAAGGAAAAAATGAAGGTTTTTACCAGGTACTGTATCTAACATTAATAAATTTTGAGAAAAATGTAAGTTAAAGCACAATATGTTACAGAGGTAGTAGAGCATGTGCAAACTGCAATAATTTACTCAGGATAAATGATCATGTCCTGTTTTCAATGAAAACGAGCTTGGGAGCTCATGAAATGGCAGAAGATGAATCTCTGTTTCCTTTTACATGTCCTTTCAAGGTGAAGGAGGTCAAACAAAGCAGTCTCTAAGCTTATAAATCACTCTTCTAGACTAGTTTAAAATATCGTTCTACAGAAACAGAGGTGACAGGTTTTTTAAATGAAGATAAAAGAAGTTGCTGACAAGTATTTGATTTGTTGAAGGTTTTCAGTAAGAACTTTGGAAAGTAAGAAAAAGGAGAAATTCTGAAGAAAACAGGGAAATCTCTGGTGGGTAGAACTGTTAATAATGAAAACTGAAGAAACCCTAGTACCCAAGAACACAGGATTTCTAGTGAAAGGCAGGAATGGATGAAGTGTGTTTAATCCTGTTACAAACGAAGTAACATTTGTAATGTTACAGAAAACATTTCTGAAGAAAAGAACCCCAAACTTTCCTTTCCACGAATTTGCATTTTATTTAGAATTTCTTGTAGTCATCACGTGTCTTCACGATTCCTGACACAAACACTACAAGGACTTTGTGAAAACATCCTGCAAGTTTCCCATGCCTCAAAGATTATTTATATAAACATTATTTGACATGAAGTCAATACAACATGAAAGACATTAAACTGAGTTGTTTTAATAACAACCTTATTAGAGTCAAGCAACTAATAAGTACAGAACAGACAAGAGACTGTTGTCTGAACATTTTAGACATGAGGCATTTTCCTCAGTGTGAGAAAGAACATATGTGTTTTCAGCCATGCTATAGTCAAGTTTCAAGCAGGAACAGAAAGGGGAACAGTACTTTTATTCATGTATCTCTTCAACCCATTCACAGGGTAATTCTGACCAGCAGACACAGTTTTAAACATTACTGTTCTTTCCTGCAATATGAGCAAAACTGTATTTAACATTGTGTTAGTTGACATTACCTATTGCAATGCACTTTCCAAAACCTAAGATGACAAGAGGGCTTTCATTGGCAAGTCTCCACTGGTCTCATTCAAGTGAAGGTCAGGCTGGTATGAGCTAGGTTTTTGTCAGTGATCTCTGCTTGTGTCCTACAAGTTTTCTCTTTTCGTCTAAAGCCTTTTGACAAAGCTGAGAATACTGGTTGTCTGTCCTTCTTAATTACATAGGGTAAGATACTAGGAAAGGTTTAGTTTCCATGGCATGATCATTTTCACTAGCATTTTTACTAGGTCATGCCTGCAAGAATGGGTGATTGAGGGATAGTCACTGGTCGAGTGTCCAGAAGTCAAATGAAGTTAGGTCTGAAGAAATAACTGGAGCTGTGGTCTTTGTCTTTGTTGCTAATAGGAGACCGTATGGGCTTTTATGTGCTCTTGAAGTGAGTTTGACACACACATTTTCTTCTGACAGATTGCTTTGGGTTTTCACACCTGCTTCAATTCTCCTATACTCCTTTATGAATGCTGAATAACTAAAACAATCCAAAACGTTGCTGTATAGACACACATTTATAATTATACATAGGCATAAAGGTTGAAAAACCTTGGTCTGTCCTCTTTGTATGGTATGTATGACTCACCTAAACTGCAGCCACAGTATGTGTGAATCTGCTGGCACAGGAGATTACAGCTACAGAGAGAGGCTGGATTTGAATGTGAAGAAGTCCCTCCCTTGAGCTTCCCTGCTGTCATCCTGTCCCTGTGTTTTCTGAAAGCAATTTCCTCACGCTTTCACAGCTGTTCTGACCATTCTTGCATATTTCCACATTGTTAACATTATCCATGTCCAAGGGCATACTGACCTGATGCTTGGCTCTGAGTAATGACCATCTTCATTCACACTGAAAGTTTTTAGTGCTTCCCTCTTGAGTGCTTCACTCTGCCATCAGCACATGTAGATACTGAAATAATATAAACAATATCTATAGCTATATCTTTTAATTCCAACAAGCTACTCTGTTTTGGGAAGAGAGTGTGGATAATGAAATATTTTGCTAATTAGGATTGATGATTGCTCATGATAAATGTGAAGTTCTCAGGCTGATCCTTGCTTGTCACTCAGTTTAATTACATTTTCTAGAGCAGGTTTCACACAGAGCCTGAGCAGAATAGTTACTGTATTTGTCCTAGTGGAGCTGTTTCTTCTGGTATTGCTCCAGGGGTGATCTGAGATGATATTTAATCTGTTCAGGAGAAGACACAGTCAGATACAGTGATGTTTCTTTACAGGAAACTGCCTACTGTCTGCCACGGACATCAGAAGGAAAGGAAGAGCATTTTGATTGAACAAAGGAGAAATACATCACTTAGTTAAAATTAGATCTTTCCTTTTTTTAAAAAAAGTGAGCAAATACCCTTTCAGAACAACAATGACAAAAAACAACAATAACAAAACCCAAGATAGAAGAGAGAGCTAAGTTTGCACTTCATATTTTTAAGCACTGCTGATTTGGAAGCCAACCATGAATGGCAATAGTTGCTTATGCACTGTACATGCTGTACTCCAAAAGCATATCCGCTTCAGCAGGCCAACCAGAAGGGAAAGCAGGCAATTTTCCTTTCAAAAAGAAAAGGTCTCATTGCTCACAAGCATTTTGTTCTCAAGTTAACTCCTTTGTTTCTTGTTCTTTGTTTCTTCTATGTAAGACTGACCTTGCACCTGAGCAGTTCAATAACACCTCTGGTATGGTGTTCAAGGGTCTTGAATTATTCTCTGATGTTTAGTCACTGCTATAGTATATGTAGTGTTTCATACTCAGTTTTCCATTTCTCAGTTAATACTGTCAAGGTTTCTCGCCTTTGCTGAGGACTTCTGCTTTTCTTCTTGCTTGATACTGCTGTTGTTGTTGCTGTTCCCTGGTGATAAACAAACTGAAGGTGAACATGAGCTTGTTCATGAAGGCTTGACCTGAAGCCCAGGGGCTCTGTCTCTGGAAGCACATAGGTGAACATGGAGTTATTGTGGGAAGCTGTTCACAAATAATAATCTACATTTAAGGCACCGAAGCATCATCCTGAGAAAATGACAGCATCTTCACTGTTACATTTTTTTACACAATTAGGGCCTTCTGTTAAGAGCAGCCAGAGAACAGCAAGAACTTTCATGTCTAGGGAACAGGATCCTGTTCTTCCATCACCTGAGTTTGATTATCACAGCTCTTCAGTGAACTCATGGATGTGAGGAGAGAAACTGGGCTGGAAAACACAAGTATGGCCCTCTGTACCCTCAAGAAACCGAGAAACAACACCACAACTAAACCACTGTGTTTCAGGAACAGAAACTGTAAAGGAGTTTCTGGAAATAATCCAAGCCAGATCTCAGTAGGAAGATTTCAATGCTCAGAAACAGAAAGAGAAAAAAAAACCCGTTAACAGATGTTTGCCTACAAAACGGGACAACCATAAAAACTGACTACTGCATAATTTGGTACCGTGATTATGATTATGACAATTCTATTACTTTATTTCACTATTGTATTTATTAATTATAAATTTTTTTGCAGGAAACTCTAAATTAACGCTAGGAAGTCTGTGTAAACTCTCTTATTGTCTCCCCTGTGTTTTTGCATATTTTCACATACATCTACTTTGTGATGAAATAGTTGGTTTTGTGCAAGTATTCAGCCACAGCTACTATGGCATCCTAGAGAAATAGTTTTTTTGGGAAGGAGTGCGACTGTTATTTGTCATGGCACATGTACCATCGTGCATATGTCCAAGCCTCAGCCCCAGAAAAGGAAGTAAACCAAATCTTTCCTTACATGAAAATACAGCAAGGTATTATGCCTGTAAATGTAGCAATCATTCTCCTCCTATATTTGAGGGCCAGGACACCCACACATTTGGCATTTTGCCACATACTGTTAGGTAAGGTAATGTCGCATGCACAGCAGGCTGTTCTTATCCTCCATCTGTTCTAAATCATGCAAATTCAAGTTGCGTGTCCCTCAAAAGTCCACTTTTCCAGCACCATCCAGTCTGTAGCAAGCACAGAGGCAAGGATGCCCTTGTGTACAGATTGTATAATAGCTGAGCTGTAAGGGCAGTGAAGAGAGGTGGGCTTTTGTTGCATTAGGCCTCAATTCACTTGCAGCAGAGAGCTGATATTTGGGCTGCAACTTCATCTATTGCACCTGAAAACTGTGTGTGTGGAGGGTGGTTGTTCAATTTGGCATGTGAGGTGTTGTCAGTTGTCATATTTGAGCAATGCCTCAGTCTGTTCATGATTTTGGCAGTCTAGAAGAATGGCTGGTATTTCTCTGAGTTCATCTAGCTTATGTATGTGCTCTTAAAGTATTTGCTATGTTCCAAGTCTTTATAACAAATGCATACCAGTCACAACATCTTTTCCACTGGGACTGATGCCTGGAAGTGGCTACCTGAAAACAGAGGCTAGACAAAAATAGAGAATAAAAGTAGGTATTTATTTCAAGGGCCTTCAAAGGTACACCCTGGGCAGTCAAAAGGCTACACCCAAGATGGACCCTGGGTCATGGGCTCTTCACACTTTTAGAAGTTTGGTCCATTTGCATGTCAGGGTTAATTCTCCAATTATAATTTCAGTTAATGATGTAATTACCCCAAGTTTGCCCCTCCTCTTCAGAGGCTTTTAGTTTACACATTTTGGGGCCTGAGACAATCAAGGTGTCCTTGAAGAGCAAACCTAGAGGGTTTGTTATGTCTGACCAGCATCAGAGAACAGTAGTTAACAGGCCACATGAAACTTCAGTTACACACTAGGCAGTACAGGATTTGAAAAATATATAAGTTAAAACCTAAGGCATCAGAGCTAAGTTACATGTAAGTAAGGCTTAACATACAGAACAATGGGAAAAAATACACCTGATGTTCTCAACAAAGCTAAGTTACATGTAAGTAAGGCTTAACATACAGAACAATGGGAAAAAATAGACCTGATGTTCTCAACAAAAATACCATTTTTTGTATGTTGTAATAGGTTTTTTAAACTGCCATAACAGTGGATGTTTGTTAGAGATAAAAATTGATGCAACATTGCTATGCTTTCAATGAAAAATGGTATACTGAGATCAAAGTACACTGAAAGCAACCTCTCTTCTCTCAACATTCATAGAAGTTGACTACAAGCTGCTATGTTCAGCGGTCAACTTCTTCTGTAGCATTGACATAAAACGTCATGTGTATGTTGTGTGATCATGGCATGCTGCTGTGAAGAGCAATGGCAGCACAAACAGACCAGGAAGGTGAATTGAATCTGCTTTAGGGATCCAAGGCAGATTCTGATTGTATTGGTGTAAATCCAGTCACTTAACTTAATCCCAGGTTTACAGCACTGTTACTGAAATTAAAAATGGCGTCTCTGTAGCTGCATTTTCTAACTGCTCTGAAATTCTGGTCTGAATCTTGACAGTAGTTAGCATAGTTGCTTCCATTTATATCTTCAATATTTCTTTTGGATTTCTATTGTCTTCCCTTTTTCTTCACTTTCTGTGCAGCTGTCACCACAGCATTTCAACTCCAGTTAGAAGAGCAAGGCAGATGTCTCCCAGCAAAGGCTTAGCCAACATCACTCCAATGACAGCTGTGGGAGCAGTGCTGTGATAACAGCATGACCACCAACGTCAACAGAGAATGACCACACCACATCTGCAAAGCTTTTCAGCTTCCACTGGCTTGGGGCCTGCAGTCTCATATCACTTTCATACTTGAGTCTCTCAGCTGGCAGCACTTAATGCTACTTAGTCCTCTAGTATGTTAGATACATTTAAGCCTATTTTTGGGGGTTTATTTCAGTTTTTAAAAACCTGAATTATCACAAAGTATTGTAATCCTGGGGTGAGAAGGACTTTTAAACATGCCTCTTCCCGGGTTTACCCCTGGGCCTAGTTATATCTGAAAATCTAATTGAAAGTTTCAAAACATTACTATGAACCACAACCTTCAGTTCCCCGAAATGGAAATTAGCATGGCAGTATAAAGAATTACCTCAACATCTACTAAAAGAAGAGAAAAATTTAAGCTAGCAAATAGCAACAGCTTCCAAAAAAACCCAAAACAAATTTAGTTTATTAGTGAATGTTGGTTTTGCATTTAAAGCTATAGTTCTGAAATGCACCAACGTAAATATTCATAGATGAAAATAAATACAATTCAAAAAGCGTATGCCTGACATGGAAGCAACCACGTAAGTTCAGTGATATTTCTACATGCTCCCTTATACACCAGGCTCTGTGTAGGGATTTCTTCTGTGACAAAATACTTTGTCAGGTGAAGTCCTAACTTGGTAACACAGCTCCCTCATACATCAGCAAGTTGTACCTCTGCTTGGCCCATGCAGGCCCATGCATGGCCCTGCATGGGCCATGCAGGTGCCTCTTTAGAGTTGTTGCGCCATTTGATAGGAAAAGGAGAGTAGTACCAAGGGTTTCCTCCTCTCCATGTTTCCAGGCAGAGCCTGAAGATTATTGCAGAGAGTCTTTATTTTTTCATTACACTAAACATCATATGGTCACTCTGACTTTTCAGCAAGCAGGACTTGCAGCAGGTACACAAATAAAGTTCCTTACAAAGTAGTGAACCCATGTCCATCGTTCTCCCTATGGCTGGCAGCACAGCCCAGGAGCATTGTGATTCTCTTGAGCTGTTAAATGGAGCAGGAAGGATGTCCCAATCCCTCTCTACAGCTGATAGTTGTGATAACCATTATCAGTCATGAAACAGACTCAGCCCTAAGTTATGCTGTGCAAATAGGAACCAAACCCATTGTTTCCTTGGAGATATCAGCAACACTGTTTGCTACAAAAGCACTTGGTTCTCAGTCATTAAAAACATTCATTGCTCTAAGTAGAACTGTCCTCACTTATTATAGAGGATGACACAAATGCATCTAAGCCCAAGGACACGTTGCAAATTACTGGTTGAGCCTTGAATATGCAGTAATACTTGTACTTGACCATGCTGGAATTTGACAAATAGTATTGGGTTAACCACGCGCACCATTTTTACAACAATTGCTGTCATACCTTGAATTATATGAAGCATTCAGCCTCTTCCCCCCTGCCCCTAGAAGGCAGTTCCTCTAACTGTAGAGTTTCCTCATCTTCCTGGGCTATAGGGTCTATTTGATTAATTACAGAATGTGCAGCCTGGGGATTGTCACAAGTGCCTCTCGCAACGTTTTCGAGGTTGTGTGGAGCTGGAACTTGTGGAACTTGTAACACTTGATAACAGACTTTGGTCCCATTTCAGGAAATCGTCCCTGCACAAAGAAGCTCATTAACATATACTCAAGTTCTGCAGCAGACAGTGTAAAATATGCACATTCTTAAAGTTAAGAAGGTATTTCCCTGAGAGTAACTTGATATGGCTGCAAGTGCAAGCTCAGGCAAGGCAGTGTTTGCTGAGGTCAGTGAACCTAGGTTGTATCTCTCTGTTGCTGCTCTGTGGCACATATAGGATGAGGGTTTCCTTCCCCCCAAAAAAGAGACATTTTACAGGAGAATATTTAGGACATTTATTTTTTGTGTATTTAAAGGAGAAAGTCTGATCTCAATTGCCCTAAAAAAAATGGTGATTCATTTGTAGTATGAGCAACCAGGCAAGAGAAATGTACTTAATTGAAAGAGGAAATAATTTTAGTCAGCTTCAAATTCCTTGTGCTTCACATGCTTATTCAGCTCAAATATTTGTATGAAAAGATGCTCTGGTGAAAAATTGAACCCTATGATTAATGGCCAAAGTCCACACCCATTTCATCTCAACCACCCAAGAAATTTTTCAAAACCAAAAAAGATTTATTTGAAATCTCTAAGTACACAGCACACAGAAATAAAGTGGTTTTAAAATACAGGTATTTGTAAAGCTTCTATTTCATCACAAAATGAAAAATAGCTCAAATATTTTGCGGTTTTTGGCTTACCCATGAATCAGATCATATTCTACTATTAAAGACCTGCTTGCATCTTTCCACTTTACTATCAGTGATATTTTAGTGTTATCTGAACTTTATTCTTAGGTCCATTTCACCTTTCAAACATTCCAGTTAGAGGAACACTTTAGACCTTAGAGTATAGACACTGTCAGTCCAAAGGCAGAGGACTGCTGGAGAGCTTTCAGGAGCAGCCTTTTTTGATTACTGTACTCAATGTGTCTGTTTAACTTCCTATAAACAGCTAATGCCAAATATATAAGAAACTAATTTGGCCTTGTTTAAATGAAGGACTTTGACTGTCTGTGAGTGCTTTTATTGAGAAAAAGATTGCCCTCTTTCTAAAAACTGCACTTTTAAAATCTATGGTATTTCACAATTGAGCACTGTTGTTCTAAAATTATAGCACTCATGAAGATCTGAACTACTGTAACTGTGAGTACAATATGTGAGCCATTTTGTTATTTTGGTTCCACTTAACCATATAGGCACATCCTTATATTCATATAAAATTGGTTATTTCAGCTTATTCTGTATCTGTGAATTTCCCTGATGCCCTATTTTCTCACTTAGATGATGGGTTCTTTGTACAAGAGCTGAGCTGATTGGTGCAAACCCAAGGACAGCTGAATGATAGTCCAATGCACTGTCCAAATCTATTTCTAATCAAAACAGAGTTAGGGTATGGACTCACTAGATGTGTGCTAGCTCATCCTTAAAATAAAGCATCCATTTTTTCAAAGCTCAATGAAAATAGCTCAGATGAAATTAGAAATACACTGATTTTCTACAGTGCTTCCAGCCTTGTACAATCACCCTGTTCAAGCTGAAAATTTCTCTTATTTTATGAAATACAGTATCACAGCAACTCAAAATTTTTAGGCTGGGACAGCATTACAGAAAGTGATATACACATGCTACTGAAGCTTAGCAAGGAATGTCAAAATAATACGAAGTGAAATCATATTACTAAATCAACACTCCAACTACTAAGCAGGACAACCTATCATTTTTCTCAAGCTATTTTTTTACCTAGTCACTGAATTAAAAACAGCTATTCGGTCTTTGGCTCCCAGAAATGATCTGACAAAAAATAAATATCTTTAAAAGATAAAGTGTATTGAAGTCAAGCAAAGCAAATATACTGAAGTCAAGCAAGCAAAAGTGTACCTACTCGACATTTATGACCAAATATCGTGTATATAGTGGATCCGCAGGAATATTTAGATGTTTGAATCCCAAATATAGGCAGCCAAAGTCCTCACTTGGATGGTTCTTTGCCTGGAGGCATATAAAATCTCTAAGTCCATGGGTTTTAATAGACAATATTTGCTAAGTGGCTAAATTAATGAAGGTGGGAGGGTTGATGCCTGAGTATTGTATTTCTCAAGGAAGATACCCCATCCCTTAACTTGCATCCAAAATCCAATCCAGAAAACACTCTGAGTACAGACTTACTGGATTGGGCCAAAAAGTAAACATGGCCAGGGATCTCTCATCACTCTTCCTGTCTTTTTACTTACCAGCTAAAGAGTTGAACTGAGACATGGAAGACACTATCTCTTCTGTTCATGCCTCTGTCTTTTTAATAGGTATTTCCCACCTTCCATGATCATTTTAACTTTAGGTATAGTCTGCTTTCCAGAGCACAGGCATTCAACATCCATTCTTTCTATACTTTTCCAACATGCATAGTGTAGCAAAATATTTGCTAGAACAGAGAAAGTGCAAGGAAGAAACCAAAGGAATATAAAAACTAGTGTTATAATACTGCTCAGTGGTTAGCTCTCTCACCTAAGTAAAGAGAGGACTGAATCCCAATCCCTGCTCTCATGATTACTTAATATGGGATACTTAAAATTTCATCAACACAGGCACTGAGGCCTCTTTTCTTGTAGCTGAGTGGCTCAAATGTTAGGCAATAAAGTATTGCTCTCTCTTTTGCCTAATGAATATTTAATTATTCTCAAAGAAGTAAAGCAGCTTCAACAAGAGGAATTATGGCTCTTTATCTGTCATCAAACTAACCACTGAGCTATTGGATAAAACTGAGATCCTGGCTGGGCCCCTCTTTGAAAAGTGTGAGCTCAATCGTGCATTCAAGGTAGTTAGTAAATATCAAGAGAAGGAAGTTTCTCCATATAGCCTGAGATTAAGTATTTAAATCATTCAGAGACATTGGTTTCTATACTCTTACTACTTTTTGTTGACCTTGTTGGCTTTCTGCTCAGAGTGCTCTGGGTCCTTGAGTATTGTAGGCATCTAACTCCGGGCTGGTACATGTCACTTGAAAGTCAGATTCTAAAACGTGCAATGTGAGGACACCTCTTCCTCAGGGATCTAGCTCATAGTATCCGTACTCCTTAAAAAACCATAGAGGATACAATAGGGTCATATGCATTTGGAGTAGGCAGTGTTAAATGGGAAAAGTAAAACTGAGAGGCAACAGAACTTTGGGCCATTTACTTAGGTTAATTTTCTTGCTTCTCTCCATTAGTGCCTGAAAATCCACAGGATCCTCTCAGCAGGACAGTAATTTTGTCATGAGAGATGTTTGCTTGTAAGGCAGGCACAGCCCCATAGTCTTCCCCCCCGTCCAGTGCTTACTGGTCTCCTGTAGTCCCCAGCTGACGGTCCTTTGAGACCTGCCTCCAGCTTACAGGCATCCTGAATTGCACTAAGGTAGTGCAGCTCTGCTGTGCAATTAGCATGCCAGTCAGACACCCTGCTGCTGGTCCTTTCCAACCACAACAGGCAGTGACTGGCTCAGAGGGCTGGAGCCAAAATGAGTGGATTCAAAGAAAGGGACAGATCTTTGGTTTACCTATTCCTTTGACAGAGACGGATGGCTGGGATTTTGAAATCAGACACTATGTCCTTAAAGGGAAGAACCATTCTGTGGGAAAAGGCACCAGACTTAAGTTTTTCTGAGGAAAAAACCTGAAAACATTTTTAACCGAGTGTAAACAATAATTTTCAGATTCTCAGGGACCAAAAGACAGGAAGAAGGCAGCTTGTCAAAAGAAGGCACTTTACCTGGAGGATAAACCACCATTTTTCAGTATTCTCAGATGTCAACTTGACACAGTTCTTTCATAACTGGCTGAACTCCACAGATGTGATATTTTGGCAAGGAATGTATCTTCTGGGAATCAGTTGGTGTGGAAAAACTGCAGAAGATCAAAACACTGACTTTAGCTAACGACATGGGCTAGAGCCCATGAACCATGAACTGCAGACTGGGCAGAATCCTAGCCACTAACTGTTCTGTAGTAGCTGTACTTCAATATGATTTATCAAGTTTCAGATCCTAGTCTGTTGCCATACAATCCAATTTCCATAATTATTTCTCAGTTAAACTCCATTTGATTTATTTCTGTTCAAATTAATCAGCACAGCTGATACGAAAGTTACCAGACACAAACAGTCATGGTGATTCCTGCAGATTTCATCCCATAGAAAGATTAATTTATCCATTGGTCTAAATCTTGGTTTATAACTCATTGTTCTGAGATAAGACTTCTCCCAGGCCAGGATGGACTGGTAGGACTTTAGCATAATTGGAATATATTCTATTGTACTCTTACTCTGTCTTTGCTCTTTACTCTTCACATTAGCTTAGGGATGGTCTTTGATAGGGCAGTTACAGAATTATTAAAATTGAAGGTTTGAGGTATTTAAATCTTGTTTTGCTGATGCTGTACACTGTGCAGCAGGTGAATTGCAGCTAAAGAACTGGACTTGACTCAGTGGTTCAGGATTCAAAATCTATCTCTTGCACATTTCTCTATTCTGCAAGTAACTTGTTTTCATGCTGTGACTTCCTTCTCTGTTAAAACGGAAATTATAGAAAGAAGAAAAAAGAGGGTATCCAGCTATGTTGTTATTCTTCAGAATAAGGTTGGCCTTTTACCGTGTGTTTGCATAATTCTTGCACAAGAGGATCTACTGTAGTACATAAATTATAAGATGTAGTTTTAATATTTTCCACCATCAACATGATTAAGTAAAATCTTACTTAAATCTATTTATTCTTATACTATTTGTATAAAGAGCACAGTAATTAGAGACCAGCGAAAATCTCATGCTACAACTCTATAATGCTACAAATGCTAATAGACTTGCATTTCAGTTCTAATATGCAGCACTTAACTATAATAATACTCTACCAATACCTTACATTGTCCAGAGAAGAGCAGCAAAGGTCATGAAAGGTCTAGAAAAAATGTCTTATGAGGAACAGCTGACCCAGCTGGGGGTGTTTAGCCTGGAGAAGAGGAGGCTCAGGGCAGACCTCATTGCTCTCTACAACTGCCTGAAAGAAGGTTCTAACGAAGCGGTGTAGCGGGTTTAGTTCTAAACTGGGCGGAAACACCAATTAGTGTAGTGGTTTTGTTCACATCTTTTAACCTTTTGTGAGATAAGAATTAGAAGTAGGGGAAAGCAGGCTCAAACTTTAAAGAATATAAAGAAGTTTATTACTAACAGATATAAAAGTAAAAAGAGATAATAAGAAATTAAAGCAAAAACCCCCTTTTCTCCCTCCAGTACTTCCCACTTTACTCAATTTGCACAAAGGACAACATATGATCTAGGCCAGATCCAGTCTTAAAAGTCCCTTTCATATTTGAGGGAAAAGAGGTCTCTTCTGCTTTCATGGTTTCCAAACTGCTACTAGCAAACAGAATCCCACCCGGAGAAAAAATAATCTGCTGCTGTGTAAACATCTCTCTCTCTCTTGAATATTGCAGTCTTCCCATAATGCCATTATGAGTCACACATGGGGTAATTTCTTTTTAAGGATAAGCAAATTCTAGCCTGAAAAGCAACGGCTCCACAAAATTTTTAGAAGTCTTTTACAGCTCCCGGGAGGCCTGGCGTGGCCACATTTCTTTTTCTGCAGGCTGCACAGAGAATTTCCTTCCCCCCATGTCTTAGAGAGATATAGAACAGTCTGTGACATTACAATCTTTACCATGGCATGCAAGAAATCTTTTTAAGCTATGCACAAAAAACACACTATGCCCTCTTTTTCCAGTCACCATCTTTAGCTCCATCTCACGTGATGCAGTTTCTCTTTCTCTCTGACCTTGAAGCCTCCATGTTTGAAGAGCTGACTTTCTTCTCGGGCTTTTACATTGGAGAAAAACTTCATTTCCTTCATGCTGCTAGCTGGTTCGATTTCTCTGGGTATCGGCTCCCGCCAAGGTGTGCGCGGGGCTGCGGGAAGGGAGAGGGTAGCGGTGCCTCCAGGGGAGCTCACCAGCTCTTTAAAGAAGAAACCGCTCCGGGTGGTCTCAGCATGCAGCAGTTTTGGTGTCTCTTAGCTGCCCGTGGTTTTGAGGGGGATCTCCCGCAGCGCCTTGGCACCAGGGAGGGGGCGCAGGGGCCCTGGCCAGGCCCGGCCCGGCCTGGCCCAGTGGGAGCCCGGTGGGGGCCCAGTCACGCCATCTCCTTCACCCCTCCGGTGAAAATAACCAGAAGAGAAGCCCGAATTTCCCGTGCCTGTGCTGCTTTTTATATGCAAAATTGCGAGAAGCGATTGGCCCAAAACTTTGTCAATCAACTCAGGTTCAAACCACGACAAGTGGGGACCAGTCTCTTCTGCCATGCCTGCAGCGAGAGGACCTGAGGAAACGGCCTGAAGCTGAGACAGGGGAGATTCAGATTAGTTATTAGAAAACAATTTTTCGCTGTTCAGGTGGTCAAGCTATGTTGCCTAGGGAGGTGGTGGAGTCACCATCCCTGGAGGTGTTTAAGTGGTGTCCGGATGGGGAGCTGGGTGAGGTGGTTTAGTGCTTTAAGGGTTACAGTGGCATTGCTGGGTGGACGGCTGGACTGGATGATCTTGAGAGTCTCTTCCAACCTTGATGATTCTATGGTTCTGTAATCTCTCATTCCAAAGTGATTAAAGTTCCCAAGTGGAACACAAAACACATAGAAATGTGGTCATCCATATGTTAAATGAAAAATAGAGGCTTGAAGAGAATTTTCTGCCAAGACTGTATTTCAAATAATGAAGGGAAGGAGCAATAATGAAAGGAAGGAGCAAGCAGAAGTTTGAAATGAACTGAAGTGCTGTCCGTCTCTGGATGGTATTTTGCACTCAAGAAGTGGCACTACCGACAGAGATTTGGTGACTTGCTCTAGTTGAATGGCCGTTAGAAAAAGCTCCACAGCTTTCAAGGGATAGTTTACCAATCTTATAAACATAAAATTGCATCTCCCAATTGATATAATAACTGAAGAGTAATACTGCATCCTATCCTATCCTCAAAGCATGAGTAGAAAGAGCTAAGAATACCCAGCAAAGACTGTCTGGAGGATAGAAGCATGAGAGAAAATGCCCGGTGTGACAGATGTGCCCAAACATGACACCTGCCATGAAAGACAAGGCATCTAATGTATATAATTTGCAAAAAGCATGAAAGAAAATTGAGAAATAATGAGAGTTTTCACAAAGTTAACACAGACCTCTTTGAATTAAACCTGAAGATGTAGCTGCTTTTGGTTTAGCCATTATTTCTAAAATTCCAAAATATGTAGGTTCACAAGAACAGATCAGTGCTTCATTTCTCAGATAGTTATGCCACTAAGAGAAACTGGTGTGTACATTTTTTTAAAGCTACAAATATTTGTACTTACCAGAGCTTTTTTAATGTTCAAAATTCAATCTTATTAGCTGACTTAATATATATCTGCATACTTACTGAGTATTCCAAAGGGAGATCTAGGCATCTGTGAGATTTAGGATACAGTACTATCCCTCTCTGGCTCTAACTATCAAATCAAAGAGGGTAATATTTCCACTCTTCTCACAGCTGTCAAGGTCTCAGATGGACTACAATGTCCAGCTCTGCGAACTGCTCTTCAAGAAAGGAGTGGACCACTCAACCCAATGCAAAGAAGAGCAGTGACAACAATTGCAAGGTAAAAAACAACACATTCAGTGTGACTAGACTGAAAGAACTTTTGTTTTGTCCCCTAAAGGAGAGAAGACTTCTAGTGAGAAGTGTTTTAGACAGAAGCGTTCATTGTTCTACCAGTCCATGGAGACAAGACAAACTTGCTGAAGGTAAGAGTACTGACTCCCTGGAGTAGATTTGCCTCAGGAAATCATAGTCACTCTCACTGAAGGCTTTAATACAGGTGAAACAAAAAAATCTATCGAAACTGCAAAAATGCAGCAGTTGGTGGTGATAAATGGAATCTAATGACGATACAGCAGGCTTCCTAGCCTTTGATTCTGATGGGTTTGTGTTTAAAGTTTTTGGAAGGGTTTTCTTCAAACTCTGAAATAATTCATGTTTGGACAGAGGCCAACCATGGAAAGACATAGGACGAAGCAACATCTTTTTTGTAAAAGATATAAACTAGATAAAGTGGCTGTGGACTCTAAAGTAAGCATTCATTACTACAAATACCTTAATTAGATGGATAAAACTGTACCAATATACTGAACATTAATATCACTGGATTTCCTACTTAGAAATGTATGATGTCACCTCCATGCATGATGAGCATCTCTGGTGAGCAGCAAAGCTGCTGGAGCAGCTTTTTGAAGTTGTAGCATGACAGGCTTTTGGCAACTGCTTGGAACAAAGCTGCTCTGATGGTTGTTTGATTAAGCAAATCTGCTGTGGTAAATGTCTGAAGCCAAGCTGCTTCTGCAGCTGTTTGAGGCAGAGCTAGTCCTGCAGTTTTTGAAGAAGGAAGGCATTTGTAAAAAATGAAGGACAGAGGTGGAAACAGAAAGGAGGGAAGAGAAAGGTTTTGAAGCATTTTAACTACATACGGCATTAAAGAAAAAAGTATGTTTGTTTTCAAACTGCTTTGTAAAACAAAACTATAATGCCGTCTTGGGGTTTTGGTGATACTGGCAATTATAATATGCAGGATTCCTAAGGATATGTATGTTTGTATAAGACTTACTGAATTACAGACTTTCAGAATGATATTAAAGCTGCAAAGTCAAGTAATCAAAACGTAGGAAATGCCAGAAGTCAGGTTGTATGCAAACTTTACTCATCTCCCTTTAGTTACANGTACTTTTAAAAATATATCTGGGGTTTTTTTTAAATTTTCTTGTCCTTGTTCTGTATGAGATTCTTTGCCTCGTTTATTTCACAGTATTAAAATCTTATATAACAACAGAATGATTAATCTCCTCCTGATCTTTCCAGTAGTTCTTGTCACTGTACTGTCTGAGTGCCTTGCAAATATGAGCGTATAATTTTATGTTACACCTCTAGGAGTTAAAGTCATATTGCACCTCCTGATTGCTGCAGAGGTGAGCTTAAAACTGTTCTGTAGTTTAGGGTGGTCTCTTCAAGGTGTGTAATCTTGAGCCGTAACATAGCACCTTATTTATTCAAGTTGTAATTCCTGTTGACTCCTCAAGTGCCCAACACTTCTGTAAATCAGATCATTGTAACCCAGGTGAGTGAAACACCCAGAAAAAGAGGCACCATCTATGAAAAGCTTTTGGTGGAGATGGCTTGCTAAGAACTACACAGGGATTTTGAGGAAGGTGGTATATAGCGCCATGGTAAAATAAATTAAACAGATAAGTGATTGTTCAATTGTGTCCACCTAAACACAAAAAAGCAAACATACAGTCTCCATGACTGTCCAGCTTTAGTTTTTCCATTTCCTAAGTTGTAAACCCTTGGTTTGGACTCTTAAAAATATTGTTGCTTTTCCATGTGCAGATAAGTTTCTCTTTTTTGTTTCATACTAGAAAAAAATTCTCCCACATTTTCCAGCTGTCATGCCTAATGTGCAGATTTTATCAACGGGTTAGAAAAATGTAGATGCCCTGCATAGTCTCCTGACATTTGAACAGAATAACTAGGAATATTTTCAGTCCTATCTAGGTGCCAAAAAACCCAAAAAAACCCCAAACAAACAAAAAAACCCCCCACTTTTAAGGGACAGTTTCTAACCTAATTTTGAACAATGACTGAATTGTTGAAGTCAAAGTTCTTGGGCTCCACTACAAGGTCCAGATTGAATACTCATCCACAGAACACAGATGCTTGATTTTGTTCCTTCAAAGCATAACCACTTCTGCCTTTACCAGTCACTGCCTCAGTCTTCTATTCTCGTTAACCTCAGTCCTCATTCCAGCTCCATTGCCATTTCTCAGCACATTTTAGTTCCTTCCACTAGTCCTTTCCTTTCTAACTTTTAATCTATTCTGTCTCTCCTGACCCCTTTTCCTTCTCAACCATAGATTTTTCTGTAGGTTGTCCAGCACCAATCCTTCACCCAGTGGATCCTTCAGTTCTCACAGCTGCCAATGTTTTAGCAACTTTTTTCCTCTTCTTAACATTTTTCCCTCTTGCTGGCTCTCAATCTCTTGGTCTCCATTTCCATGTGCAGTTTACTGTCTCTGTCACCATAAGTATCTCAATTCTGTCCTCTTTCACTCTGTCTCTGTGTTCTGGTATCCTGGTTCCTGTCTGCTCCTCATCTCTAGGCAGATCAGCTTTTTGCAAGCTCTGCTTTTAAATAGTGCAGCTTCCTCCTTCTCACTTCCTGTTTGGAGTAGGTGGAAGAAATAGAGCTTCTGCGCTCCGATTTGGATGGCAGCCCAGTATGACGTAGAGCTGTAGTTGCAAGGAAAATCCTGCTCAGCCTCAGTCTGGAACATGTTCTATAATTACAGAATCTTTCAGAAATGCAACTGCTGACACCTGAGACTTCTGTACTGAGCATGTGTGAACTGCCTTTTTTTTTTTCCTTTTTCCCAAAGGTTTAGGACTTAGTCAAATTTAACAAATTCTGTTAAGGGATGGAGAGAAGTACATCCTTGACACAAAGGCAACCCTCACCCAATTTTAAGCCACTCTACAAGTGGTAGTAGCCCCAAAAAGGTTCACCAGAATGTTGTTGTGTTTTTCACAAAAAAACCCAAAACGTATCTTCCCTTAGTCTTGCTCTCAGAAATGACTGAGTTATTTGTCTCCAAAAAACCCCAAATTCAGCCTTGTGCAGATGCTCAGTGTGGAAAATTTCAGTGCAAATAATTAAACTTCGGCAACATTACAAATAACTGAAAACAGAGTCTCATAATGGGAAATGATGGACAACCTCGCTATACATGTGTGAGTCCAGTCTATATTATAATGTCCATTAAAATTTGGAGAAAAAATTTGTTTTATAGTCATCAGAGAAAAACTCATGGATTTGCTGTCATTGCAGTGACAAGTTTAATACCAGAGCTGTTGTAAGAGGGTGCAACGAAGCTACTTCGAAAGCATTGTTTTCATTAGAAAGGACATTATTTCATTTATTATAAAATCGGCTCAATTATTGCCATATGGATAACTCCAGCCATTCAGAGATCTCAAATTTGTTTCAAAAAATCAAGAAAGTGATGCAAAATTTGTGAGATTGAAAGACAGTTGGGGAAAGTGGTGATTTTTCTTCCAGTTTCTGAGCTTTGGAGATATTTTGCAACATTTTCAAGTCCTTTTCTGTAACTATAAAGTCAACTCACTTCACTTACATGTTATCTAAACCATATTCTGAATTTAAACCGGCAGCAGAGATTTTAAGACAAATACTGTCAGTTGTCAAGACCTCAGACTCAGAGTCCCATGCCACTGCCTTTTCCATTGCATTTATTACGGTCTAAGATTCTGGATATTGAGGGCTCAGCTGATGCACAGATTCTGCTTGTCAAGATGAAGCAAGTCTCTTGTGTATTTGAGCCTTTTTTTTTTGTTTCTATTGACTTATCAGTTGGGTTTGATTTCTGTATTTTTCCATACTGCTTTAAAAAAGATTTAAGACAGAGTGCATATTTTATACACTTGAAAACTGAGGAAGAGTGTTGAAGGCTCTGCACAAGGCAAATCTGAAGCAGCACCTGAGCTGTTCTCATTTACCAGTGGCTGGTATGAAGATAGGATTCTAAACCCAGACTGACTGTAAAAGCTTCAGGAGTTATTGATAAATTTCACATAGGTCAAAGCATCTATGACTGCAAATTAAAAACAGATTTATTTTTTAAACTGGGTTAATATAAGCTAATTTTTTTTAGGGGAGGTTTTTCAAAGTAGTACTTTTGTGGAATGTTGGCTTGTCTGGCAAAGAGATCCTCACAGAAACACGTAAATCACCAAGTACCAAGCATCATATAGTAATGGCATAAAATCTTTGTAGTATCTAAGTACCAAGAGAGGGGAATATTATTTGCTTCTGTAAAGGAAGCTATAAGAGGAATGTGCAGATATGTTAGAGTAACATTTCCCTGATGATGAGATTCACAAAGATGCCTACGAAAACAGGAACTACATTGAACAAAGCAACATGCATGACAGTTGCGGAAAGGTTACTGAAATTAATTGCTCTGATCCTTTATTAATGAAGTTTTGTTACTCAAATCCAGAAAGTGTAGTCCATCTCTTCCTTTACAGTGCTGAGTTAAGGCAGATATGAATTTTCTGTAGCTTTGTCTTGACACATTGAGATTGATATGAGGTTAACTAGGTAGGGAAAGCCTCTAAGGGAACAGGGTGACAGATGTAGCATAACCAAATAATTGTGAGTCACACTACATTTACTCTTGAATATTTGGATCATAGTACCATGTTATGTCATCATCTACAGCTGGACAGAAGGTGAAAGCTCCTCAGATGAGATGCATCTCACTTAACTTCTACTGTCAGAAACTGACACCTGCACCTGAGCTAATCACCCTAAGTTCCCTTTACTGTCAAAAGGAAGAAGTAAGTGTCTTGTGGAGCACAATCTGTTTCATCTAATGTAGATATGAAAAGTAAGGAAGAAGAATGACAAGGTTTTTCTTGGTGTGTCCTGTAATGCCTGTCTAGGACAAGTAGCCAAACTGTGATGACATAGGTGAAATGGCCTCCTCATTTTTTCGTCAAGGGTGAACATCAGTACAGGTTTCTTTTTCACGTATAAGCCAAACTGCTGAAAAGGTCTGTGATGAATGGAACTACACGTGACAGGCATTTCAGCACTTCTGCAAAATGTAGTTGCTCAGCTCCTGAACAGGATGGGGCAGGATGGCTCCTGACACTGCTCTTCTAAATTCCATCCTAGTTTGAAATATGCTTCTTGTGACAATGTGAAGTGACAATGCCTATTTTTAAATCCCTCAGGTGTTTAGGCCTTGTTGTAGCCGTTTCCTGCTGCTGACTTAATTAAGGCCCGCCAGCCTGAGACCAGCTCTTCTCAGCAGTCTGCCACAGCCTGCTTTCAGCGTGACAGGTAAGGGCACGGTGGCACTCTGTTCTGTTTGCCTTGTGGTCCACTGCTTTCACTTGTGCATAGAGAGGAGGATGCCAGCTGTCCCTACACCAAACTGCACCATCCTCTCCAGTTAGGCTGAGGGTGAGTTTTCATCCTATAGCTAGGGGATTCTATTGACGGCAGCTGGTGGAAAACATGGCCCTGCTTTGCCCTTTTATCCCTCAGCCATTGTTACCAGATCCCTCAGAGAGACCTGATGCAGCATTCTGACCCAGTGAGGAGCTATTCCCGTTTTTTTCAGAGTTAGTTTTCCACTGAATCAGCCAGTTGAACTGACTCACCTTGCAGCTACGTTTTTGTAAGGTTTAATTTGCAGGAACAAGAGTGAGTACATGCCACTGACTTACTAGGGTACACAACTTGTTCCACCCCTTCAGCGGCAGTGCTGCATCATCTTAGCTGCCATATGAAATGAAAACAACTTCACTATGTTCCATTCATCAAGGAGGTTATTACTCTGCAAACAGAATGCTTTCAGTGTATATATAATTTTTATTGTTATCTAGTTAATAACAATAGTTATTATAGTTAATATAGTTAATATAGTTAATAATATCAGGTTTGGTTTTGCCATTGTATAAATGAGATTTTATTGTTGAGGAAAGCCTTGAAAACTTTGTGCTATTTGAGACTAGAAGATACAGTTAAATACGTTTTAAAACATCTCAAGATGCCGAAGTAATGGATGTCTTTTATAGCTCTGCTATCAGGTTATTTGGTGCCAGAGCAGTGCCAAAAGAGGCTGGGTTTGGGGCGG